>JAHREE010000403.1:129649-270682 GCA_033628505.1 Tringa tobata | reverse complement strand
ACATAAACCACTTGAAAGTATGACCAATATGTTCACATTTATGGAAAAACATTAAAATGATTATAGATTTGAAGAACTATTTCGAATACCAGAAAAGCTTTAATGATGTCATTTTCTTTCCTCCAATTACAATAGCTAAAGTACTTTTCTCATTAAAAAGTACTGTGCAGCATAAAGTAAGTAAAAAGTACTTAAGCAGGTATACTACATGAGACAGAAGCGAAGCAGCAGGTGATGCATTCACAGTTTAGGAAATTATGCTCCAGTTAGTGGTGCAGTACACTCTGTTCTTCCTTATTCTGTATTCTGTCTGCACTATACCTATTTCACACGGATTCTTTCTCTGTGATCGTGTTTCCTCCAGTTAGAGATAACAGAGGGACCACATGGTAGATCAGTTGGAGAGTTTGTTCAAGAATTTTGCATGTAAGGATAACTGCGCTGCATCTTGTTTTCTTCCCTGAGAGCTTACTGTGTTATTCTGTCTGAAGTCTGTACTAAAACGCCGTTAATGCTCTGCAGCGTAGTTTCTCACGCTACCCCCATTACTGCAGACTCATGTCCCTTCCAGTTCTGTATGAAAGCAGCATGACAAACATCTGTCACATGTCGGCTCTTTCATCTTCTCTGCGGGAGGAAGAGTATTTGCAAAGGAGTCTTTTATTTTGGATTTATCTTGATCCATACCTACACATAAAATATATGCAGGATCCATACCTGCACAGAAAAAAGACAGAAGCACACATACCTTGCTAAGCATTTGTTAAAGGTCGTGGAATCAACCTAAACGTTTCTAGTATTTAGATTGGAAAATATTTGGTATGTTCTGTAGTTTCTGTGGGAGCTTGAGGTGTAGTTTTACATTGCTTCGCAAGAAAGCTATGACAAGAATGAGCAAAAAAATGAAATAAAAACCTTTATGCCCCATCTGCTGTATGAGAGATAGTAGTCAGGCTCACTACTTTAACCTCTCAACAATTCTGTATTTTATTTTGTTGGCCATTTCATTGCTTTTTCATCAGTGCTAAGAATGTAAAAGGAAGAACAAGAAGAAGCATTCAGTGAAATTATGGAACATTGAAAAGGTCAAAGGAATATTGTTTACTGTTATCTTTCAGAGCACATATGAGGCTATAAAATTGCAATGCCTCATTCAAGTGACAAAGATTGCAACAAGGACAGAAAGACCTGCATAAATCCAGTCTTTTGACAGTGACTACAAGTGTGGGAAATAGTACAATTTAATCCATTTTTGCTACAGCTTTTCAATTGTAATCAGTTGGTTAACACCCATGAAGTTTTAGTGACTTTTAGTTTCCTTCAAGTGACCTGGTAGTTGTTTTGTGACTATTTTGGGGCAAGTTGCCAGTGAGAAAGTGTAATGTTTTATTTATTTCACTCTAGTCAAGAGTCCAGTGAATTTATTAAGTTGAAACTGCAGGATGTCTGAACTTGTCCAGGTCAGTTATTTACTCTTAGCTCCCAGAAAGAGCATTTCCTATACTTCATTTCCTATACCAACTGTAGCAATGATTATTTCAAGAACCATCAAGGTCAGGCTATCTATTTTTATGGCCTCGTCAACAGCCATCTCTGGATTTTTCACATGCTATTCCAGCCGAGCTTTTGGTTCTTGTTAGGGATGAGCATTAGGCTTCAGAATTTGAAATGAAAGCGCAGCTGGGAGGGTAGTTGGGGAAGTGTTGCTTTCTGCTATCCCTGGTTCCCTTCCCAAGGCAACCACTGCTGATGAGTTTGGGGAATAGACTTAGAGACTAGGTGGACATTTGCTCTGACTTAGTGAGACTGCTCTTAAGTTTGTACAGGATCCACCTTTTTCCATCTAACTGTCTTAAATATTTTCTCTTCAGTAACTGTTTGGATTTCTTCTATGGTTGATGGATGCAAACAGGCCTCTCCAAAGGGGCATGGCAGATGTTGGTAGTTAGCCCCTGTGATTATACAGGAATCTTAAAAAGTAGATGTTTATCTTTTAGATGGCTACATTTAGGTGCGATCAATGCTAATACAAAGGATGTAATTCATGTCCTACTTCTTAACTTCGTAAGGACTTCAACTGAATATTGCTTGCTGTAAATTCCAAATTCAGTTTGGACTAAATCCATTTTGTCTGATACCTGTAAGAATGAATTAGAGCACTCTCCTTCTTAGTAAATCTCATTGTCCGTGACGAGACGCTTATCCTGTTATTGTAATACTCCATCTATGAATCCTGAAAGTCTCCAAAATTTTGTATTGATATGTAAGAAGACTCTAGACTCTGTTGTTCAATAGTAGAAGTAGTACAATAGGAGTCAGAAGTGTCAGATAAGATTCTGTTTTAAAACCACTGAACTAAATGTTACTGCTTACCCTAGGGAGTTTCAGAAGATGCATAAAGTAACGATCAGATACAGACTGGAGAGTGTGGGAATGAGGTAATGATCCAGTCAGCATAATGGGCAATTGGGACCTCTTCTTCAGTGCTACAGAACATGTGGGGAAGTCAAACCCTTCGCTCGAAGCCACAACAAGTGAGCGATGGAGGAATTGTGGGCCATCTGGTGCCACCACTGGTCTTGTGATACAGAGAGAGAGGTGAGGGATGAGGCGAGAGGGGCTGGCTGCCCCGTGGGGAGCCAGCCAGCAGGGCTTTGGCAGTGAAGACAGCAGGCTTGTGCTGGAGGTAACGCAGGAAGAGGAAGAGAAAGGATTGTGTGGAGGTTTGGCGTTGTTCCAGTAGCAAGTGGAGAGCAGGCCTTTATAAGACCTTCTAGATAGACATCAGGGTAGCAGGGTCGCATTTCCCAAGCTCTGAGAAAAGACTGCTGCAATCACTGAGACACGCTGTAATGAGAACTTATGCTGTGTGCACAGATAGGAGTGGGGGGGTTCTTTTTGTTTTGGTGTTTCTTAGTTTGCCTTTCCCCATCTTTCTGAATTGGTTGATCTGATGTATCATCTGTCTTATTACATCTAAGTTTTCAGTGCCTTTTTGGAACTAGAATTTTTAAATTAAAACTAATTTTTTCCTGCGGCTTTGTTTTTTTAAACTGCTTCTAATCATCTGTTGGTCTGAAAAGATACTCACATATCTAAAATGCTGTCATTCATTAGGATAATTGAGCTTTTAATTAAGAAGATTTAAAATAAAATTGTTTTAGAAGAGGATAGTGAAATACTCTGAATTTCTTATTTAAATCTTGTCTTTTAGATTTTTATGAATGGTAAATATTATGCATTTGATCACTATGTATGGATATTAGGCAACTGACAAATCTTTTAAAATAACCATACATATCTTTAGTATAATTCATTATTTGCTTTAAAAATGACATTCTAATAGCAGGCAATATAATAAAAAGGACTATACCATCTGCTAGCTGTATATAATTATATTAAAAACATGTCTGTACTTGATTCAACAATTTTCAAGAGCTTGTTAACCTTTCAAATTAGATTTGTACTGTCAATTATACTTAACAAGGAACTTTTTATCCATGGCTTTCATATTTCCTTAATTAGTTCCATAACTCATTTTAGGCATTTTTCTAATACAGTAATGTCATACAGTCATACAGCCCCAGCAGGATTTCCAGGGATGTCTTGTTTCTTCTTCCCCTTTTTCTTTTCCCACTACCACACTGTAACACTTTTGTAATGATGAATGTTATCCTCTCCATCTCCATTCCAATCAGCTCACACTCACTATATGGCTCACTTGAAATATTCATATTAAATCCGTAAAGGACCAGACTTTCTGTCTCTCAAAGTGCTGGTGTGAATGGGCTCTGCAGTACCCATTCAGTCAGTCTGCTTCAGACTGTCATCTTGAAAGAATGGATTACATGTATTCCGTAATTATCTCTTTGTATATCCCTGCTGGTTTTTAAAAAGGTGTGAGAAAGTCTTTTTTGCCTCCAAAACTTTCAGAGAATTCTCTTCAGGCAACTGTTCTCACCTTGAGCCTTTAGAGGCCAGATTTAAGCACACGATGTGTGTAATAACAGTTTCAGCGCTACCTTAAAATGATGTGATGCGCCGTTGGTGGATAGCTCTGTCTCCCTGGCGTTCATAGCAAGTCAGAGATGTAATGGGATTGGTGTCCAGAGGGCCTTTTCTACAAAAAAAATAAATAGATGAATTGGATATGGTAATGTAGAGAAATTCTGCTTCTTACCAACATCTTCAATTATGAAAGCAGGAAGGATCCTACAGTTGTTACATAGATGGTGAATGCTGTGTAGGACATTGCAGCCTGTTCAACAGAAGAGGAGGATTAGTTTTCATGCCAAATAAGGTATTGTTCTTAAGAAAAAAATCTCCATAAATTTTATCAGTTTTAGGAGTGAGGTAAAAGCTCCTCGTTAAGCTGCTGTTATCATTTGGAAAAACAGAAAGATGACCTAACATTGGAAAATGTTTTAAAAAATCAAAGTGCTGATCTGTCAAAACAGAAAACATAAATAAGACATAGTTCGTCTGAATGCAAATACTTGGATATTAAATTGTTTTTCATATTGGAAGCATTCTCATCACTCTCCAGAAAACATCTTTATGTAGAATCCCAGTCTTTTACACTTTAACTTCTTATCATGATATTTTTCATGATTGTTTCCAAAATACATTTTAGAAAAAGTTCACATTATACGTTACTGTACTGCAGCCAGTTCATGTTATTTTTCACTGGTGTGCCTGTCAAATTCACATTAACAGCCTTGAGGCAGTTATATCATTTATCATAGCTTAACCTGACTCCTCAGCTCATAGCTGTAGGATGGGAAAGGACAGGGAAGACACCTTCTTGTAATAGTCTTGACAGTTGTTTCTCTAGCCTGTCATTAAAGGTCGCCATATGCTAAAGTCCAGCTTGAATCTTCTTGACTGTCATTTCAATCCATGATCTCTTGTTGTACCAACTATAAGTACAGAGAACAGATTATTTCTGTCTACTTTATAGTTGCTTTTCATATATTTGAAAATAGCATTCCCCTTCCTAGTCTTCCTAGGCATGGCAGTCCTATTTCTGGGACTTTGGGGCTTTGAGCAACCTGGTCTGGTGGGAGGTGTTCCTGCCCAGGGCAGGGAGGTGGAACTAGATGATCTTTAAGGTCCCTTCCAACTCTAACCATTCTATGATTCTATGAAATTCTAAGTTGCTAACTATTGAATAGTGAGGGCCATAGGACGGAACCTGCACAACACTGCTGGAGTCATCTCTCCACTTCTATAGGCAACCATTAATAATGAACTTCCATGTGCAGGTTTCATGCAGCCTTCCATTATTAAATGCAGAGGTAGTTAGCTTTTATGCCCACCAGCAATTCAGGCTACCTGGGAGCAGGCCACGGAGTGTTGTTCCTGCCATTCCTGCTCTATTCCATTCTCCTCTTGCCTACCTACCTGCTTCCCTTTCCTATGCAGGGCAATACTGGGAAAGTATTCTCCCTGATGCGTCCTTCTGCATCTCTGCCTGAACAACACTTATTTGTTGGCTGCACATTTAAATAAAATTTAGGAGAATATGCTCAAAGAAAGTGACACATAAAACATTTCAAGAACCTTTTAAAGGTCTACAGTGAAGTGGAAAAAAAACAGGGGGGATGCAGGTGGGGGTGGAACATGTTAATTGTCCATTGACCCCTCCCTGTGGTCTGTTATTTCTCCTGCCATGGGACTTTGGTTTTTTAAAAACCATGAGGTAATTGAAGATGGAATAATACTAAGCACATGTAGTCATCTTTGTTTCATGGCATTGTTTCCTAAAAAGCTGCTTCATTTCTAGATATATTAAGCATTTTAAGTTCTGTACCTTGGATGTAGCCTTGGATAACCAGTCCACTGCAGTAAGGTAATAATTTACAAGAGAGCTTATCCTCAGCTATTTCCAGGTATAAAACACAAGGAATGGCGTCAAACTTGCAACGCTGGCTGGTGCTGCTGGTGTGCTGTGTACCAAACTAGAACAAAAAGAACAAATATGCCACTTTTATATATAGTTATCCGTAGCTGAGGTGGTTTTCAGTGGTGTTATCCTGAGCAATATAGCAGCACCACAGTTTCTTTCTTGCAAGTAAACTAGCCAGCAACAAAAAACAATAGGAAGCAGAGGTATTTTTAGTCAAATGCATTAAGAGGGTTCCCGTGTCTATATTTCTGAGGTCAACATTTAGTCTTCAAAGGAAAATTGTTTATGTGAAAAATCAGGATAATATGCAAATGCTTTTCCTTCTGGAGCCAGGGGACATTTGCATTAAAATGAAAGACTATAGTAAGAAAAACATGTATTTTACAAATGTATTGGGATGGATAAATTAGCAAGTCTCAAAATGACAACAAATCAGGTTTTTTGCTGTGCTAAAACACAAATGCATGGAGTATTTTACTAGTACACTCTTATGCTGTCTTTTTTGCACCCAGACTGTAAAGAATATGAATATTAAACTTAGATTGACAGTTTCTAGTCATCCACACATTTATTTTCATTGCACCTTTAGTTTAGAATAGAATCGTGGAATTGTTTAGGTTGGAAAAGTCACTTAAGATCATCGAGTCCAACCATTAACCTAACACTGCCAAGTCCACCACTAAACCATGTCCCTCAGCACAACATGTACATATCTTTTAAATACCTCTAGAGATGGTGACTCCACCACCACTTCCCTGGGCAGCCTGTTCCAGTGCACAACCACCCTTTGGGTGAGGAAAGTTTTCCTAATGTCCAATCTAAACATCTTGAGTTCTAAACCTTCAAGCCACTTCCTCTCATCCTATCACTTGTGACTTAAGACCCCAAGTCAACACCCACCTCCTTTCAGGGAGCTGTAGAGAGCAAGAAGGTCTCCCCTCAGCCTCCTTTTCTCCAGACTAAACAATCCCAGTTCCCTCAACTGCTCCTTGTAATTCTTGTTCTCTAGACCCAAATCTTCTGATCATCTATACGTTCATCATGAAAATGTTGGGTATTATAAGTTAGAATCACATAATATTAAAAAATAAATAGCATATCCAAACCATTAAACATTGCTGTTGTCCACACTTACCATGTTTTTGGAAAGTTATATGAAAATCACCATGAAGATGAATCGCCTACGTGATACTTGGCTTGAGCTTTGGCTAGGCTAAAGAATATGTGAAAGTAATGGAATTATTAAAAGCAGAAATTAAGACAAGGCTGTTTAGTACAGGAAGCAGTCTCAGATTAAAAGTCCAACTTCAGCAATGCTGATAACGTATGAAATTATTTATTATTAAAGACATTATTATTTGGTATTATGACTCTTAATTCCAGTAGTTCTTTATTATTACTTTTTTGTTCCTCGTCTAGGTAATTTCACTTGCTTCTGACAAGAGCATTGATTTCCCAGTAGTATGATGTCACAGTAGAATGTAGTGTGAGTGAACCTGAAGGGGAACAGAGCACCGGAGACCTTCCTTAGTGGAGCCACAGGCAAAGACAAAGGCAGTGCATCCCTTACGGACAGTCCTGTGGCTGACGGGGCGGAGGTCTCGGCCTGGAGGGCTACGCAGCTTCTTTTTCTATTAGTACATTTCATAAGGAGCATATATTCCAAAATTGGATTTTTGTTTAACATTGTCTCCTTCATTTGAATTCTACTGAATCATGGCTGTAGCTAAATTAAATCATTATTTTTGCATGGCATTTCAGTGCAAATTGATTATATTTTGAATAAAAAATAGTACTATAACTTTTAGCAGCCCTAGAAATTCTGCCATATTTTACTATTGCAAAAATTGATAATTCACCACTGCATTATTTAATGAAGTATTTTAGTACATTTAGTGAACAAAAACAGTCCTTGAAAGCTCATCTGGCTTAACTTCTCTCTTCGTTTTTCTCCTGCATGACTTATGTTCCTGTCATTTATATGGTTTTACAATGCCAACAGTATTAAACATAAATGTATTAAATAATTTAATTTAGTTGTGCCTTATACTGAGCATTAAAGGTATTTAAATGTAATATAAAAATGTAAAAAAAAAAAGGTAATATTTAGTAACTTAGTATTTGTTGCTCTGCAAGAAAGTTGGCGCTTCTGATCTAGATATGTGTTTCTGAAACAAAGAACTAAGGCCCGGGTTTTTGAAGCAGGTAGATGCCTATGTAGCTGGTTCAAAAAAAAAAGTGCTCATCTCTGTTTATGTAAGAACAATTATCCAAATTTATTTCCAATAACTAATGTTGATAGCAAGTCAGATGTAGACTGTATATGAATTAGATCCAGGGCATGTATGATAGCTGAATTATTCACGGAGTCATTAAAATGGCATCAGAATTTAAATGGATTTTTTTTTGTCAATAAAAATATTAGATAACTTCTTCTATTTAAAAAAGTAACAATATTAAAGACATATTTGTATTTGAACACTGAGTATAAATTGCATACAAGTTTTAAGGTTGGATGCTTACAGAAGTGTGTAAGTTCTTCCAGAAAACATTCTAAGAGTAACAACAGTATCTGTGATTCATGTAGATCACGTTCTTGCCAGCGTTACACATTAGTTGAAAAACCAAAAAAAGTTACCCATAGCTACAGTGTGTGATGGGCTACTTGTGACTTTACTGTTGAAACTTTTCATTTCCTATCTGGTATCCTGGATACGGGCTTCCTTGCTGAAAAGGCTTAGTGCCAGATCTTAATTAATTTAATTTACAAAGAGTAAAAGTGGTTCTGAGCCTTCAGGAGTCATCACCTGGAGAGTTACAATTAATTATCCCATTATAGTATAGAGCTCCTTCTCCCAGGGTATGACCTTAAAAGACGCTTGCTGGAGTACCGCGCTTCCTTCTAGAAGATGATGTGAACAGAGCAAGGTCAGAAGCTAAACCAAGTCCTTGCTTGGGAGTGTCCATTTCTAGCTTCTTAAGAGGATGGTCTGAGCTCAGGTTTGCTTACATGCCCTTCAGATGCTGATGCAAGGTAATAAATCTGCTGTCTCTGAACCTAAAGAGAAACAAATAAGACGAGTAATAAACTGAGCTAATAATAAATATAAAATGCAGGACATAAAGGACAGGGTAGAATGTTTCTTAAATGGGCTCTCTCGACCCGTTTCAGTGAGTAACTACACAAATAAACTGTTACTCATTTTGAAGGTTAAGCTGTAATAATATCTTTAAAACCTTTAAATGGAATCTACTATATATGATAAAGCAATTCCCAGTGTTAGGCTCAACTTCTTCCCAAATTGATTATATTTTCTTTTGAGCAGAAGTAAGTTTCAGGCATCTGATTCAAGAAAAGTCATCCATCTTCCTTTCTGCTAGTCAGACACCTCGATATTCCGGTTTCTTTAGAAAGTCTAACTTGCCAGTGGAATGGATATTTCTTTCTCTTCAGCTATACAGACTCTTTTTGAGTAGTTCCAAGCCTGCTTAGTATTTGCGTTGTTCGTGACAGGAATTGATTTTGCAATAAACTCATATATGCATCAGAAACGAGAGAGAATTACAATTAACAAGAAAAATGACAAATTATTTATAGGGGCATTTTAAACATTTTTAATGATTATTGAACATTTAAAAAAATGTACAACAAAAAACAATTCTTGTAATCTGGGAATGTGTAATGTGAATTCATATTACTTTTAATTTATTGGTTGGGGGAGGATGTTCTAAATCAGTGATAAAAAACTAGAGATTATGGTCACAAATCTTGTTGGGAACACATCCAGCTAATTGTTTAGAAAATGCTTTTATCTTAAGTCATTCTTACATGACCCTGAAATAATGATATAATACAGAGCAAATCCAGTAGAAGAGTGAACAGGAGTTAACCAAGTAACTCCAAATCACAAAATTGTTTGCCGTTATGATTGAATCCATCAGTGATGTCAATCATAAAACTGGTGTAACTTGAGTTTTGCAGTTAACTTGGCACGGGTATACAGTTTTGTTTCTGAACACAACAGCCAAGGAAGAAATGCTCTTTTCAAATTCCTAAGTGATCTGTGTGTTTTTCACAGTCAAAATGAGACATCTTAGTGGGCATTTAAATTCTTTTCTGCCAACGGGTTGTGTCTTTCAGGGGTCCGTACTGGGACCAGTACTGTTCAATATCTTCATCAATGACGTAGACAGTGGGATCGAGTGCACCCTCAGCAAGTTTGTGGATGACACCAAGCTGTGTCGTGTGGTTGACACATCTGGGGAAGATTCAGACTAGATATAAGGAAGAAAGTTTTTACAATGAGGGTGGTGAAACGCTGGCACAGGTTGCCCAGAGAGGTGGTTGATGCCCCATCCCTGGAAACATTCAAGGCCAAATTGGACGGAGCTCTCAGAAACCTGATCTAGTTGAACATGTCCCTGGTCGTTGCAGGGGAGGTTGGACTAGATGACTTTTAAAGGTCCCTTCCAACCCATTCTGTTCTATGATTCTATGAACCAAATTTGTCCTGGCTGAAAAACAAAATATGAAGACTTTCTTTCAATGAGCAATCACTTTTACTGTTACCATTTTCATTAACAGAATTTATCAAAAAAGAAATTAACTTGTCAACATTAAGTTGCTCCTGTTTTGTTCCAGGATGCCCCAAATCCCAATGTGATCAGTCTTTTCCCGGAGAAGTTGAAAAGATGACCCTTAAATTTTTGTTCAAGTACAGAATGCTAAGCATTCTCTGTACACTTCAGGTGTAAAATCATCTTATCTTAACAGTAGGAGTCTAACGCTGCTGCTCCCGAGACTTGAGACACAGATTTGTGACACTAGCCAAGCAAGGGTATGATCAAAGTAATGATCCTGTAATTAAGGCAGAGGTGGCATTTTAACTTTGATCGTACATTTTTGATTGCTGATACCATCCTTCCAAAAGGTTTAAAATTTCTCTTGCTGTTCTGCCATTTTTAAGTGTGAATAAAAAAAACATTTCTGACCCACCAGGAATTTGCAATTATATTTGATTGTGACTTAGATCACAATCTAAGCCCCTGTTGGGGGCCAGGGAGGGAGTGATGGAGAGCTTCACTTAAAAACTCTGAGAGAAACAAACTGAGACAGGATTAATCACAGATTTAACTTCTGGTTAACCAACATTGTGTCATAATTTCATGAATGACTGTGGTGGGGAGTAAGATTGTGCCACTAACCTTGTCTGAGAAGAAAATTAATTAAATGGAATGACTGGAGTAATTGAAATAGGAAGTAGTTCAGTAGTATGCAATTCAAGGGCATTAATTTAGGGAATAAAAATAATTTCAGGTGGAATTTAGAAGTGATGGAAGAGGAGGAGCAGAATTCAAATAACGAGTCCTATTGCATGATGCCTATGAGTCACTAATGAGATACAAAACTAAAAACTGTAAATGAATCCTAGGAGCCCTGTCAAACATGACCAAAGATGTGATAATGTGCAGTTAGACCTCATTAGCTTAAGAGGTGATATGATTGCAGGGTGAGAAAAGAGCCTTTTAAACTGAAAGCTAGTGCTGGTGAAAGTACAAAAGGCTTCAGGCTGGTGTGGGCTACGCTAAGGCTGGATGTCAGAGTAAGCTTTGTGACCCTTTCTGTACCTTAGAGCACAGGGATCCCAGAAAAGCCTTCTAACCAGAAAAGGGAAAGCAAAAAGAATAATTATCCCGGGTGAAGCAGCTCAGTCTGTAGAAGCAATTACGCGTGATGCGATCTTGCAGTAAAATAGCCTAATGAGCCAGGGAGGAGTCCTGCTTAGTTCCAGATCCCTAATTTTGACAAAGCTGGGTTTTGTATTGGAGAATCCCCCTATGTCCTTCATGTGCCAAACACCTTCTGTCTGGTTGTCCTGTGGGGACATTGCGGCTCTTTCTTCCTTTGTTGTCCAGTCCCTCCAGGGTCTGGGGCTTCTCCTGGAGAAGGTTGGCATATAGCACACAAATGTTTATGCCATCAAAACAAGGCTTAGAAGTACGTAACCCAGATAACTCTGTAAATGTGTATAGTAATTTCTATGACTTCCACCTTCAAGAAACATTATTGTGCTGAAGTTTTAAAAGATACTTTATTATTATTTTTAGGAAGATATCTTTTTTTTTTTCTTTTAAAGGATTTCAACAATTAAGAGTTCCTATGTTCAAACAATTTGTCCTGAGTAACTTTGGTTTTACAAACATCTACTTAAAAAAAAAGAAATATACCTAAAGACTTTCTGTCTTTTTTGCTGCACTCGCTAATAGCAGATGTGTCTTTTCAATGGCATCAACTCCATTTCCTTGTGGAGGCTGAAAAATACTTGCATTCTGCAATAAAAAATATGGAGAAGGGTGTAATGTTTATATTGGCAGTAAAACAATGGTGAACGTGTTCAAAAGTACCCATTTTTATTCCTAGCCAAGATCTGTTCCTTGATGATGCGAAGTGCTTCATGGTGCTTGAAGTAGCAAAATTATCCCACCCTCCAGCCCCACACCCAGAAAGAGAAAACAGACCTATAATTCAGTGGAAGATTTTAATGTCAAAAGTAGAACTGTACCATCTAGTCTAGCAAACAGCAAGGGCCTTTCATTTAATATAGGAATAATGGCACTGAAAACAAAGTGAACTGTAAAGCTGCTCCATGTTATGTATGTTGCACTGAGAACAGTAATCAACTCGGTGACCTTGTGGAGGAGTTTTAGATTTGCAGAAGGGAAAAATTAGACTTAATATTGCTTGATAGAAGTGAATTGCATTATGGGTTGGTAGGTACTTGGAAGGGTTTTGGTTACCCCAGAAAGTAGAGCTTGACCTTGTTTGTTAATTAAAAGATGAGACTAAAGACAAGGTAATTTTGCTGAACTGGAACATTTGGTGTTAATGATGTGGCAGGATAATTTGTAATAACATAAACATGGTGATACAGAACAGAAAGTAGTACCATAGTAGCTGATGAGGTTAAGAAATGGTTGTAAACTGAATATGCAAAGTAGTGAGAATGACTAGTGAAAAGCACATTTAAAGAAGTTGTCACTTGAAAGTTAGGGCGGTATTTTGGGGGATCATGTCACATTGCTGTTTTTTTGGGTGAGGTGTTTTTTGGTTAGGAACAAAGGACTCTGCCTCTTGATTTCTCTTTCTGTTTACATAACCTAGGAATGTAATAACTTGGGAATGATTGTTTAGAGTGAAATTAATAAAAGAAAAGGAAGGGCTATCTAGGCTACAACTAATTCGACATGTGCCACGTCACAGGCTATGAAATAAAATTTTCTGTGACGCTTTCTATCTGGGGCTTTCGTAGAAAGCAAATTCTATTTAAAGGTGATTAAAAACATACTGATTATTTTTCCAGTGGGTTTTAAATCCAAGTGGCTTTTTGTAGTTATAAAATTCACCTGGAAGAATTAGTTTAGAAAACATGAGACATCTTTCCAGAATTAACTACAAACCCCAATTTTATTTAAATTAAGCTAGCAAAATATTGAACAGCATATAAGCTGTCTATATCACTAATACTGTTTGTGAAATTTTCTTAATGAACCCTGAAATGTATACTATAATCCCTTTACATTTGAATTAACTTTTGAAGACATTCTGTGAAGTTAATAGAAAAATTGGCATTCATTTCAAGTGAACACTCTCCTAGGTTCTTTGAGTTATCACTTCTTTCATTTTAGGAATAGAGCAAGTAAGTGTCTATTGCTGTCTGTGTAGCAACATTGGTCTATAAAAGCTGGGGATGTTGCCCAGTTGAATCAGTCTTTAATAAGTTAAATCCTAGAATAACATTTAATTACTGTTTCTTTTTGGTAAAACCCTTTATGGGGCTACAAGATCCATACAGATGGTACTAATTACATCATCTTGTTCTTTTTAAGATGTTTTGTTCCTCTAACTTTATTTTTTCATCACTAAGCAAAACAAAAAACGCTAGTATATATAATGCATGGTCATTGAAGCAGAAAGTTGTCATAGAACAGTTAATTATTTAATTATTGCATACACTATATCCTTGGTAACACAGTTTAGGAAAAAAAAAACCAGTTAAGCAAGCAGAAGCTGTTTTCCTTAAACTCCATTCTAAACAGCATTGCCTACTGTTTTCGTTGAATTTAGGATAGATGAAAACCATTGACATGAAGATAAAATTCCTATTTGAGAACCTGGTATTTGGTTAACTTAGCTGTACATAATATGTGTAAATAAAAGACTAGAATCATAGAAAGAGATACTTCAAGAAAAGCTCCGCTCTGGTCTGCAGCAAGTCAAGATCAGAGATGTTTGCTTAACTTTGTCTAATCTGTTCCTTCTGTTGAAGGGAACTGCAGAATCTCCCCTATAACCTCCTTCTAGGACTTCATTGTTCTTATAGTTGTAATAGTGTTATTATCTGATTTATTTTCCTTCGAGTGACACTGATGTCATTGCCTCAGAAAGCAAGCAGAACCAGAGCCAGGATCAGACACCCTGGTGACTAGCTGGGCACTCCCTGCCATCTCACAGAATCACAGAATGATACAGATGATACAGGGTTGGAAGGGACCTCTGGAGATCATCCAGTCCAACTCCCTGCCAAAGCAGATCCACCTACAGCAGGTTGCACAGGAACATGTCCAGGCGGGTTTGGAATGTCTCCAGAGACGTAGACTGCCAAAGTATCTTCTTGTGACTCTGCTCCTGGAGAGGGAAGGCTTTTAGGTTTTCCTTGATACAAGATAAATGCTAAACGTGGTCTTGTGTTCAGCTACTTAGAATCAGAGGGTCTTGTGTATGGTCACACTGGAATGCAACAAGTACCCAGTGACACTGCTTAAAAAACTGCTTTGGAACGAAGGACTATACATGTCTGCTTCACTTTGAAGGACCATACACATGTGCTTCACTTCAGATCTAATGTGTTTGGAGATAAGCAAGTGATTGAATTGAGACCTACACACATTTGCTGTTATCAGCAGTGGTAAATCTGGGGATTAAACTTGATCTTCTGATGTCAGAAAGAAATCAATAGCTATCATAACCACTGACAGTTAATTATAGGTTAAAATCTGTGGGGGTTTTAAAGTATGTAAATATTTGGGTGAGCAGGAAGGTAAAATACCTTCAAAATTTACAAGTGTTTTTCCTTATCCCTATTAAGGCTGTTTGCCTGGTGCTCTCTCTTGCATGGAGAGAAGGTGCCCTAATTGCAAATGGGCGGAAGAGAATTAAAGTTAACCTACAACAGAAGTGGATGTCACCAGCTAAGCCTGGAGCAATGGTTTTCTCTACTCCATTGGGCTTTTCGTTTGCCCTTGGGACTTCTGTGAGTTACCAAGGCAGAATGGCTTCACTGGCACAATCTCACAGAGCGCAGAGTGTGAAGGTCAAAGAATCATAGAACTGTCTAGGTTGGGAGGGACCTTTCGGATTATCAAGCCCAACCATCTTAGGTCCTGTGTGCAGGTTCTTGAAATGGCCTCCACCGCCAGTGCTGCCTTTTGATGATCACTTGGTGACTTTACAGCTCATACTGCAACTACTTAGCAATTTTCCTGGAACAGATTGTAATGCAAACCCAACAAGTAGCATTAAAATCACTAGTGGTTGAAAATAACAAGTCTTGAATCACAGTTTTTAAGGCAAATACTGACATCAGCTCTTATGCTTAGAGGCACATGTGAAATAAATAAATAATGAGGAAATACATAAAGCTATATAAAAAGCAGAAAGTTTTTGTTTTGTTGACGGTGATCTAGTTAAAAGTAAAAAGCTCTTAAAATGTATCTATGGGGTGTGGTTACAACAAGTTTTTCAAACGCAGCCTGGCCTGTTCTCCAGGCACTCCTGGTAATTCAGCAGGACTGTAGCTCACCTACAGCCTTTCCCAGCTGAAATGAGGACTGTCCTTTAGTGCTGTTAGTACAGTAGCTGAGAGCAATAGTGGTGTGTTTTCATTTGTCCTTTCAGCCTGAGGAAGAACTGAGCAACGTGCAGTGGCAGGATCTTCGTCCTGTGCAAGACTCATAGGAATTTCCAAGCGCTTTGTTAGGTCAAACCCCTCCTATTTGCATTCCCTCTATATCCCATATTTTAAGTGCTTCCTAGAGCTGCCTAATATATACAGAACTTATAAAAATACTTGTTAAAACCATGTTGTTGTGTGGGGCGCCTGTGGCCAGGGGCAGCAGCCTGGCTGAGGGGTCTCTGTGAGGGGAGGCTGGGGCTGCTCCGGGTGGGCACGGCCGGTTCTGGCCGGTTCTGGCTGCCCCAGACCGGGCACAGCCCAGTCCCTCAGCCCCCATGGTGGTGCCTCAGGGAAACAGGTTTAAGAAAGGGGTAAAAGCACAGGAAAAGAGAGGCATGAGGAGAAAAGGCATGAGGAGAAAAGGCATGAGGGCACTGAGGGGGGAGAAGGAGGAGGGGCTCCAGGCCCTGCACCATGTGAGGAGGCCATGGTGGGGCAGGAAAAGGTGTGGGGAGGAGAGAATGGGGCTGTTATGGACCCGCTGTTACCCCCATTCCCTCTTCCCAGCACCCCTCGGGTGGGGAGAGGTGTCAGCAATGGAGGAGTGAAGCTGAGCTTGGGAAAAGTGGGGGCAAGGGGAGAGTGAAGCCATTTTGTTTCTCACTGTCAAACTGAATGTCAATTGGAAATAAATTCATTTTCACCAAGTCATTTTTGCCCATGACAGTGATTGCTAAGCGATTGGTAAGTGATCTCCGTGTCTTTATCTCAACCCATGAGGTAATTTTGTCCCCATCTCCTGTTGACAGCTGTCCACCCGACCAAGATCAACTCACCAGAGTTGTGTGGGGACATCTAGCACATCCAGCTTAAAGAATGTGTTCTGTTTAGACAAGATAAACAAAGACAACCCACAGCTTTCCAGACGCAGGACGGATATCATAAGCACATTTTATCAGGTGTTTTCGAACACCAGTGACTGCTGGTGTTTATGAAGTGAGTGTAAATGGTTTGGTATCTACTGCTGTGAAATAACCATAGATCTGAGCGATAAGAGTACATCCATGTTGAGTGAAAGAACTTGAATGTGGATTTTAATCTTGGTTGTGCACACTGAAATCTAAGGTGGTCAGAGGGAATTATGTCCCATGAAGAGCATTAATTCAGAAAGAGAACAGGCTGAAGAATTGTGAAATAAACATCAATAGGGCTGTGTTCCTCATTTACAGTACCCTACAGGTCGGGAATCAAAAGATTTGATGGATTAAGGGCTAGAATAAATGAGCCAAGATTTCACATATTCTCAGCCTAAATTGAGACACTCAAACTTGTCATAATATGGTGGAGGAATTAAATCTGAATGCAAATATGTATTGCAATCAATTAGTGACAATAATAAAATTATTTTTTCAATTACAGTGAGAGTGGATGATGCAGGCAAAGCCGACATCGGAGGCAGACGTGATACTCAAGGAAAAAGAAGAAAAAAGTACTCATTTACCAAAGGTAGGGAAGACATCCCACGAAACATTTAGCAATGAGGATGATTTTCCTGTGCTTGATCAAATGTAAAAAGTGATGTTAAAAAACTCGATGTCATTTCAAAATCTTTTTGATGTGAATTTGAAACTGTGGTTTGATAGCTTCTCCTTAACTGGCAGGATGTAGATTGCTATTTCATAGGAAATAGAGTGCAATTAGTAACTTTCCACAGCTGAAAACAGCAGTCAGCAGCAACTTTGAGGCTTTTCTGATCTTAGCTGCATGTGAAACAATATTCTAATGTATAGTAGCCTTCTGGTACAAAATTTCCCATAGGTCTGTCTCCACAAAGTAATTTTTTTTTTGCACTCGCTGCTATGTTTCTCTCACATCATCTTTGGCAAGGACCACTTGGGGTTTTCCCTTGGTCTGTAGTCTGGGGAATGGTCTGTTTCCTAGGAGCATCTGGAATTTTCATCTGAAAGGCTCTTGTTATATCAGAGCCTTGGGACCTGGTAATGCCTGTGATCTTTCCTGTTCTCCCAACAGGGATATGGGAGAGCATTTTTTTAGCCATTGTTGGTAAATTAGTGGCACATTCTGCAAACCTTTCTGGACTTAATGTCTGTTAAATTGTTTTAAGTGGATCTTGCAACTATTTGCAGTCATAGCCTTTCAGTTTATCTTGAGCTGTACTAATATATTACCCTGATGTGAGCTATATAAATCAAATAAATACTGATTTGTAAAGTTTTCAAGGTTGTTCCTTATGTGGAAAAGCCATCGTGCAGTTAATATGTTTTAAAATTGATAATTTGGCTTTATAATTTGCAGATTGCTTTCTTCTCAGCTATATGCTCAGTTCAGAGCAATTAAGACCCTGCTACCTATCCATTTGTTGTTTTCCTTACACATCTCACAAGTGTAGTTCACAGTTTTGGGTCCAGAGATGTTTGTGGCTTGTCTGATACCTATAGTTCTTTCTATATAGTGTGGCCGATTCAGTGTGTTGTACAATGGGAGATAACAGTTTATGTTGACCAACTCTCAGATAGCTGCCTTAATATATTTAATTTAGATTTATCCATCTACTAGCCTGTGCAGAATATGGCATCTGCTCACATGAATTTAGTTATTCTTTATCTGATTTGTAGTGCACGCCTGTAATAAATTATCTCAGCACAGTTGGAGCGTGCTGAACTGCAGATTAAGAGCTGGTATAAGTGGGGAAGGCATGGACTTTGTAAACTGGATTTATGGAATCAAATCTCTTTTTGGTTTTTGATTCTACAACAGAAGCTAACAGAAAGTTATCTTAATTGCTAACTTTACAACATACTTCAGCAAGTTCTTTTCCAACTCCACTGTTTTCATATAATTAACCTAATCTGTCTTCTGTATTTTAAATAAACATTCTGCAACTACAGCAACTGCTGGTCTGTCAACTATTAAGAAGCAGTTAGGTAGAAGTCTGTTTAATCATGTCTTAGTCCAGTGCATTTATGTGTTTATTATTTTTATTATTAATAATATTTTCTTCACTGAGAGCTTTTTAAAAATGCTCATTTTGGTTTTATTTAAATCCTCAGCCTTTGACTTCAAGCAGATAGGCTAGGGCAGAGGCAGTGGATGTACTGCAGCCCTGTCCTGCAGTCATCTTGCCTCAGAGGGAGTTCTTTTAACCACTGTGAAGCATTGCTCCTCAGTGTGTTTGCTAATCTGTTGTTAATCTGGATTAACAACTGTGCTTCAATGTTTTTTCTTAAAGGAAACGCTAACACTCTTGCTGTGCATAGCCTTGGTAGCACAGCAAGAATGGGGAAACAAATATTTGTGGAGCTAAATGGGGATTGGAGAACACATGTAATCACCCCAGCACTTAGAGCCTCTAACTACATGACAAGGCTTCAAAGGTTACAAATCCAGGAGGAGCTAAAGATCTGCTCAGTAACCTGGAATGCAGAGAATGACCAAAAATACCATTCTGAGGGTATGAGCTAAAAGAGCACATGTTGCGTGGAGTGGTTGTAAACTTGGTAAGAAACGTATTTGTGCAGACTTGCTCAAGGCTTAGTTCACAGAGGAGTGATCAGCAGGACGGTTGGATTCCTGCAGGAGCCATAGTGCCATAGACTGATGATAGGGAGCACAGCCTGACTACAATCAATAAAGATCAATTACAGGTGAAAATAGATAAACAAAAAACCTCTTTTGAGCAAGAGACCTTTGGAATAAAAAGTGATAGACTTCAGTCAAAGAAGGATGATCGGACAAAAGACACTTCAGGCTCCATTTTATCTCATAGGTTTCAGTTCAGCAATTTGGCAATTTATGATAGTGATATCTCTCTCTTGCTAATTCTTAAAATTATTGCCAGAAATACTTGTAATTCTAGCTTTATAAAGAGTCTAGGGCGAGTTCAAACTTTGCTGATTCTAAAGGACCTTTTTCTATTTAATGCTCAGAGTTGAATTCATTTGTGTCAGACGTTGGATTCTGGAAAGCACTTATCAAAAGTGAGTCAGAAATAATTTCTGTTTGTCTTTCTCAAATATACCTTATGTAAAAGAAATGTAATTTTAATAAATTTAATAGTGTTTCTTTGCAGAAAAGCGAACAGATTGATAAATTATCGCAATGGTTACAATGGTTTAAAAGATGATAAACTGTAGCACTTAGAGATGTACTGTTCTCTTAGTCTGGAAAGCTTTCATCGACATTGCCCAAATATGTTGTATGTAACTAGTGATACTAAAAGACTACATTTACCAATTTTTAGAATTTGCTCAGTGATTTTGACTGAGGGTGATGTAGAGCTTGATGAGACTGCATGTGCTGTGTCGTGAGGACAGAATTTGCTGTGAGGTACTTCCTGGTAGTAGTTCCTGGTTAAGGGAAGCAATGTTTCCTATAGAAACACACAATAACAAGGCAATAAATGCTGTCTTAGGTTTAACAATAGGCCATTGTTTTTTTTTCCTTCATTAAGAAAGCAGTAAACACTCATGTTTCTCTTGTCATGTCCATTATGTAGTAATGGTGTGCAATATGAAACCTTTCAGTTGTGTTCTTGGAAACTTGCAATTCCAAATAAATGTTTTGGTATCTTCCTTGTTTGTAATACTGCAGAACCTCTGGAATGGTTATATATTATTAGGCAGTTATGGTACTTCTAAATGGGGACATGGAAGCTGCCAGTTACATATTTAATTGATGCTGCTGGTTTGGTAACAACTTTTAAGTGAAATGCTACAGATTAATAACTAATTATATATTTTTTTAAAACAGCCTAGGAAAGAAAACAACTTTTGATGGTACTTTACTTAATTCATAAAACAAATATTTACTTTGAAATAAAAAATGTCTTGTTTACAGTGTAAGGACTCCACATTCAAGATGTCTTCTTCTATTGTTCTTTGAAGTATTTATCAAAAAGCTTTCTCAGATAAATAAAAGGCATTGGGGAGCTTGCTGACAAATGTTGCACTGCAGCCTATTTCATGTTTGGTATTCACTGAGGGATCAATATCCTTCAGAAGAATTGCTGTTGTAATCTAAGAAAAAAAATGTGTAGTTTTAACAAGTTAAACATACAGAACAGAATGGAACAATAAAATGGAAAACAACACCCAGAGCTTGTCAAATATTCTGGTTTGGTACCCAGAGTCTCAAATTGGAAAGAGAACACAAGAAAGAGGCAGCCATTGGTTAGCAAGGCACATAGTAAAGATTACAGTGATTTGGGATTTAGCTAAATTTGATTCCAGTTTTCCCTTGTTACTTTATTAAATTCCCAGACTTGAGTAAAAATTAATACACTAGTATTTTTTCTACAAGTTTCAGTATCTGGTTCAAGTATTTTACAGTGTGTGTGTGTTGATGTGTTACCCTATGCTTCATTTTATTTTAAAAAGCAAACCAAAAACTTGACTCAAAAGACTAATTTATCCAGCAATCAGTATTTTCCAATCAAAAACTACCGTAAAAAAACCCCAACATTTTGGAACCAGCACTATGACTATAATAATAAAGGACTAAATGAAAACTACGAACAGAAATAAGAACCGTTAATACCCAATATGGCATATAATGTGAGAAATTAAAAAGTAACTGCGAACAAGTAATGGTATTACAAGATGCATATAATCAGAGAAATGTGAAATCTGCATTACTTCTTTATGTACTTAGGGTAGAAAGGCATTCCTGCTACACAACTTCATTTACTCTAAGTTATGGATCTGCATTGTGTATGGAGCTTGTAGAATGTACAGGAAGAGGTGCTTCCAGAGGGTGATTTCAAAAAAACAATTAGGAGCCTAGCCAAGACTTGCCCTGCATCTCTGCATAACCTCCTGGAGAGGCTTTCCCCACCACAGAGGGAGGCTGGATAGAGGCTTGTAACCAGAGACCTGACTTTCTTCCAGTCAGCTTTGCTGAGTGCCGCTGGGTGCGATGGTGTATTGAGATTGCCACGCTGACTTAGCCTGAGACTCACCACGAGGTGAAGCTTCAACCTTCCAAGCACAGCTTCTCCTGTGGGGACAGTCAACAAAACTGGCTGTCTTAAGGGGCAAAATCTGCGTCTTTGTACTTGCTAGTGTGGGGTCTGGCAGCCCACAAAGTACGGCTGGTATAAATGCTGTGATGCGTCTCTTGGCCACGATCACACTCAGGCTCCCTAAGATTTATTTACCGTTTGTGTATGCTTGGGTGTAACGTCACTCCTGAATGTCTCTGTGTTTAAGTACAGCAGCATTGCCTGCCATTGACTCAAGTGCTGCTGGTGGTGAACTCCTTCAACACAGATACATAGAATAACATAATTCTATGGGTGCACTCAAAGAAACTTTATGTTTTATGTAAAATTACTGACCTTCCTATAAATCACGTTTAATTAGCTCTTTACTGCAATTTGCCTGTCTTTCCCTGATGGCCACTGTATGTGCTAATGGAGAGAAGTGGGGGGCATAATACACACTAGTAGTGTGTAAGGGGTGATTGCAAAGAGTGGCTATTTTGTAGAAAATATTGTACAGTGGTGGGGCTGGTCTCTTCTCCCAAGTCACAGGTGATGGGACAAGAGGAAATGGCCTCAAGTTGCCCCAGGGGAGGTTCAAATTGGATATTAGGAAATATTTTGACACGGAAAGGGTTATTGTGCATTGGAATGGGCTGCGCAGGGAAGGGGTTGAGGCCCCATCCCTGGAGGTATTGAAAAGCCGGGTTGCCATAGTGCTTAGAGACATGGTTTAGTGATGGTTTTTATCGGAGTTAGGTTGATGGTTGGACTAGATGATCTGAAAGGTGCCTTCCAACCTGGACAATTCTATGATTCTGTGCTTGACTAGATCTGTAACACACAGTGATCTGGAGTTTTAGCAAAGTGTCACAGTCCTCCTGGGGGGTTGGCTTCATCTCTTAATGAAGTGAGTTTTCCTTCGTTAGTGGAAGTGGTTATCTAGGCAGGACTAATGGACTTTTCCATTTTCGGTGTAAATACTGCAAGGTCTGCACTATGACCTGAGTCACGGTGTAAGGTTACAGTTCACTCCATTATTTCCAGCAGTATAACTGATATTCGTGCACATTTATTGCTTATATTGAATTTTTTGTAATTATAAAGTGAGTTTAGGCAATTCTTCCAACAATATCTACTTCCACTGATTTGTGTCAAACTTATATTGCCCCTCCTGTCATTGAATTAATTATGGAATTATGCGCAGAATTCTTATAAATATTTTCCAGGTTCTCATAGAAAGATTGTAATTTTTTGCATATTTCAATTTAATCAGCTTTTAAAAACTAGTTCTATTAAATTGTTTTTCCTTTGCAGTTCCAATTAACAAAGAGAATGGGGTTTCCTAAAGTAAAGGAGCTAATTTCTTTTTGCCTCTAAACCATTTAGCTATGAGGAATGAAAGAAATACAAATTTGACCAGTTTTCTGTAAGAAGAAAAGAAAAGTGGAATATAGCAGCATGACAGCGATGCTAATTACAAATGAGGCAGAGAAAGGGACTGTGTCAAATTAGTCTCGATTGCATGACTTTGAATTTTTCATTTATGTAGAATAGTGCAGTAGTGGAAGAAGTATCTTGCAAGAATATTTCTTTCAGTCTTGTAAACAAAGCTGAAGCTGTTCAGGAGTGCCTGGGTGAGGACTCATCTCTCTGAGATACATTATTGATAGGTATTTGTTACGTGTGATGAGCGGAATGGAGTGTTACAAAGAACTGTCTTCCACCATCTTTCTTTCCTCTTTCACTTTCACGCAGTTATACATATATATATATATATATACACACACGTGGATAATGTGTTCACCTGTACATCACACAAGTCCTGCTAGAGTTTCTACAAAAATATGTTCACGATATATTGTGAATTAAAAGTTTGAATACTGTAATTGTATGGAATATAAAAATAAGGCTGTGCCATACATTGCAAAGTAGGACTCGAATATCCATAGCTGCCTAAGATTAAAATGTTGATAGTATATTATTATCACTGAGATAATATTATGGATTTAATTCTATAATTATTAAGATAACAGCAACACAGCATTAGATGTCTTAAGCACCTGTAATTAACTTTCAGGCTTGTTTGGTTTCTCTATATTTTGCCTATATATAATTTTTGAGGGACATAGATTATTCTGGTACTCTGGAGATCCCATGATCAATGCAGGTAGAGCTGAAGGGAGCCTCAGGAGGTCAGGTAGTTCAGCCCCCTGCCCCAGCAGGAGCAATTATACCTAAACCATGCCTGACAGTTAATTAGCTAGCCTGTTCTTAAAAACCTCCTGTGATTGAGATTCCACTCTCCCTTGGCAATTGATTTCAGTGCTGAACTGTCTTGACAGCTGGAAAGATTTCCCTAATTTCTAAACTAAATTTCCCTTGCTGCAATTTAACCCTTCCCTATCCTGTGAATAATAGTTTTGTCCCTTTCCTTTGACAGCAACGTATTGCATAATTGAAAGCTGCTATCATGGAGGACTCAATTTTAAATTAAAAAATCCCAGAATCTTCACTCTCCTAGCTCATGTTGCTTTCCTCTTGGCACTCTCTGAATGACCTGACTTACTGGGCTACTGTGAAACCTTAGAAATGCCCCAGCAACCCTCAGCTTGGCGCTGGAGGGGGGTGTAGAAGGGGATGGGGAAGTGCCATGGGCCGGTGGGAGCCCCCACAGACACCCTGGGCTGGGGCAGGGACAGGCACCTGCTGGGTGGGTGCTGGCTGAGGTCTGAAGGCAGTGCCTGTTGCTGGTATGACAAGGCAGGATGTGCAGCACCAGTTCCACTGGCTCCCACACCTCTGCACTGCATTTCCCTTTGGAGAAGCGATGTGCCGGCTCACCAGCTTTCTCAGAGCACTTTGAAATCTATAGATGAAATGTACTTTGAGAGGTGGTGTAATTTTTCTCTTAAAAAAACATGGGTCTGTAATTTACATCACTTAATGTGACAAGTACAAATCAATCCGCATACTGTATATTTTTAAAATCTTCCTGGTTTATAATTTTATATAGTTAGGGCATATTTGAAAAGCATTTATTAGGACAAAATGTCTGCAGTTAGAAGATGCCAGCCCCAGCCTCCCAATCTTTGTTTCATCCACATAAAAAGCAGCGATAGGTCAAGATTATTTAAGCAGGACCTTGACATGGTAAGGCTGCTTGATTTTCTAGAATTGTTTGGGTTTGTGGCTTTTCCTTCTGAGCTCAGTGTTGAGACCTAAGGACCTTTCTTTCACTGGTTACAGAGCTGAGGTTTTTCTAATGGCCTGCTGCAAGCCTGCGGAGGTCAGTGCCAATCAGTTTCAGTGATGTTTTTAAGCCCCATCTATTGCTACTTCAGTAAATCAGCTTTGGCCCATTTTTTTCATTTGGAATTGAACAGTCCTTGCATGCAGCAGGAACAGAAGCAAATGAGTAGCCTTGACAATCCTTTTTGATGTTTTTAGTGGTTTCTTAAGATTAGAAAGTAGATTAAAACCATCTCAAAGACCAAAAGGAGGAGGATCGTCATTGCAGGATGTATTTACAATACATATTTTTCTAACTTTGCTAACCATTATGCTAAACGGAGGAGAAATCCAGACTGTGACCACTAGAGCCCAAATTTCTGATTAGTTGTCCTCAAAAGCACGCTGTAAACAGGTCACAAGCTGCTTGTCTCAGCAAGCAGGCCACAGGAAGGCAAAATTTTGATGAAAGATGTAGGTTTCTAATCACAGTGGTGGTCGCGTTTTCCGGAGTGATGCAGTGCTTCAAACAGGTCAGCATCTGAAAAGTCAGTGGCCACTAAAGTTCTTCTTAGCTTCACCAAAGCCTGTGCTGGCAGTTGTGTACTTTGTTGTGTAGGTGTGAATATATATATATATAACTGAATAAAGAGTAGGCAGGGAAGTGGAGAGGAAAGGGAAAATAAGAGCAAAAAAGGCTATTCCTCAGGGAAATAATAGGGTTAAGCATTGTCTCGCTACACATGTAATTTAAATATTACACAAGACAGGTTTTATATTTTTCATTTTAAATAGATCACAGGTTATCCTGCTTTATTTATGCATCTGACACATAATTGTAACAAATATATTAATAATCCCACCTTTAACCTCTGGGCTTCCCAGTCTATCTTTGCATATCTACATTTTTCAACACCTCAGCATAATTAAGCACCCCAATTGTGTAATGTGCCATGTTGGATAAGCGTGAGAGGACATATGGTTCATTTCTCCAGGAACTGAGCTCTCCATTGCTTTTATTGTTCTGTGTCACAATCCTAATGCTTTTTTAATGGAGTTTTCAGAGGGTGAACACCGTCAGCCCATCGTCTGCTATGCTCAGCATAGAGGAATGAGAAGTATATGCTTTGTGGAAGCAGGCTAGAAAATTAAAGGAGGATATCATTAAAGTGTGGGAGGAAGTTTGTTGATGAAATGATGATGCATTCTGTTCTCAGGCATGACTTCTGCCAGTTTAGCAGTGATTTAGACTGAAAATATTTTTCATGATGCTCATACCAGTCGGGTGGCCTGCGGTAAGGACTTGGAAGGAAGTAATTCCAGAGAAAACAGTGAAGTAATTTATAAATAACTGAAATCACTGCATAACCCATGAATCATTTGGATGATCCCTCTCATTTCACTGCATATTTTCTCACTTAGTTTTCATTGATAGGAAAATCAATGCTGACTTCTAAAGACTCATATGATCTAAAATATTTCACAGGAAGGCCTTGTGGAACAAATCTGTTTTTAAATGAAATAATACATCTGGTTTATTTAATTCCCTGTCCAGAAAAGAACTGAAGCTCTTGACTTCTGTCTGAAAACTCACGTATTTAAAGTTCTGCTCGAACTACTGTGTTTTTCTGGAGGGCTGCCGTATTTGGTTGAGTAGATCTGTAATACATGATCGATTCCTTTGTTTTGCCTTTTTCCTTGATTTTCTTTCTTTTGTTTCTTGTATAATAAGTCTTATTCCCCCCCCCCCCCCCCTTTTTTTTTTGGTTGCTGAGTATAATGCCTCTGCCCCTATGTTTTCGACAGGGTCTAACAAAACTAAAAACATTTTACATCGCTCATATATTAGATACAGGCATGTGGAAGATGAATTTATAGCAACAGGTAAGGGCCAGAATTTCAGGGCAGAGATGTCTGAGAAATAGCTGAAAGCGATTACATTTGGTATAAAGTGAGCATGAGGTGAGAGAGCAAAACGGATTGCTTTTAATGGCTCCATGTGATATTTCTAGATTACACTTCAGGAAAATTCACTGCACAAGTGAGCCTTCATAGCTGAAAATCACAGATTAATTAATCAAGGCCAACACATGTACGTATAGCCATATCCATATTTCTAATGCAAACCTTGACTGGAGAATATGGGAAAATCCCAGCACGGTTGACTGGGCTTGGTAAATCTGAGACATAATTCACTTATTTGGGCAGTTTTTTCTAACTGGGTTTACTTCACTCTGAATCAAAAACTGACCATCTCTCAAGAGTCATTAACTTCATTGCAAATAATTGCTGCAATGTGGCAGAGCTAGAGAGATCAAAAATGTAACTACGTAAAATTTGAGTGAGAAAATGAAACAACCTTAAAAAGTTACACAGACCTTCATTTACAGACTGTATGCAGTTAACATTTGTCTGTTACATAGACAAAACAGGTTTAATCAATACCAGAATAGTTATATCTGTACTGGATACCAGTTCTAAAATATGAATTAGGACATTATCTACCCAAGATCTATATTTAAGGATTTTGCTCTTTTACTGATGAAGAGATGGAAATTTGCTGGCTAGACACCTCTCCTCCCCGCCAAAAGGAATGTTGAGGAGAGGTAACAAAATATTCTGTGTGTTTGCTGCAGAGAGGATAGGAAGTGTTGGGTTGAAATTGCAACAGGAGAGCTTGGCATTAGGGAAACTGATGATAATGGGGACAGAGACCCACAGGAGTGGGCTGGATAGAGAAGGCAGAGAGGATGGAGTATGCCTTCAGGCAGGGACCTAGACAAGCTGATGTCAGATCACCTTTCTGACCTTTAGTGGCAGTTCTTTGACTGAATTCTTCAGGGTGTAACTGCTGTAGGACCTACACAAAGAACATCCAAGTATGTGCACGTGTGTCAATTTAAGCAGAGGTGGGCAAGGTTAAGTTTTCGAAATGAAGTTTCATTTATTTGTTTCATTATGTTAAGTTCACGGACACAGCAATTTTATGCTTCTACTATTTTCTTGTGTTTGTTGTTACTTTAAATAGAGGAGTCTACCCTTCTTCCCCAGAAGAGTTCCCTCTCGACAACAAAAGGCTTCTACCATAACTTAAAAAGCATTTTAAGATTTAGAAATGCTAATGTATGGATGTTTTGTGACTAGTTGCATATGTCCCTGACTGAAACGTGTCATGAACTGCTTGTTTATCAGTCTTAAACCCTGTGTTATTTCTTTCTCCTTCTCTCTGAATGAATAAATAAATAAATTGCAGGTTCTGAAAAAAGGCACAGCAATGTGGAAGGCCCTGCAAAAGTTTTTCAAAGACATCCTGGAGGCATGTGTTGGTGCATACACATATTCCGTGTTTCTTCTCCCATTAGTCTTGGTTTCTATATCTTTTGAAGAAGTATGTAGGCATGTCTTTCCTGTGACCTTGCTTCTGCTTTTCTGCAAGCAAAAAGAAACTATGGAAGTTATTTCAGCAAGACGAAATCTCTCTGCTGGATATCTTTGTCAATACCTCCTACATCTCTGAAAAGGCTATGGGACCAATTCCTAAACTAGACAAGTCTCCGGTTTGCTTCCTGTAATTGCTTGTTCAGTCTCACCTAACCTAATTATCATCTAACAGCTGGCCTTGGCAAGTGCTCTGGGCTCGCTCCATAATCAATAGAAAAGAATAGGCACCTCCAGAGGATGGCTTATATCATCCAAAGGTAATTATCTGAAATTGGTGGGCTGAGTCACCTCTGGTGGTATTTATCTCTTTCTATCAATTATAGCAAGGGTCTGGATGCTGGCTTAAACTGGCTGATTAAGGAGATGAATCCTGCTCTCAGGTAATATTACAAGAGGTCTGCTTCCTACAGTGTCTAATTTCTCAGCATTGTGGAAAATCACCTTTCCTATAGCTCAGCAATAGGTTACAGTGGCCTCTTGTGTAAACCTCTTTCAGATGCAGTCCTCTCCTCCCGGCTCTGGGTACTGCCAGTTTCCACTCAGTCCTGCGAGCGGTGCCCTGTGTCATTGCAGCTGCTCCCCGGACCTTCAGAGGGGGTGAAAAAGGAGGTTGCAGTGCTCCAGCTCCAATCCTAAGATACTGCGGTAGAGAGAGAAAATAAGGAACAGTGCAAAGCTTCACAGTCACAACTGCTTCTCCTTTGTTAGTCCCAAATGCTAGAACAGATGTTTCTTTTGCATGGCAGGAAGTTTTGGTGTAACCTCCCATCTTCACTCAGCCGCTCCTCTCCTGCTTCTGCTGATCCGATTTGCTCCTCTGTTCTTCCTCCTGGACTCACTCTCCCTCTCTTAGCTTCTCATGGGTTGTGTTTTCAAGCTACTAGTGCAGATTTTGGATCAAACTGCCACTCTTCTCTCATACTGTAGGTGAATTTATCCCACTTAAACTGTAGCTATTTAAAAGTTAGATGCTTGTTTTAAAACCATTGATCTGCATTCCCTGATTCTTCCTGCAGAAGAGATATCACCAGAGGCCATTCAGCTTGTCTAAGTCAAGGTCTGATTTTCTGGCAGTACCAGCCTATCACCTACAGAGCTAACCTGGGGTTTGGCTGAACACCTCTCATGTGGCTATTGAGTTGAGAGCGTTGTGCCCTGTATGCTGATCCTTTCAGATGGAAAGGACCATATGGAACCCTTTGTCTTCCCTCTCATAAGGACATGCTAAGTGCAGAACAGAGAGTTGAAGAAAGTGTTTTTTACCTTTTCTAATCATAGAGACACCACAAGTGTGTCAGGGGAAGCTGCTGCAAGTATCAGAGTTAAGTTGATGGTTGGACTAGATGATCTTAAAGGTCCCTTCCAACCTGGACAATTGTATGAATCTAAGTTGGAGCAGGCACTGATGTTCAGTGAGTTACACCCCAAAGTGTACTGGGGCTAGCAAGAAAGGGGTATGAAAAGGACATTTGTTCCCTGTGTCTTAGATTTTCTGTTCTCTTTGATGGAGTTCCCGAAAGATTTGCGAAAGAGCTTAACTCATGTTTCACTCTTCATGGGAGTTGTGTTAGAAAGGTAGTTTTTCTGCCCATAGTAGGTTGTCCAGTGGAACATTGTTCATTGTTTTCAGTGACCTACTGTAAACATAGTGACCCAGAGCAGTATTGCCAAAGGTAGACATCAGTTCTGCTAGACCATGTGTCAAAGGTTTCTTTGGATAATTTGTTTCCAATTCAGATGAGGGATAAAATATTCTCAAATGAGTTTTTCCTCACTCAGGGTTTTCTTGCAGATTTTAGAAACTATGCATGCACATAAAAGCCGAAAAAAGTTATGCAGTCCCTGTGGTAGATTTTTATCATCAAATATTGCCATGCACCACAGCAATCAGTTCTTATTGGTGTCTTGAAGTTTCTGGATTTACCTGGACTGAAATCATAAAATCAGATTTCTAAATGCATTTTGTTTCCACATGCATTACATTATAAATCATTTTCGGTTTAGTCTTGATGTTATCCTGCTGCAAAACACAGAGAAAACACTCAATAAATGAAATTGCATCTGTCTGAATCAAAAAATCTGAGTAATACTAAAGGTCTTCAGCTGGAATATATCTATTTCTGCTAGAAAAGTTTTTCAAACCTCCTTTCCCCAGCAAATTCTGACACTTATTTTAGCACAGATAAGATAATACCCTCAAAATATGATTGCAAGAAAATCCATAAGACTGGTATGACAAACCTGGTGTACTTCAATATTTTTTTTTCCCCAACAAAAACAAATATACAGCATAGTGTATGTCATCCAAATGGCAAGAGGAAGGAATTGTGTTTCATGAAGTAAAAATCTACCATCTGCAAGCTCATATATTTCTTAGTGGCAACTTTGGGGTCCGGAGATTTGGACTTGGGATATCATAAAGCCCCGATGCGCATACAGCGAATTTTCTGCTGAGCAGCACAGCATTCAAATTCTGAATGTTTTCACCAGCACGTGTAATAATGTATCAGTTTAATGTTGAAGTGATGTAAGAAATAAGAGGAGGATTAGCCACTAAGCATGTCAGAAATGTATTCCAAGTAAATGCCAGGAGAGGGGCGGGGGGGGAAGATTGAATTTGGTGGTTTTGCACAGCAACTGCACAGTGAGTTCTATCAGATTTACAACTTTCTTTCCTAATATGGAAGCAAAACTGTTAATCTTATGAATATAGGATATTAGGTAACTTGCGCACAGATGCCTTTTCTGAGCAGCTAGCACTTCAAGTGCACGTTCAGTGACATACATCACCGTTCTGTTTCTTTTTCAGTACATTTTTGTTTGGAATTCAATTTATATTTATTTCTTGTGTCCCATCATGCACATGTGTGTGTACTAAGACTGTACTAAGTTGAGAGTTCTTCCATAATGAAGGCTAAAATTGTCTTCTACTGGCATAATCTTCCATGTGTTGGCTTTTTGAAACTCATACTCTATTTTTCAGGGGAAAAAAGCGTATTTCTGTAAGTTCTCAAAATTTGTCAAAAATCCTGCTGTTACAATCGTAATTTTCTTACATAATTTTGTCTCAGTTTAGGAAGAAAAAAAAGTCAGTGTCATATAATTTCTTCAGAAGTCATCTAGCTAAATCCCTTTGAGAATTGATGCCATTGCTCTGGGAGGCTAAATATGACAGAAGCAAGCAAAAGCGCATAATACTTGTTTGCACGTTTCTATTGAGAATAAACTCATTTCAGCTAGAATCAAAGGTCTGTGTTGTTTTGTTTTTCACTTATCAACTCTCAGAGCAAAATTAGGCTGTGCCAAGGATGAGTAATTTAGCCATATAACCATCCTCAGTTGGAAATTATAAAGGCAAAAGGAGTTCTTGTTATAATCCTGTTAAATCTTCTTTGCAACTAGACTGTAGAGCTTATGCAGAACAGTAATTGATGGTAGGCAAAGTTCATTACTTGCCAAGTGTGTTTTCTGATAAATTTTTTGTGGTCAGAGGTAGTAAACTGTGCCTGGCTTCCTCTTCGTTAATCTCTGTATCTTTTGGCAGTCACTGTCATTCATGGAATGTAAGGATCACTTAATTTATAAAATTCTGAATGAACAGTTATTGAGTTCAAATCTGAAATTTTGAGGAGCATTGACAGAAAAATTAGCTGTAAAAATATATGAATGTCAAGTGGAAAGAGGAGAAAAGAAGAATGTGAGATAATGTTCAAGGAATTGTGCTTGAAGTTTACTGATAAAGGATATGATAAACCTAAAAATAATACTCTTTTCAAAAACTCGTATTCCATCTCTTACACAGTTGGACCGCGGATATTTGGTCATGGTTATTGTCTCTGAGTAATGTATCTTCTGTTTAGCTAATGTTTTCAATAGTATATTGTGATTGTTAGAGCCTTTCTAAAAAGTATAATTTTCAAAAGTGGGCATTTTCCCTCCCTGCTGTGTATTTATAGGCTTCTTGGACTGAAAGCCTCCTGTGAAGTTGATTGTGATTTCAATAGGTTTGGTATTCAAATCTCCTGCATTTTGAGTGTTCAGGGTTAAGATTCAAATATGCAGAGCAAGTAAACCACAAGCAATGGTAACACATGTTACAAAGCTATAAAGAAAATACAGACTTTAAATGCATTGACATTTGCATAGGTACGGAAAGACTCCATCATGAAGCTGATTTATTCTAGTAGAATTACCCATTGTGCCGATTCCTGCCGATATAATAATTATTGTCTCTCAAGATAGGTTTTCTTATTGGCTATTTTGCTAGTTTGAGGAACTGAGATTCAAACTAGATGGCTTTTATAAGTGTGCCTCTAAAATCAAACCTTTGCTATAAGGGAGAAAAAAACCCAACAAACCAAGCTACTTCTTAGTCTCTTTTCCTGATCTCTGTCTGTTTCAAATCAGGTGCTTTGAGTGTATATATATATATATATATATGTCTTTCTTTTCCTTTTTCCCTTTCCCTTTCCCTTTTCCTTTTCCTTTTTTTTAAGATTACAGATAGACCAGTATCTGGACTGTAAGCTGTATTTGCTAGCTGTTCTTTACAAACCTTGATTCATAAATATTCCTCATTTCTGAGAAAGTTGCTGAAATAGCTTATCCAAGATGCAGTAGGAGTGTTACGCTGACAAAAAAATCACAAATCTTACATGGCCAATGGACAGAGAGGATCTTGAAAAAAAATAAAATCCTTCTTGAAATATTATAAGAAATTTATACCTGCATAACAGAAGCAAGTGAAAATGTGGCTTTTAGCTCTCAAAACATCGACAGATTTTCCTGTGAGTTCCATTTTTCAATTTAATAGCTATGTGACATGTACTTGACACATCTCTCCTGTAATACACGATGATCTCCCATCTTTATTTTCTGGGAAATATGTCTCTCTAGTGGAGTTACATTTAAGATAGATGCAACAGAATCTGGAGTTGTATAATTTTGCACAAAGAAGGATTGAAAAAAGCTGCCTAAAATTCCTTCTGTTAAACATTGCTCGGTGTGCGTTATTCTCTTTAAGCATGAAACAAGTTTCTTTTCAAAGGTGGAATTTATAGCAGTTTCTCCTACAGAGAATGTATTGTGTTCTTTGGAGGGAGCTCAGAAGCGCTGTCTGAGCACAGTTTGGAGAAGAGATCTTAATGGAGTGGCATCCGCACACAGCATTTCTGAATTTGGCTGTTTGTGTCTGTATTTCTAAATGTCAGTGTTATGTTTGGCTAAATCACCTTCAGGTCTAGGGGTTACTACTTCCTGGGAATTGACTTCTTTCTCCTGCAATTCTGTCTCTTCAGCTGGAGTGAATAGACAAAGTCCAATGATAAATCTGCGAATCTACTTAAAGAAATAGCAAGTGTGTTTTGGCTGCATTATTATTTTCAGTTCTGTAATATTAACTTAATATTGCCAACATAGTAATGGTTTTTCACAAAAGAAAATAGTACCAAATAGTACAGAATAACTGTTGAATCTGATTCAGGCCAGAAGCGAGGTCAGTTGTGCAGCAGCAGATCTCGTCTGTTATTAGACCACCTTTGGAGTGATGCATGGGAGTCAGAGGGTCTAGAGATCATAAATTCTTTGTAGAAAATTCTGGATTTATTGCTTAAGCTTAGGAAGTCAATGCCTCATCAAATCTATATTTTTTTCTTCTTCAGATTCTGTAATCTCTATTGTCTCTATTTCAAATGGTACTTCACAATATCTACTAAGTTAGATTAGTTTTCTGGCAGCCAATGTAAAGTTTCTCATCACACATTACATTCAGTAGAACCAGTGGCATTACCTCAGACAAAACAGTTTTTCATGGGAGTTTGGATAACACCATGTGCTATGGAAGCTCTTTTATGAAATTGTTCCTAGCAAGTTTTTATCATGTGTATATAGGATCTAAATGTGTTCACTACTGTTTGGTTTTGGGTTTTTTTTAAGGTTCTTGAGATCTTTTATCTGTAGCCTGGGAAAGAAAGAGATTACAGAGTTTTTTTAATGGTCTTTAGAAAAGTTGAGTAAACAACGGGTCTAATGACTCTGTAGGGAAATACTGTTTAATTAAAACATAAAGTCATTCTATTAGCATACGCACCTGCTGCTCATGTGGTTCATTTCTTCCAGAAATAACCAAATTACTGGATAGAGATTGTTCTATAGTTCAACTACCTAGAATGTGTGCTTCAGCGTTTTGTCTTGTCCTCTTGCTGGTGATTCATTGTTGGCTTAAAAATAGTCACACTACATGCAGACAGAGATCTGCTGGGACTCAGCAACCAGCTGTGAAAGAATATGGTTTATCGTGACTGTTTAAGGAAAAAAAAACCCAAAAACCCAAAGCCTATATAGTTTTCATAGATGTTATCTGGGGCGGAAACTTGCATTTCAGATCGGACACAAAAGAATACCTACTTCTACCATGCACATCATCCAGAAAGTGTGGGAAACATAGTTTGTGGGAAAAGCTTGAAAATGCTTTGAAAAGTTGTGGTTGCTTTATAGGACTAAAGGTTCTTACTACTTCGGTGCCTTGCAATGTACTTTGATTAACTTAATTCTAATGTATCTGTAGACAAAATGCTCCTGGAAAATTTTAATATGTCCCAGTAAGCGCCAGGAGTACCTTTTCTGTGTATGTACATGATAGCATGGATCTGAAAAAGAATTAGACTTATTCTTGTAATATGATGGGATTTAATTCATATCATCCACTCTTTTTTTTTTCCCTTGCAATTTTAAAGTTAATGTAATATACAGAGAAGGGAGCAGACTGATAGGGAATGAATCTTTCATTTATTCCATGCTATATAGAGCTGGGTGTATTTGCTTTAACTGAGACTCTCAGTTAAAGACTCTCCTCTGAAGAGTCTTAAATAAAGAGTATAAGAGGTAAAGCAAGTATGAAATGATCCTTTCCTGGTGCTTCTTTCCAGTTTCTGATTATCAGAACTGCAGAGGTCTCTGGAGCTGGTGGTTGCATTTCGGGCACCGGGTGTAAGAGCTGTCAGTATACCATCCTCCTTCAATTAGGTGCACAAACTTTCTACAGAAGGTCTTGCTCCTTATTTATCGCTTTATCTTCTTTCCATACACCCATGCACCCATTTCCAATGAGGTGCATTAAGTATTGTAAAGAGTTTGATTTAGCTGTTTCCTGCAGATTTACACAAGAAAACAGAGACAAAACCCAGCATGTATAAGGTTCTGGTTTTGATAAATATTGTTCATACACCTCAAGGGTTGTGAAACTATCAGTATGTCAATGTCACCCTTAAAATTTACATTATCATAGTTTGTATTCTTTGTATCACATCCTCCACTTAATAAATGGGTCTCTATCTAGTTATTATTGCAGTAGTGTGACAGCCAGCTATGAAGAATAAATTGTTTACCTACTGAATGTGGTTTAATATAGGTATTTTGCAGACCTCCTTGGGAAATCTATTCTAAGTACAAAGTGTAAAAGTGCCTCATATCCCAGCCAGCCACCCTAGAACTAGATTAATAGTTTAATCCTGGTCCAGAGTGAAGGCCACAGAAGATATCAGTTTCCTGGTCAGGATATAATTTAACATGTCCTTGGTTTCTAAAACTCTATGTAGCTTTGTTGTGGATACTTCAAATATTGGCTCTTTCTTAGTGTCCTGTTAAAACAACTGAAATGAGCTGATACACTCAAAATTTCCTTTTAATACTGGACACAGGGACTGAGGCGTTTCTGTGGAGGGTACATATTTCTAGGATTCAGCTTTCTCCATAGCTCAGGCAAAAGCATCAACCTTAGCTTAAGAGTGTTCTGAATCCTGATTTTTTTTTCTCCTTAACTTGGTGTTTCAGCGTATGCCGAATAGTAGAGGAATGGTGTCCCTGCAGTTGTTTCCTTGTGGAGCATGCATTTCATCATTTGGGCTTAAGAAAATGCAACACTGTCTGGAGATGTTTGTAACTTGTGTAGTGTAGATGGATACATGAAAAAGTCAATCTAAGAGTTTGTGAATTGTGTATTTAAACCAACCGATATCAAGACATTGCTTAAGCTGTCTGAAAAGCTGTTTCAGGTTAGATTTTCTTCATGAGCAGCACACTAATCTCACTCAGCTATGTATTATTTGCTTTAGCTGTTAAATGTTCAATATGCAAGGGAAGAGGGAGCATTAAAAATGTCCTTTCATAGAAGATTTTAAATAAAAGACTTAATTTTCCACAGTATATGTTTAATAGAACCTCATCTAATTACCAATCAAAGTATTGTTGACTGTTCCAAAAGCAAGTTAAATGACTTGAGTCATGCTTCACATGACTCCATACCACAGAAAGTATGAACACAATCTTCTTTTTGAATTCGCATTGGAGATTGCATAACCTTCCTCATCTATTTTTAAGAGACCTTTCTTCTCTGCTCTTCATTGCTCTAAGAGAGAAAGCAACCAGGAGCATCAATTTTGGGTACTGCTCGGTCCATGACAGCTTCACCTCTCTCCAGTTAGTTAATGCATGCAGTTAAACCCTTCACATCTCAGGTTCTAACTAAACCCCACAGTGCTAATGAGATATGAACATATCTCTGGTCCCTCTTCCTCCTTTCCCCTTCAGCACCTGAATTACATTGGCGTGATGAAGCCAAAACTTTTTGGAAAGGTCCTCTGAAGAACAGAAGAAAGGGCTTCCTTGGGAACTAAGATGAAGTTTTCACTTCATCATCACACCAAAATGGATTACAGGCTCTGAAAACTTGTGTAGAAAGTTGTGCCAAATTTATCCTTACACTTCGGGCTGCAGCCTAGTTAAGAGGAAAAGGCAATAGAAAGGTGTGGCAGATAGTAAGATATGATAAAGAAAAAACATTTTCTTATTCAGAATACTTGCTGCTAACAGATGATTCAAATCCCCCACATTAATTTTAGATGCATGTATAAGATGGACAAGTAGACAAATACCTTGCTCCATGAATGTCTTCCAGCCTACCGTTTTTGCAGTTGCATGGTATGAGAGTAACCAAGCCTATAGTTCCTGGAAAAAAAATATTTAACGAATCTGCCTCTCACACAGAGAGGCCTCTAAATTCAAGCTTTTAGATGCATAGGTGAGCTAAATGCTTTAAATTCACTTTCCAAAGGTTGAGGCATGTCGTTGTTTCATTGTTATGAGGTATTAATAAGGGCAGGAAAGTTTCTAGAAAAAGAGTAGGAGTGAGATAAAATTTATTATGCAAATTTGCAGTGTTACAACACTGAAAGAAGTATCACGAACAAAAATAGAGGGAGAAAAGAGGGACAAAGAGGAATCTGATTTAATAGGAAGAAAATAACTGGTAAAATTTTTAATAGTACACTTTACTCAGTGACAAACTGCAGCCCAGGATGATGCTGTACCGCTGAAATGGAAAGTGTCAGAAAAAGCTCCAACTTGTAATTAAATACCTATGCATGAGCTTTGCGGTGCTTTGTATTCTTTTGTAGTGGATCTGGTGCCAAATCTGCTGGGCCTGATTAAAGTTTGGAAAGCCAGAACAGGTTTGTGTTGTGCTCTCAGGTTCTTCATGAGTTCCATCGCAAATTCTGAGGCTTCCTGTTGTTCAGCAGGATTGATGAACAGATGTACATGGTGTCTCTCTCCCCAGCTAACATCTCATTGTCAAAGCTGTCACACGTAGATAATGTCAACATTTAGCAACCTGGTATCCTGCCTGCTGCTAACATACCACAAAATACCTGGGTAGTAGTCAGGCTGACATCTGCACATTTGCTAACTAGCCAAGTCATCCGTTTATCCAGTGCAAAAAGTGGAACTCTTTAAAATTGCAAGTCATGCTGCACCTTATAATTTTCTTTCTTTTTTTACAATTTTTCATCGTAAGTGCTTGAACGGAAAATTTTGTAGGCTGGATTGTGCCTCCCTCCGAGTTATGCTGCATATGACTGAAGGCTTTCTTGGACAAAAGAAGAATGTTCGTGTGCTTCAGATGTGGAAAAGTCTGCTCAGGCATACTGACATAGCTGGGGATTGTAGTCTTCAGTATGCAGAAAAAAGGCATGAAGCCTAAACTTGCATTTAGGCCTCCTCATAAGAGTGGAGATCTACTGACTCCCAGCAGGTAGTTCATCCTACCTCTATTAGGCATTCTGGAATGTAATTAAGTGACCTTTGGAAGTGCACTCCCTGCATTAGCTTTTGAGGGCACTTTAATGATAGGCTTGGGATAGGTGCCTGTCTTTTACATAGTAGTGTTCAGTGAAATTAAATCCACTGTTGAGCTCTCTTTAACTGAGAGCTATGTCTGTAGGATAAAGACTATACTTCAGAGACTGCTCATTAATTTTTTTCTGAGGTTCTCAGGTGTTACAATTATGGAAGCGTATAAAAATATTGTCCTTCAAGTCAGGTAACTTGAAAAATGCCTGGTGAAATCGTTGCTTGTGATGGATACCATAGCAGGAAAATACAGGGGCAAGTATGTTTATTGTGTTGTGAAAGAAGGTGACAAAAGATCTGGGTAAAAGATCATCACTCATGATACATGGTTATCATAAATCATCAAGTAGATCCATGCATCATTGTACATGTTAAATTCTTATAAATGTCTGTATGTTGATTTTGTGGATGCCACTAAGGCTGATATTACTATGACTACACTAGAAATGACTATGTGTCAAAGGAGGAAATGCGTAAAAAATATACTAAAATGAAAAGAATCAAGGCCTAGATCATTGTTACAAGGTTGTGCCAGAGGGAGAAAGAATACGTTTGCTATGCAAACACTGAGCATTCATGCACAGCAAAACCTCTGAGCAGTAACTCTCCCCATGCCTTTGGCCTTGGGAGCTGGGATGTTCTCAGAGAGCGCAAGGTGCATGTGCCAAGGTTCTGAACCTGCTGAGTCAAGAGAATTATTCTGGTTTGTGTCTGTTTTATGTCCTCTAAACACACCTTTCCCTCCTTAAGGAGTAGGCTGAGTCACCAATCTGGAATTCATCCCCAACACACTAGGTATTTTGGATGTATTCAGACTTTGCTTCCTATTATGAGGACTCTCTGGGGCAATCTGTACATTCAGTCTTTGACTCCTCTGCAGACTTAACTTTTCTAAGTTGTTTTACTCTTTGTCATAAAGAAATTACAGTATTAATCTGAAATACCTAGGGTGGCATATTTATTAATGGTTTAAAGACCGCGTTTCTTAATGTATTTCCTTCCCTCGTTGTGTGGCTAATTCTTACCTGTGACTTTCAAGAAGACTCATTAGGGGGCACAGGCCAATTCTGCATAGGCCTTTTGACCTACAGTACACATGAGCGCTGTGAAAATTTGTTCTTTTTCTGCTGCCCCTGCTTAATGTTTCATTTCACTAGCTATAAAAGCCAATGGCAGACCAGCTTTTTCCTCTCCTTGCGTAAGAAAGCTGCCCAAGGCAATATTTTAGTACTGAACTGGCCTGACTCTAATACACAGGTTTAATGCTTTATAATGTTCACAAGAATAAAGTCTATCATCATGCTCCAAATTGCATTGAATTGGAGCTGCATAATGCTGAAATGTTCCTTTGTTATTTCTCTCTGTGTCATGCTCTGTAAGTTACTGTAGAAGGACAGTTACCCTTAGTGCCTGTGTTTCTGACAACGGTGCCTTTCTTTCCAAAACAGAGATTGGATAGTTTGTCCTGGTATTTCCATCCTGTATCCCCTTGTGTGTGTGTCTCAGGTTTGGTGGTATAGGTGATGTGCTGAACTAAGAAAAAATGGCAGCTGTTTCCTCAAGTGTCATGACAGGTTTCAGAACACCAGAGACAGACTTGACTATGAATTTTCCTCTCCAAACTACACGTCTGTATTAGTCTGCCACACAGGAACGGGTGATATTTTATAGTAATTTATATACTGAATTTTCACATGCTGGAGGCTGCATGGAAGCACTTTGTGGATTTTGCTGTTACGTTGTGTTTAATACAAGGCTACTGCTGCTATTTGGGAAAGCTTTTTACTCTAACCCACAGTGTTAAAAAAGTGCAAGTTTCTGTGTGGCTTTCTCAGTCTATCATCCAAAGACAGCAAGTGCAGCACACCTCTCATTGGTGTCAGAAGTGAAGCATAATGTACAAGCAGTGGTAGAAGTGGCACAACGTTATTCCTGGAGCAGAGATCCAAGCTCGCCTGTGGTAATTAGTTTAAGTCTCTTCCAGTTATTTCAACTGAGCAAGAGGCTGCAGAGGAAAGTGTGTTCCTCAGCATGCAGAGAACTTCAAAACCCATAACAAGGTTGAGTGTTACATCTGGCTTCAGATAACTCAACCAACCTTCTCACCTTTTACTCAAACATGAGTATTTCAAGCTTCTGTCAGTATTAGATGACTCCGTACAGCATACGATGTCAAATTTTACCTTATTGTAAGTATTAAAGGATCCCTGACATACTTGAAGTTACTTTAAGTTAGCAGCTAAGTATGATTCACCCATTAAGTCTGTATTTCTCTTAAGTTAATTCATAGAAAAAAATATTCTTTTGCTCTGAAAAGGGAAAGCTCTGCTAGTGATTTATGGCACGTTGACTTCACAGTTGTGTAGTTGCAGTATTGTCCTTTATTGAGGTAAATGTTGGATTAGAGACACATTTCTTCTTGGAGATGGGAATTACTGATTTGTTTTATGATGTGTGATGTAGTTGCATACAAAGCAGTCTTGAAAGGTTACATGCTCTGTGTAATAATGCTGTGAAAATGCTTTCCCGCACCTTATTTTGGCACTCTCTCTGACTTGCTGAATGTGTGAGAAAGGTGATTTGCTTAAAGGCCGTGTTATGAAATTCACATGACAGGAGTTAAACCACCTATTAGCCCACACATCACTTCCAGAAAAAAGGTAATCAGTTAGCCAGAGCCAGGTTCATGTCTGATGGTGTGGTGTTAGTGTGTCTGTTGTGTAAAATAAGAGAGGTTCACAGGATCTAGGGGTGGGCCCTTCATTTTCCACCTATCAGCTAATGAGATCCCTTTCAATAGCACACAGGCTCCCACGGTACGTGCTGTCTGGTTTTGCAGCAAGTCTATAATCTTGTCAAAGTTTGGGGAAGTTGGTCAGATTTTTTGCTCTGACTCCTGTTATCGAGCATTGCTTCACCTGTTTGATGAATGCAGTCTCAGAAATGCATGTTTCTGCAGCTGCCTGCACCCCTAGGTAGAATATCTGCTGCTGCTCCTTTTTTTTTTTAAAAAAAAATATTCTGATGTTGTCTGGCCATTGGTACAGGTTGGTTTTTTTTTTATTAAGGGTTGCAAACAGCATAAGAGTTTTCTGTAAATAATCAATTATTCGATTATTTGCTTTTCTCAAAGCATCTGATGGACCAGTTTTCTTAGATACACATTTCCGATATCTCAACTGAATATGGTTGTGTAAACTCAACTGTTTTGAAGGCAAATTCAGAGGTTAACTTCATTCTAAATTCTTCAGAAATCTCTTGGCTGGAGCATGTGCAGCCCTCTGATTAAATTAAAGCGTTTTTTTTAAAGATTATCCTGATTTTCTTGCTGCCTTCTAGGTTGGTCTATTTGGGGGCTATAAAGTCTGGAGGCTACTGTGAAGACTGTTAAGAGCGGAGAAAAGAGAAAGACAGCAGGAGTAATCAGCTCAGACTCAGGCAAAAGGAAAAACAGTAAGCTACAAGTGTGCAGGAAAGAATTTGGAGAGTATAATGAGTCGTAAACTCAGCAATGTCAGCTTTTTACAGGAGAGGCAAACATCATGATGGAATGTCAGCCAGGACAGCATTATCTACAGGGCAGGTGCCTCAATCTTTTCGTGCTGCTCACAGTGTTTGTAAGACATCAGCTGGAGTGCAGCACTGGGTTTGAGCACTGCACACCAGGGAAAACGGGGCATTTGGAAAAAACAGAGGAGAATGAGGGAAACGGCAACAAGTTTGGAAGCGTGGTTTGTTTAGTCAGGAGAGGGCTGACAAAAGCCATTATGAGCCATCAGGTATGTAAAAGTTTACTCCAAACAAAAGAATCTGTTCTCAGTGTCCACAGTATGTCAGGGCTTAAAATTCAGCAAACGTGACACAAGTTGGACATTAGGGAAAAAACTTTGAGTTACACAGAGTAATGTAACACTGGAGTGAGCTTGCAAAGGAGTTGGTGAGGTCTTCATCATTTCTTCACTAAGAAAGGAATCTTCATCAAGATTTTCAGGAGCAGGAGAGAAAAACATTCCCCAGGCGTCCTTTTGATTGTGGTCCACCCAGTCTCAAAGCAGGGGAATAGGCCAAGCTGCTTTTCAAGCATCTCCTATGTTCCATCCCTTTTCGTTGGAGACAGACATTCATTTTCAAATACATTATATATACACTGAAATAACTTATTCTAGAATCCATGTGATTGCATCCTTTCATCTCTCTTTTGTAAAAGTATAAATTTGACTGTTAGAGTGAACATTTTTGTTTCACTTTTTATGATGGTGCTAAACGAGTTGTTCTTTTTTCTCTTTTATGCTCTTTGAAATGTATTTTGCCAGTTTCTTTTATGCTCTGTTAAAATTGTTAAGTGTTTCTAAAAGCTGCAGGGTTTTTAATAATTTTTCTCTGGTAGCTTTATCTGTGCAGGATTTTTTTTTACTTGATTTTTTTTCCCCTCTGTCAACTTTTCTGTTCTTCTAGTGGATGAGCATACTGTTTTCAGCTCCACTGGATTTAAGAAAAGTGAGGGAGCAGAGAAAAGCCAGTGCATGATGTAGTATAGCCATTTGTCTCGTTTCTGTGACTTTCTTTTAACAGTTCCTCTTCCTTCACCTTCCTTCCCCCCATGTACTGCTTTGATACAGCTCCAAATGTTTTTGAAAAGCCAGTGGTGACCGTTGTTAACTAAAGATCTTGGCACTCTTGGTTTGCCCAGAGGCTTCCTTATGCTCTGAATTGCAGTGGTATGTATCTTATAAAGTACAAACCTTGCAGAAGTTGCTTAGTGTGGCTGTGAACAGTAAATGCAGCAGATCCATGACACTAGCAGTGTGCTGCAGCTATATTAGTCGTCATACCACATCAGCATGGAAAAAACCAGACCTTTGTGAACAGAAACCGTGAAAGCAGATGTTCAGATACAATTGCCAAGCGGGTACAAAATGCTGATCACATACATGCACTCTGAAATGCTGTAAATATTATCTTATGAGAAAATTGCGACAAATTAACATTTGTACAGACTCACACAGCTACTGTAATCCTTTAATAACAAAAGACTACAGCGCCCACAGTTTTCTTCCCACTGGAAATGGAATAGACTGCAGCGGATGCTTTCACTGATAGAAATTAAAAGTAGTCTGACATCAATTATTAACATTTAAATCACATTTTAAATATTAAATGCAAGAAAATTCATATTATTTCCCTGGGAAAACTAACTGCTTTCACAGTCTAATGACAATGAAATTAGCCTTCAGTGCTGCTAGCCTTTAGGGCTTCTTGCCCTCCCAAGGTCCCCAGAGCCCCTCAATAGCTGGTAAGGTGTCCTGCCTGCAGCAGCATCAAATGGGTTTTCAAACATCTTTATTTCACCTAAAACATTCTAATAATGATGACTAGGCAATGATGACAAAATGTTCTCCTTTTTAGAAAAGTCAATATTTAAGATACTCCTGGGGGCTTTACAGGTGTTTTTGGTGGGGGTATATCTGAGCGTGTTCTCCCATCACATGCTCTGTGGGTCTGCACATGCCTCTCATCACACAAGCAAAGAGGCTGCTGAGTAAGAGGGTACAGGATGGGGAACACAGGCAGTCTTTGCTTTATGTGGCTTTTAGTTCAAAGACAATTATTTTGCTTAGTTTAACTTTTTTTTTTTTTATAGTGTAACAACCATACAGTCTGAACCCATACCATCTCTTTCTAGATAAAGAGAATTCAATAATTCAGATACTGCGGAGGAACGCCTAGTGATTCCCTGTATGATTAAAAGTCATTAGGCCAAACATTTGGTATTTTAGCACAGTGAAATCAGAGACATTAGATGAGCAGCATTCTAGCTGGCGTGTCACTACCTCAAAAGTCACTATGGGATTAATTAAGATATGCACACTCATAACTTGAAAAGCAATCGGTCAAAAAAAAGGAACAAAGAATAAAATCTTGGTTTAGCAATTACCATAACACAATATATTTAGACATCTGTGAGGATGTAAAAAGTGATTCCAGTTTCCACCAGTGTTAGCCTCCTTTTGATTTTTTGACTTAAATATGAACTGTAGCAGTAAAATAAAATCTTTCTGTTGGAATTGCTTTCAGTGTAAGCATTCAGTATTCAAATATTTTGTATTTACCATAACAAGTCATTCACTTATTCATTCATTCATTCATTTATGAAAGGGCTTTGCTATTCTGTATTTATTATGAGCTCCCTTGGCTCACTTTCTAGTTTTATAAAGGACTCTCATGAGAGGTTTCAGTGATAGTAAATACCACAGACTGCAAGGGAGCCATTCCTTCTGTTGCCCTCACTGCAGATGAAAGCTCTTCATAACAGATAAGGACAGAAGCAGGTAAAGCTTTATTCACATTAGACAAAACACTGAGAAAATGTTTTCCACGTCCTCAGCAAATGACAATGGAGTTGTCTTTTAGATGCCACTTTATTTTATAAATAAACAAATGAGAGCGCTTATTAAGTTTTCAGTATCAGCCACTAATTTGTCTTGCTTTTTTCTCTATACTCAGTTAAAACAATGTTGAGCTTTCTTAGTTTAAAAGAATATTGGGCCTTGCAGCCTAGACTTTATCAGGTGTTTCAATACGTGGCTTTGGGTGGACGCCTACAATCCATATTCTTCAAAGTGAATTTCCCTTAACCATAGACACTGGAATGGCCTGCAGCATTATGGAAGTATTTCTCAGGGTTTTTGCATATTAAGGGAGCTCTTAGAGCCAGCATTAGTCCCATGGGGTCTTTGCCTATGCCTCTTTAAAGAATGTTTCTTGGACTATTCTGGAGGTCCCCTCCCACCTTAATTGTATTGTGAAGCCAAGAGAAATGTTGCTTCTGATAGCTTCTGTCAGAGAAGCTAATGAGCTTGTTTGGATTGAAATTGTAAGAGGTGTTACTGGGCTGCCCAGTAGCATTGCTGGTTTGAAGGCTGTTCACACAGTCATTTTCCTTGGAGCAGAGCATTTTTCTGCACTTCATCACCATGTTCTCCAAAAGTGCGTCTTCTGTCTTAGCAGGTACCAATGTTCAGAGAGGCATTGCATTCAGAGAAGTGCAAAACTGCGTATCCAACTTATACTAATTAATTAAGTGTAAGTCAGGTATGTGTTACTCTCACTACAAGTAAGCTACACTGCAGCAAGTGGCAAGGATCCTTAAGAAAATCACCATTACTGAGTTTCACAGTGTCTGCCATTGGTTTTGTGTTGGGTACATGGAATAAAGCCCTGAATAAATCAGTCATTAGTACTGTTTTCTCTAATTTTGTTAGATGGATCAGGGTGAGCTATAAATACTCAGTGCTAATTTCCCTAGCATTTTGTCTGTTTGTTTGTTTACCAGTTGCTCAAGTATCTGTAAAGGATTAGTCAGTGGAAGAGGGGCTGTAATCAGCTCTCCTTATTGGGTCTGCTGACTGTCATCCCATGCAGGCATTACTCCACCTGCTTATCTTAGCTTAATCTTGGAGCAACTTTGACAAGACAAATTGAGAGTCCTTCTCTAGTGGAAACGGTAGCTGGGGAGTTAAGGCACTTGTCTGGGGAGCAGACGACCAGTGTTTGAATCCTTGCTCCACAGCCTTAAGAGGGCATCGGAACGAAGGGTTTGTTTATGACTTAGATGCCATTAGTCCTGTGGAGAGCATTGAAATTTCCATGTTCATAAAGCCTTTTCATTCCAAATTCTTATGGCTGTTATTAAAATGCATGGAATTGAAATAAAACAGGGCTCAGGGTGGGAGTGGGAAGGATTTGCTAATCTCTTTCTAGTGTGGTTTGTTTTTTTCTGTTAACCCAGAATATTCCTAACTACAGCTGAACATTAAAAACCGTTTATTCACATACTTGTAGTTTGAAGGGAGTTAAAGTGGCTGTTTCCACATTGCTTAAAGGGAAGTATTATGTCAGCCCAGGTTCACTGCAAATTTGCTGGAGGTTCATCTGAAAGGTTCACGAACCTTACCTACTTTGTCAACAAACTTTCCTGCGTTTTCAGCCATGTCACACCGTTGACACCAGCAGACTCTTGCATGTGTTTGGAGCAGATAAAAAAAGTTTCACCCCTATGCCCTGGTGTATTAACTGTATTAATTAACTCACTCTGTAAACAAAGATGCTTGTAGGTGATCTCTAAATAGTCCAGCAGAGAATATTCATTAAGTGAAAAAATGTTAACCTAAAATGTGTGAGTGTTTTGAAGGCTTAAACACTTACTGATATTTGCATAAAAAAACTATGCAAATCCTACCCTGCTGAGTGTTACTCTTACATTATTCATATTACAAATCCACTGTTAGATTTATTTAAGAAATTATCTGCATTATCAAAAGCAACAGAGATGACAGCAAATGCACAGGTGAAGCAAGGTCTTGTAGAGAGGTGACATGAGGGGCTGAGACTTGTCGTAGGGGGAGGTCTCGGGGAACTGCAATGTATGAGCAATGGATGTCAGGCAACAAAGCAGGCTTGGGTCACCCAGTACTGTTCTTTCTGAACTCAATTTCAGAATCCAAATTGGACAGAAAAACGGGCACACTTAGAGTAAAATGCCAGTCAGCTCAACACTGAACACTACCACAGCTTTCTCATGTGAACTGTAAATAGCATTACAAGGAAATAGTGAAAGAAAAAGAAGACCTTAACGTGTGAGAGAAAGCTGTAAACATATCTGTCTTTTATTCAGATTTTATGTCAGATTGCAAGGGTTATTTGTACAGAAAATTACCTTTTTTGCATGAATAACTTAGCCCCTTTCATTGCTGCCCTTCATCATTCCTTATATTTTGTAGTCATCAATTGTTTGAGAAGCTGGACCATATTAGCAGTTTCTCAAGAAGCTGGCAAGGAGGCTAATGCATTTGCTGGACTTAACACTGGAGAGTGAGCATCTAAATTTCATGCTTTGGTGAACGAATTGGAGAAAAAAATATGCTGATTCCCCATCTAGAACTGACAATGCTTGACTTTCATGATGTTTTGAATCACTTAAAAACTTTTTATTCTTCTAATCTAGAAATTGTAATTTAGAAGAGAACTGCAACTTTCCCATATATAAAAGACATAGATGTGTATAAATAATGTATTTTTATTTAGGAGAATACTTACATCCCTAGAATTTATCAAGATATAAATGCTCAACATTTTCATAAATGTCAAAATCCATTCTCTTGAGTTACTGTCAAATTCTAGTTTCAGTCTTAAAAGACTTTCTGAAGGACTTATTTGGATTATTTCTTTATCATAGGAAAACAATTTTTTTTTCAAAGACCATTTTATCAAGTAGCAGATTTATTTTTAACGTTTAAAAAAAAAATGTTCCTCTGCAGATAGTAACTGTAGCAAATTTGAACAGATGAGGGGCTGATTCCTGGACCAGGGCTATCAGGCATGAACTGGTTTGTGTCTTTGCTGCGTAGAGGAAGAAGCTCCTAGAGCAAACGGTCCCCATTCGTGCTGCCCTGAATTTTGCCCTGGCTCTCTCTGTGTTGTTCTAAGGTAATACTAATTATTATTTTAAATGTTTCAGTTCAGTGTCTGTAACTGCAAGATATATGCTGCAGTCTGGCAGGGTGTTCTTACAGCACGACAGTGGTTGGAACAGCCCAGAGTAGGAGCAAGGACAGGCATAGTCAAGGGCTGTGGTGTTGCGTTCTCTCCTTAGCTCTCTCATTGAGTGGTATGGACATATCCCTTAAGATTGAGGAAATAAAGGCTTTCCAAAAGAGCTCATTCAAACAGAAAAAAGTGAGGCAACCTGATAACGGCAATGAAAAAGCTGCTTTAATGTTGTTATCCCTTCCTGAATTACGTGGTTTATTTTCGCTTTGCAGAGTGATGATGTGTTTGAGGGTGGGTCATAGCTTGCCAGTGTTCAAGCTCCTTGGCTCAGTTCAAGCTCCATGGCTTCTCAGGGTTATCACACAAAAGGAAGGTGGGCACGCTGATTTTGAAACAAAATGTTTGGTATCTGCAGATGCTTTTTGCATGTGCCAAAGCAGAAAAGAAATCCAGAGGCATTTTCAACAGTTTGGTCCATAAATGTTTCAGTTTGTGGAAACCATAGGGAATTGTGAGAGACTCCAGATTAATTTTAAAAACTTGGCATATGAGATACAGCTTGCATAAATTTAAAGGTAATGTACGCTGGCAAAAACAATCCAAACCTCTCATGCTGCCGAGCTTTAAACTTTCCCATTCCTCTGAGAAAAAGAAATTCTCATTGTCGTTGGTAAACTAGCAAAGTAAAAAATCTCTTCAGAATATGTCAGCAATAGGAAAAAACAAGAATTAGATCTTTGATTCATTGGGGAAATGTAAAGCAATGAAGAGAAAGTTAAGGTTTTATTGTCAGTGACAGTCATGAGCCTTTGTTTGGAATTCCCTGTTAAAAAAATACAGAAGTAATTCTGAGAAGATCCAGAGGGCAGCAAGGCTAATGTTATGTTTTGAATTGCTTGTGAGCACTTCTTGCAAGTCTTGTCGTAAACAGAATGAAAGAAATAACCACTCTATTAAAAGAATCATTCATAATTTTGTGTAACTGTAAAGTAAAGTAAGATAGATTGAAGAAATATTTCTTTATAGTACATATAATCAACTTGTGAAATTCGTATCCAAATAGGGTGAGAGCTCAACATTATAGCTGAATATTATTGCTGTTCTTAGGATAAGACTAGTTTAATATTTATGGCCAATAGTAATATCCATAGTCAGGTCTATTAAGACATATGGAGAATCAAATTGAATGTAGTAGACTATAAGTTGCTTGCCACAAGTATCGGCAAATACTTTTTTTCCACCTCTCTATATAGGAAACATAACACAAGTTGTCAGTACTACTGAACTGTTTCCTTTTTTCTTGTTCTCACCATTTTTTCCACATCTCTGTACCCTCAAAAAAAAATGATTGTTTCTCAAAGAAGCTGCAAGTTTTTCCTGTGGCAGGTATTGCAGGTGTTTTGCCCTATCAAAAATGACATTGTCCCTTGCCAGCTGTGAAGTCTGCATTCAGTCATGCAATTGAGGTTAGTTTTGTTTGTGTGACAGAAGGATCTCCCTTCATTGGGCTAAACTGCCTACATTACTTCTTGCAGCTGTTGTTTCATGGGACACAGAAGGTGTCCCAGTGACAAACTAGACAACAAAGCTGGTGGGGGGTCTGGAGAAGAAGTCTCCTGAGGAGAGGCTGAGGGAACTGGGGGTGTTGAGCCTGGAGAAAAGGAGGCTGAGGGGAGACCTTCTCACTCTCTCCAACTCCCTGAAAGGAGGGTGTAGCCAGGGGGGGTCGGTCTCTTCTCCCAAGTCCCAGGCGATGGGACAAGAGGAAATGGTCTCAAGTTGCCCCAGGGGAGGTTCAGATTGGAGAGTAGGAACAATTTTTACGCTGAAAGGGTTCTGTAGCCTTGGAATGGGCTGCCCAGGGAAGGAGTTGAGGCCCCATCCCTGGAGGTATTGAAAAGATGGGTTGACATAGTGCTTAGAGATATGGTTTAGAGATACTTTTTTATCAGAGTTAGGTTGATGGTTAGATTAGATGATCTTAAAGGTCCCTTCCAACCTAGATAATTCTATGATTCTATGTGCTTTCTTGATCACACAGAGGGGAAGAGGTACCAGGCACTTGAGAAAGGATCAAAAGGGGTCTGTCAAGCCTATTGCCTGTTCTTCATTTATGCCAGAGCCACCTATTATAAAAAGGACAGCAAGGAACAAGTTGCAGGCCAGATGACCTGTGTCAGATCCAGAGAAGAGAGCCTTCATGGTTTGATCATAACTGCCATAACGAGCTCTCAGATCAATACTATATACTCCTGTACTGACACATTTTTCTGAGGTGCGAGGGAACAATGACAAGGGTTGGTTCATGTTCATATCATTGTTTTATTTTGTTTTACATTGAAAATATCTAAATGCAAAAAGCAAAATCATCTGATCTAGGTAAACAGTAGACTTGGTTGCTCTTTCAGTCAACCACTAAAGATGTTTTAATACCAGGCTATATGAGGCTTAGAGGAATTAACTTGCACCCATCAAAACGGTGTGTGCTAACCCTAAATCTCGGCAATTGTATTCAACATCGCTCCAGATGCCATAGCAGCATTCAAACTCTTACCAGGTTCCCCCACCTAGTCACTCAGTCCCTCTTCCCAAAATTCCAGGTGCTAATAACAGAATAAACCATTCAACTGAATAAAGGGATTGTGAACAAGTAACATACTGAATGGTTAAGTCTAGTGACTCAGTTGATCCCTGACCAACTGACCTTCATTTCAAAGGGAAATAGGAACAGTTGTGTCTGTGAAAACTGGACATAGTACAGCTTAATTGAGAAAGAATCAAGAGTTTTTCTTTTGTAGTAATGAATTATTGTATGTATACTGACAGTGATCTGCTTACATCGTGATTTCCCCAGAGGTTTTTCTGGCTAAAGCCATAGCTGAAGTAAACATTTCCGCAGAAACTTGTTTTTCAACCCTGTCTCTCTCTGCCTGTCTCACTGAATGACTTTAATTCACTAAAAGAAATCAAACATAGCAACATATTTAAGTAAAATATACTACTATGTTTGCATTATAACATTAATATATCATTAAGCTCAATAATCATAGGATATAATAGAATTATGTGGGGAAAAAAGCTGAGGAATTCTATGGACCTCTGATATAGTTAACATTGGTAACTTTTCTAAAACGTGCTTAAATTTGGGACTAGAGAACCAAATGTACAGAAAATGAATATTTCAAGGATAGCAGTATGAAACATAACTAAACTGAGCTTGTGACCACACAATGAAACATTGAAAATAATATGAAACAAAATGAATTTTGCTGTGTTTTGGCATGCAGTGCCACCCATTAATATTTTTGTGTGTTTCTCTAGAGTTTAAATTATACTGAGCCATAATTGCTGTGTAAATACATATTTAAACTGAATTCACCTTGGGACAGGCTTTGGCTAAGAATTCTTTAAGCTTGAGATAAATTGAGCATTTGAGCACTTACTGCAGTGCAAAGAAATTCATCATTTTGTTTGACTAAATATCAATTCTTTTTGAAGGATTAGAGTGGTTTTAAGTTGAAGTCATAAAATTATGAGAGTGATTAAAAGATTTGCTGTCATCAAATCGAAATTTAGAGAAATACTTTAAGCTGAAGAATGTATTTTCAGGTCAACAAACAGGGCAATGGTTGAATACTTCTTCATTCAAGTACAATTAGTACTTACAAATTATAATGAGTATTTATGAATTATTAATTCAATCAATTCGTTTGTTGTGTATTAATTTGAAGAATTATGTGGAAACGCTCACATTTCCTACTTCACGTGATGTCAGTGCCACTGAAGAGTGGGTACTTGTCCAGGAAGATACTTCAGCAAGGAACGAAACCCATAGAAACTTTTCTAGGCCAACACCAAAAATAAAGAGGTGCTGTAAGAAGTCCCCAGTAAGTACATGTCCCCTTGAATAACATTAAGCCTTTCCTTCTCCCCTTTTCCCCCTTCAGTAGAGCAATTCAGGCCTCATGGGTTGTGTGAATTCTCTCTGTTCTTGTGGTCATTGGGAAGGCGTGCAGGGCAGCATCAAAAAAGGGGTAATGGCAGCAACCACTGCACCTTCAGGTGCCCAGGAACCCCATTGTTTTGCAATTCAGATAGTTAAAACAGTCTTTTTTTCTTACAGAAATATCAAGTCAGCTATTTTTGTTTTGTGGTCTTTACTTTGGAATAGAGCCTCAATGTCTTACTCTCTTTGGCAGAAAATGATTCAGTGCCTTATGCATTGTTCCGTAGAGTAGGAAGCCCTCCGATCCTGCAGCCAACAGGCTGAGAGTGAGCACCAGGAGTCCATGGAGTGAGGGAGGGAGGGAGATCCCCGTGTTTGACCAGTCTCATCAGCATCTTTTCCAACCTGAGAACAGGGCTTTCTTCCCTCTGCACTGAGAGCTGTCAGCCTGTTTCTATGGTGATCTCCAAGACACTGATGGATTTGCTGTGATTATATAACATGTTCCCAAAAAAATCAAGTTCACTACTAGGATCCTTGAACGCTGTCAGTATTTTTTCGTGTAGCCTGGACATTACAACAGTCAATAGGTTTCATCTGCTTAAATGTAAGTGGATATTTAAAAAGAGAGAGAGGAAGGCGATCTGTCTGAGGTAGGCTTTCACCAGGCATTTGTGTCACCTGCTGACTGCTGCCTCTGGGCTTATCACCTGTAACTTGTCCTGCTGAAAGCTTTGCTGCAAATCTGCATGGAGGTTTTCTGGAAAGCGCAACTCATGCACGTTTTCTCAGTGGATCCGAGCCACGAAATTCATAATCTCTGGGTACTCCATTTCACCCGGTTATCTGATTCTTTTTTGCTTGTGAGATCCACAGAGTTACACCCTAATCACACTCATGACACTCCAGCGTTCTCCCTTTACCTTTGTCAGAGGATAATTTCCTTTCCTTCTCTTCCCTTCACCAATACTTGTAATTTGATTGTAGTTTGCACTGTATTTGGGGCAGGTACTTTTTTTAAACCCCTCTCCGTTCCTCCACCTCCCTGCACATACACACCATCTGCCATTCCTGGGTTTATTTGGTTGCATGAAAATGTCATCTTTCATTTTAAGCATACAGACCTCTCTGATTCAGGTGGATACTGCTCTGAATGAAATGCCAGAGAAGGAAAGCATGCTGTGCAGCCATGGGGATATGGCAGCATCCTGGCATGCAGCAAAACGTGCCACACTGATCAATCATAGAGCCATAGAATTGTCTAGGTTGGAAAGGACCTTTAAGAGCATCTAATCTAACCATCAACCTAACTCTGATAAAACCATGTCTCTAAGCACTATGTCAACCCGTCTTTTCAATACCTCCAGGGATGGGGCCTCACCCCCTTCCCTGGGCAGCCCATTCCAAGGCTTCAGAACCCTTTCCGTGGAAAAATTGTTCCTACTCTCCAATCTGAACCTCCCCTGGGGCAACTTGAGGCCATTTCCTCTTGTCCCATGGCCTGTTCCTTGGGAGAAGAGACCGACCCCCCCTGGCTACACCCTCCTTTCAGGGAGTTGGGGAGAGTGAGAAGGTCAACAAACAGGGCAATGGTTGAATACTTCTTCATTCAAGTACAATTAGTACTTACTAATTGTAAGTACTTACTTACTCAGCCTCCTTTTCTCCAGGCTCAACACCCCCCTCTCTCCTCAGGAGACTTGTTCTCCAGACCCCTCACCAGCTCCGTTGCCCTTCTCTGGACCTGCTCCAGCCCCTCAATGTCATTTTTGTGGGAAGGGGCCCAAAACTAGACACAGCACTCAAATGCTGCTGAAGGGGACACTTTGCAAAGTCTCCTTGTCTCCTTTTGGTAAGCCCTTGTTTCCCTGGTGCAGGGAAGCAGTAGGAGCTGTGGGCTGTGAGCAGCTCAGGTGAGATGAGGAAGAGCTGAATGCCAGTCAGTGTAGAAATGCAGATGAAGAGGGAAGTGTGAGGGAGGCTTTCCATCCCTTATAGGTGCGTGCCAGGGAATGGCCACTGCTGAATTGCTTTTCCCCTGGTTTGGCCTGTAAAACTTACTGCTGCTTTCTTCCTCCATACCCCACACGCTCTGCTTTTTGTACACAGAAAAATGACACTTGCCGAATTTTCTTTTTTTTTTTCCACTGAGCTTGCCTGTCTTTCCAAAATGAGCACCATTAGCAGAGGAAGATGCTAATTTTCCATGGAAACCAGTGGAAAAGGAAGCAGGTTTCAAAATAATCTCTCCACATACACTCGAAGCATCTTAGTGCCTGTTGTGTTTGTTTTAGATTTGGGAAACCAGGCACAGCATGCTCAAATGACATGCTTGGTGTCATGCAGGATTGAGAGCAGGATGCTGAGGGCTTGAGTCTATGCCTGTTGTCTCAGTCACAGCTTCTTCTCAGTATTTTTGTGGGTTTTGATTGAATCTTTAAAAAAATTGTTGGTTTTCTTCCTTGCAGTATATGCTTCAGCCTGTGTTGTGGCTTTTCCTGTGAATGATAGGCACACATCCGTGAATAATAAAATTAGTCATTGTTTCACAATAAAATGGGGGGGATGGAGTAGGATTTAGGGAAATCAGGAAATTGTCAGTTACTGTTTTTTATCATAAAGCAGCAAAATGAAGCCTTGTCAAAACTGAGATTCTGTCTAGACTGGAAAATATTTCTTTGGGTGTATCCAAACTGGATGCATTTTGCTTATAATGGCAACATCTCCAGGTATATACCCCACCTGGTGCTTTGGTAACATAGGGTACATGTGTTGGGCAGGTTCCTTCCGTGTGAACACTGCTGTGTTGGGGTCAAAAGGCTCATAATTGTGTTGCAATGAAAAAGTCATCCCTCTTAACTCACATTGTGTGCTGGAAAATGTACCTACCCCATGCAGAGCAGGCCTTGATGGTACTCAGAGACCGCTTTTTGAAATGGCTTTCCCCAAATCCTACTCACGCTAACACCGCAGCCACTCTTCTGAGTGTTTTCAGCTTTTGTAGTAATGATAGTCATGAAAGAAATAGGTAGTTATTCCAACAAACTGATGTTGAACTTTAAATTGGTCCTAGGTAATTATGTATATAATGCATTTTTTTTCATCTGGCATACTTTAACAAAGTGTAGAGTGATGATACAGAGGAAAAGAAGATGGTGTTTCATTTCTGTTGTGTCTTTGTTGATACACTGGAGGATAAAAGCGATGGTGCTGTACATCCAGCACTGTAAACAACTTTCACAGCTTGTTAAATGCTGAAAAGGACCTTGAAAGTTTAATGGCTTACAAAAGCTGTTGTTTTTCTAGATATTTCCTGCTACAGAACAAACTGAACTTACATTTTCTTAATATGCTAGTTCAGAACCAGTAAGTTGCAGCTCCATCTTTTGATGTCATTATAATGATGCTGAACTTTCACTGCTAACACAAACCTTTGTCACTAACCCAACCCCAGATCCTTGTCTTTGCCTTTTGTGCAATGCCATTGCCTATCCGTGTCGTAGTAATAAGGTCTATGTGTGCATAATAACCAGCGGAGGAAAATGCAGGATTTGACTAATTTTATTTTTTTTTCCCCAAACAGGGAAATGAATACCAATTAAATATATAAAAGCTTTCAGCAGTGCAGATTACATAAGTGCAAAGCAAGCAATTTGTAATTAGTCACTTGAAAATAAGCCCAATGTTTGTGCCAGGGTGATTAACACAGAGGTACCAGGTAGCAGTTGCAGTGATTGGAGAAAAAAAGCCCATGATTATGTGCATTGAGAAATCTCAACTGACCAGATTCTGGAGTGGCGTTTGCTTTTATTCTTATTGGTAATAATCCCTCTAGTCATCTGCTGAAAAGGACTTGTTTTCATTTTGTAAGTAGGTGTGGTCAAAATTCATTACACTGTGGCCTTTTGACGCTGCTGCTGGCTTTTCTTAGTGCTGGAGAATCTGGAAGAGTCTGGGTTCAGGGTGCTTCCCTCTCATTTAGGTTGTTTGGATGTTTGACAGAGTTGGTGCAGGATTAGTGTTCAGGCCACTTTCTATTTTTCCTCCAGTTACGTTGATTTATTTTCTTGCTCTCTTAAGACTGATTATTTTATCTCCTGTCATTATGACAGAACAGCTTTTTCTGTGTCTGATTGAATCTTGTTATTGATCCAACTTGAAAGAATAATTTTGATAGTCTCATCTAAATTATTTTTTTATAATCTTGCTTTTACTCAAGTTAGGAATGTTAATCCATCTGTCAGTTCAAGGTTGCGTTGAAAATGTTTCTCTCTGCCAATATCCTTATTCCTGTGTAAGCTTAATGATGTGTAGATATTACATTGTAGCAGCTCTCTTTCCTACTTCTCTACTTGACTAACAGCCCCCTGCCCTGAAATGTGTGTGTCCCCACTTCTCGGGGAGGTCAGAGCATGTGGCCAGGCCCACAGCACAGGATAGGAAACGTCTCACACTTCAAAGTGAGTAACGGTGCTGGGAGCAAAGCTGCACACTTTGTTTCCTGTGGATTCATATTTTCAGGCCAAACTTCTGTATCAATGAGAAGCATTAATGTAATTTTTTCTTCTACCTGTTTCCCTATTTGCATAAAATTTGTACAAACCTTAATGACCTCTTTTAAGTGTCAACTTCTCTTTCAGTTTGGATGAAATCAGATGATAGATTTTAAAATAATCAGGTAGGAAATGCCAGTGCGTGCGCCATATGCCATGATCACACAAGCTTTGCTTCCAAGCTGAGCTAAAAATGACAACTGAAGGGTAATGAGACATAATTACAAATCAGAGTGAGATCTGTCTGCATTGTTTCACTGTGAATGTGGTTACTGCTAATGCATGTCTGTTTGTCTCTAATGTGGATACTATTATGAGGAAACTTCCAGTAGCTAACTACAGCTAAACTATTCGTTCACTGAGAATTGCAATGAGTGTGGGTTTTTATTGTTCAATATAATCCACCATCAAGGTAATTTGGCTTTTTTTTGCAAGTCATTAGCATAATAAATTGCCTAATATGCATCTTTTATTGTGAACTAATTCATCCTTTGAGGGGAAAAAAAAGGCAATTGCTAGTGTCAAATCTTAAATTACAATAAGCTTGGGAACATATTTGGCAAGATAATGCTGATGAAAGTGAGAATCTGAACTCCAACTAAAACAAAAATCATTAGCTTAGCTGCAGCATTTACAATAAATAAGCATACTGCTTGTAAACTGCCTTGTTACATTGTTCAAGTAATGAACAGTTTTGTTTTTCGGATTCAATACCATGGTCTCTTTGCACTTGTTGAACTATTTTCCTCATAAGTCTTTGTCTTTTCAGCCCGCTCAAATCTGGTCTTGAACAAGGAGAGCAGTGAGGCTGTGACTTTGCATACAGCCTCTGCTCTGCTGGGCACTTCCATCATCTTTGTCAAATATACTTACACCTATTAAAAGCAAGCGGCAGTGGTAAGACTGAAGCAATATTTGATCACTCTTACAATTGGCAGTGTATCACTTTAATTAATAAAAAGCCTTTCCTCCTCTGTTAATCTTACCTGCCACCTTCAAAAGCTCAGCTGAGCAGTACTATCTAATGGAATACATAATAACTCAATCACAGGGAGAGAGCTATCTCCTCGGCTGCTTCGCAGCATCTGTCACTACTTTGCTTGATATTTGAAAATGTAAGAATACATTATAAGTGGTTGAGATGTCTCATGAAAGAAATCACTGTGTACAAAGCTATTAGAACTTGTAAATAGAAGTTTCTTCTAAAGTGCTTCCTGTCCTGCGTTCCCTCTCGAAGAGGGAATTAACATGCAAGGAAAAGCTGTTTTAGCTTTTCAATTGAATGCTTCTTCCTGGGGGATTGTTCATAATTCCACACCTAAAGGCACTCTCTTCTGAAAGAGAAAACAAAATATTTTGATTCCCCAGAGAAAACTGCAAACTGTTCTTCATCCGTTCTTATTTTTAAAAAATTCTGCACAAAATCTTGCTTTTTACTTGACTGCTAAGCAATAATTCCTGTGATACAATAACCATCTTGTGACTGCATTGCATACCCCAAAAGCCCAGGAACCCCAGGTGCTTCAGGTTCAAGTTCATGCCACCTTTTCAAGCATAAAAATGTAGGCACTTCCTGCTGTGTCATCTTGTGAAACGATATCAAAACACAAGACATATGCCCAGGACAATTAGCTGTTTCTCATCCTGCTGGGCCTAATATTGTATAAAGAAACACTGTACACAGCCAACTGCCTCAGGTCCTTTTAACACTGTATGCATTCCTCTCCAGATGTCTGGGGGCTATGAAATAATAAACCTTTTATTTCTCTTGTCTTCCCAGAGGAGGAAAAAAATTCTTGGTTAATAGCTTTCTTTTGAATAAAAGATCTTTATGTATATTACCTGCATAGATAACAATCTTTCACTTAAAATACAAGTTGATTATCTAACTTTTACTTATAATACTCCCTTTCAGATTCTCCAAAAAAAGCAACAGAAAGGGTTTCAATGAGAGTATTACCTTTATCCCAGTACATCCAGTACATTTGGAGGATTTGGGGGTGTGGAGGATGAGGGGAGTTGGCCGTTTTGGTTCCATTCTGACCTAATTGTTTACTAGTTAAGTAAAGTTAAGCATTTTTTAAGGAACTCACAGCTAATGTTGGTCTATAAGCATTACTCTTGCAGTGCACTTAAGCAACTTCCCCAACTTGGCATTTTGGAGGAGAAAAGATCACTCTTCTCATCCATTTCCACTTAGTGAGTCACTCAGCTGTTACACTTCTGTACACAAAATGAGAAGATGGGAAAGGAACGCAAAAGCAAAATCTGTGTGCAAGATCTGTTTGCGAGTTATATTGTTTAATAAAATGACCTTCACGTGGAGAGAAGAAACACAATGTAGAGATTATCATTAAAAAGCTTCATTATTAGAACCAACCGTGCCTGCAATGCTTTTATGAAGGTGTTCAGATGAGTTCCGTGAACTCACATTGCACCACTGCTTTTCGCTATCACTTATCTATTTCCTACATGTAATTTTTCAAGGCATCTGTTCATTCAGCCTGTCTGGCTTTGCTCTCCTCTGAGTCCTCTTGCCTGATTATTCCAGCTGGGTGGGCTTTGATTTTTCTCAGTATTTTTGTCAATGAAGCTGAAGGCTTTCAGGACAGGTGGTTTGTTTAAGACGACAGTTTAACAGTGATGTCTTGCTTAAACCTGCCTCACAGCTCTCACGGCCCTTTCGTTGGTCTTTACTTAGAGTAAATCTTACAGGCAGTCACTTCAAGATTGTTACTCAAGTAAGTTCTTCAGCTGCTTTTACAAACTTTTTACCATAACAAAGTTGTCTTTTTTGCTGTAGTGTTTGTTTTCTTTCCTGAGTTTCAGATTTTTCTGAGTGACTATTCTTCATCTCTTGCCCTATGCAAGATTTGTCACTATACATATACATATAACTCTGTATATACTCTATACATAGTGTGTGTGTGTGTGTGTGTATGTGTGTACTACATATACACAGCTGCTAATTAGCAACCTGCCAGACTATGAGGACTGGAGTGCATAATATAAGTACTCTGGTCCTTGAATTTAAAGTAACACAAGCAAATTGAACTGACCCCAGAGGAAAATTTAATTTAAAAGAGGAAGAAAACCCTGTGATACTCTAAATTATTTCATTCATCCAATTTCCATTCCCGGCAATGAAATTCATGTTGACAAATTACCCCATACATAAAAAAAAATTATTTTGTCAATTAAGTAGTGGTCACTCAGCCGTTAATCACAGTTGGTTTTCTCCATGTGAGAAAAATTGGGTACATGAGCTTTTGTAACCAGCCTTAACCCATTCCTTTTTTTTAAGAAAAAAAAAAAGCTTGCAGCAACTACAGAAAGGCGAGTATTTAAGCACTGATGTAAGTGCACTCTTCCTTTCAAAAAATACACTCCTTACTATACAGTACATGACTTTCTAATTAATTATGCTGTCCTTATACTGAGTAACCATTTCCCAAGTTTCAGTGAGAGCTGATGTGAATATGTGATGAGACTGGCTGTATGACTGTACAACAGAGAGAAGGCTTCCCTTGTCTTGCTGGGAAAAGAGCATGAATCCAGGCAGGAATGTGTTGCTGTTGGGAGGAATGAAACTGGATTTGTCCCTGAGAGAGGTGGAGAAAAGATGGGATACTGTGACTGCTCTGAACCTCTCTCTTTAATACCTTTTCTTCTGCATGTACTCACTCTGTTGACTTGTATAAGGAAGCAGAGCCCAAATCCATATTGTTAAAACCTGTCAGAACCTAAATCCAGAGAACTTACTGACTGTCAAACTTCTCTGTCCCAGGAAGGGAGGCTTTTGTTTCTGCAGCAGTGGCTGAAACCTTCCTTTATTCCTTGAAAACGAGGGTGTCTTTGTAACAGGGGAGGTATTTTAGCAGGTGCATGGAGAATGACTTAATTGGAAATTAAGAATTGACTTAATTGGAAGGAAAGCTTATTCAATATTAGTTTTACTCATGGTAATCTAAGGTGACGGTTAATCCATTGTAGCACACGGTGTAGGACAAACTTTCTCGGTGACGGTGACCAGTGTCACATTCCAGTATCCGATGCTGTAGGCTTGGCTGCTGCTGTGCTGCAGGTCCCTGCCTCGTTTGGGGCTAAAGTTTCCAGCCTTGTTGTACTTTTCAGGTTCAGGACCTGGAGGTGCTGTAGTGGGTGATGGGTGCCTGCTAGAGGGCTGTCTCATGGTCAAGGCCATTGAATGTTGCTCCTGGAGTGGATTTTCAGCCTTTGCTAGAGATGTGAGTAGGTGAGATGAGAAATCTGAGAGAGGGTGGCTAATCACTGATCCTGGGTCACCTGGTGCCTGCCTTGAACTCCTAGGGCCTAATTGGCAAAGTCATCATGCTCTCACAGTTGAAAAAGAGCTGTTTAGATGTTAGAATTTGAATATTATAGTAGTTTATGAAGCAGCAGGTGTTTCCCAGAATCGAGACCCAGGTGCCAAATTGCATACACTGCACTGGTGGCTACTATCTGTCCTTACTTCAGTGTGTTTCAGTTTCTAGATGTGATAAATGAGGTGATAGTGGGTTGCAACAGCCTGTCTACCTGCTTATAAAGCAAGGCGAATTGCTTTTCAGTTCAGGGTGGGATTCACACTCTGCTTTCCTTTGGCTGAGTGTTAATTTTTCACAAAACAAATTTTTCAAGCAAAACAGCCTCCTTATCCCAGCCCCACACCCTCGGTACAGACACTTCGTCCCTCATTCTCCCAACTGAAGGCTCTCATCCCATCTCTCTGTCTCACACTCAGCCCTTTACAGAGAGCACCTCCTGGTTTCCTGGCTGGAGCTGGTAAGGTTGTTAAAAGGCTGACTGCTGCCCAGTCCAAAACAAGGTACCTTCTTACACACCGTCTCATCTCACAGGCATGTTGTGCAAACAGATGTCATTAATATTTGAGAAGTTGTCAGGTAGTACATTGTCAATGCCAGAGAAAACGCTTTGCAAAAATGAATAATTCTGTCTTCAGAGCAGCATGCAGTAAATAAGACATAGAGCAGTACACTGGATCTCTAGGAGAAGGCAAAAATGCACAATTGCTGCATATTCATGGAGCATTGTCTGTTTGGAAAGACAAAGGGATCCTGTAGGACAAAGTGAATATTCATGTCATGAAGACTGCATATATGCAGGAGGCAAGGGCAGATTGTCATCACAAAAACAAGCTGAATTCTGGCACTTCCTAACTTTTTTAGGTCTTGGATTCACTGTCTTAATAATGCTATTTTATTACTGTTTGTTGGTAGGCCTGGTGTATTTTGTTTGCTTTGTGCTCTTCTGTTTCCATAATGTAGTTTTGATGGAACCATATGAGAGAGCTGTTCTCTGTCCTGTGAGCCCTGGTGGAGCCACGCTTACTATAAATGTATTTATGGAATGAATGAAGTTACTTTGGTTTGGATTTGAATGGCTTTTGTATCCGCAAACCGTTCTGGGCAGATGCTGTGGTACCGCTGAGGAGCAGCTCCACGGCACAAAGCACCGATCGCGTGAAAAGTTATAATTGGGGCTGTTCCGTCAGTCCTGCAGTCATAGAATCATCTACCTGCCTCTGCTCACTTTTGCTCTTGCTCGAAGCAGGCTGATGAGGAAAACACGCAGCCCTTCCAGCACTCCTAACCCCCGGGAGAAAGTTGAACTGTGTCCTGCAGATGTAGCTTTGCGCTGTGCCAAGCGTACTCCGGAGACGGAGCAATTCTGCGAAGCTGCTTGTGTGGGAAGCGAAGCCACTCGGTGCTCTCTCTCCCCTGCTTCCAGCAGTACTGTGACACTGAGGTTCACCCCAAGGTCAGCTACGGTTTTGTCTTTTCAGGGCCTTTAATTGTGCTTTGCTTCCCATTTTAACAGATTCATCCCGATCTTCTCTGTCAAAAGCCAGCTGTACCTGCTCCCTAACATTTCAGGCTGCAGAGCATCTGCCCAGCGAGACTGGCTCAGGCTAATCACATCTGACATAGGGGAATTTGGATTTGCATTAGAAAACAGCACTGGTGTATCTGTTTCAAACATTGGGCCCTGAATAAGAGGTTGAGGTGTCTCTTCTAGAGAAGAGGATTCTGAAATACCTACTTGTATTTTGTTTAGCTTTAACTTGTAAACTTGTTTAGCTTTGCTGAACAAGTGCAGGGGTAAGGGGCAAGTGACTGAAATGTCAGGTGCAGTACAAGGTCTGTAAGAGCACTGAGCACTCAAGCTAACTTGGAGTTAGAGAAATGCCTCCTGATTGGGGCATGTTTTAATAATTTTGGAGCCATATGATGTTTACTGCGTTAAGGTAAATTTTAAGATTGATTGTCCTTCACAGTAAATAGCAGCCTGAAGTTTGCCTCAGTAACTATTTGGCTTACACATATTGATGTTCACCAAACCGAGAAATCAGTACATGTATTTTAGAAATACTCTCACAGTATAAAGTCACAAGCATGAAGCTATTCTGCTGTAAGAGTTAAGTAGCATAATGGATTTTACCTAGTCTGAGATCCAGGAGAAAATTACTATTTGCCTTCCGAGATGCGATTTATATCTTTCCCTTGATTTATCTGCAAGAGCCATCATGTATTTTTCTTTTTCTGTGACCAGACTAATTAAAGCTGTGTTTCTCTCTCTAATATTGCTAATCTCTACGGAGATGAAAAGGAGACTGAATAATATAATCTGATTATTTGTGGCCGTTGGTGTGGCAGGATTCTACTCCAGAAAGAAAACACCCCCATTTCTTTACAGTTGTACTTATTAACTTGAGAAGGAAAGCAAGAACAGTATAGCCACTATAGCCACATCTCCTGCAAACCTGGCACACTCAACATATAAAAAAGTTATGTTGATGCATCCTGATCATGAGAAGAAGTGATACTGTCATTTGGTTTGTCTCTGAAATTTCTTTAACTCAATATTCATTGCTGTCTGCAGTCATTTAGACTTGCAGTATTGCAAGGATAATGTAATTTGAGTAGTATCTGTGAAACTTCAGTACCGGATTCATGAACCAGAAAAATAAAGAAAAACTGTATTATAAAAAGTCATTAAAATACTGTATTTCCTTAGGTACATAAGGCTAAATTCCATGGGCTTGCATAGCCATTTTTCACCTCTGCCAAGTGAGGATAAAACATTATCCGATCAGGCCTTACATGTGGATTTTGTTTTCACTCGATGATCATTACTGAAATACCTCTGCAGTTTAATGCATGAGGTGAACGTTAATTGGGTAAGACTGTGAGACAGGAGAGTGGCCGTGGCCGTGTTCTGTGAGGATTGCTTGAAGAGTGAGTGGCTACACAGAATAGAAGGCACTGGTGTGATACATACACCTTGCTAATGGCACCATCATTTAGGCTCATAACTTGGAGAAGGTTTTTTACCTTTATTGTGAAATTGCTTAGTCTAAGACTGTGCGCGAGTGCCTTTGTACACCTCTTTCTCTGGTGCCTGTGAACGCTATATAAAAGTTTGGATTTAATACTGTCTGTTCTTTCTGTTAGCTACTTTTTAAGTTTTTAGTATCCTGTAAGCAAGACTTGAAAAGAGAGATCAGAAGGAAGCACTTTGTCAGGGAAGGCTCCTCAGAAGGTGAGTGCAGCATGCAGGAGTACATGTTGCTGCTCGTATGATTAAAGAGCTCATTTAAACCTCGCAGGAAGAAAGAAGGCAGCTTTCCCAGTTTAAAAACATCAAAAATAGAAAGAACAAAAGATGACTAGGAAGTAAGGCTGGAAGAGTGTAATAAACAGATTAAAAAAGCATATACATTTAGTGAACAGAGAATTGCCAAGGAAATAAAGAGAAACAATACATTATTTTAAATTATGTGTCTTAAAACACAGAGTGGGCAACAGAGAAGTATGTGTCTGTGTGTATGTTGCAGGGGGTAAGTGACGAGGAGAATGAAGAGAGAGAGAGAAATAAGAAATTAAAATCAGCTTCTCTGTGTAACTCTTGTTGCCTTTAATCTTTAACACTCAGCTTTTCAATAATGTATGAATAGCCACTGGATACTGGATACTAAAATATACCATATTATCTCCCTATTAGGAAAAGGATAAAACTGTAATATAAATCCACAAAAACAAATAAATGAAAAAAGAAAAAGGAGCAGCTACTACCTTACACAATCTTCTGTCTCATTCCAGTGACAGCCATTGGACAACACTGCTAAATACAGTGCCATACGCGATTTTAAATTCTCCTCATTATGTTGTCCTAGCTCGAAAATAAGTCAGATAAATGTTAATGAAGGGCATGTTCTGTGCTAGAAAGATATTATTCTCCTAAATTAGGAATCTTATAACAAGAGAGGATTAATAGAAACATATCTTTGTTTATCTTAATACAAGATTGGTATAGGGCTTCTGCATATGGCAGAGCACTCAGAGTTGATAGGTGTAAGTATCATTTAATGATTTCTTTCTCCTCTGAGTAAGCCCAGAGGAAAGGGAGAATATCCCAAAACCCTGGTGACTGCTCACCTCTTCAGGAAGTTCACTAAGCCCTGCACTTATTTTAATTGAGCTTTAATGTGGTGGTGGCTAAAAAAAGCTCAGCTTGTGTACCAGGGCACAGAGACTAATACTAATGAGATGCACACTTTGCTTTACAGCTCAAGCTGCTTTTTTTTTTTTACTTTGAGTACTTTGTCCTCATAATAACTCTAAATAGCACAGGCACAGGTCTTGTTTCCTCTGTAACTACCATCTAAGACAGTTTCCTTTATATGCATCCAGCTTCTGTCCGAGTCATACCTTCTTCAAGAGAGTGGGGAAAAAATAGGGTAGCAACTAGAGAAATGGTGCTGGTAGGTTTCTGTGTAAAAATTGCGTGGACGGTCATGCTCTCACTTGCTCTGTGCAATAGAGGTCGAGAGCACATCATAGTCTTTTTTTGGGTGGGTTCAAGAAGGAGCTTCAGGTTTGGTGTATGTGCTCTTGGGTGTGTTCTTTAATAATTATTGACTCTAGTGAGCTAAAGCACAAGAAGTGTGAAAATGTGCGTGGTTCCATCTACTGTTGTAGGTGTCCCTTTATAAGGTCAGAGTTTGGTGAAATAGTTGTCATCAGTTTTCGTAGAGCTGGCAGAAAGGAAAATGGTGCAAAAGCTAGTTTTTCACTAAAGACATTGCCTCTAAGAGGGCAGGTGGCTGGTCATGATCAAGATACTGCTCACTCATTTTTCTCAGTTATATTAGCCACATTGGAGATGGGCTTCCTCAATGTGACAAATCCCTGAACCTTTATTAAGTTGCTTTTCCTTGTACTAACTATGGTGATAACATCAATATCCCAGTTTTTCTTCTCCTGCTCCTCACTGTACACCTTTTTGCCAAGACATTTCACATGAAAAAACATGCAACAGGCTCTCCTGCCCTTCCAGCTTGACACCAGCAATGCTTTGGCTAAAGCATCATTTAGCTCATGTTCAGTGCTGCTGAAGCTACAGCTGGAACGAGGTCTTTCAGAGATTTCTTTAGTAGCTGTTATTGAATGTTGGGGAAGGTGGCAGAGTGAAATTTTACAGTTCAGAAGAGCTCCTTCAGTCCATATTACATCTTTGTCCTTATGAAATAGCTATTAGACCTGATATGTTGACATCTGTTGAACTGAACTTCCTAGTAATTAGACATCTCTGCTCTAGTGGTGCCCCTAAAAGCACACAAGGAGCTTCATTCCTTTTAGCAAATTATAGGAAAGCCAACTTTCAATGATCATCAATTATACTAACCTCTTTGAAGTGTAATTATATGACATTTCTGACTCATTAGCAGATAGATGTAGTGCAGATCACAGATAAAAAAGAGGAAGGAGAGAAAGTGCTTAATAGAGAGTGGTGGTAGCACAAGATCATCTTAAATTTTCACCTCTCAGGCTATTGTTTGAGGTTCTGAAACAGCAATTTTTCCTCTGGAAAGGGGGAGAACTGCCTCTCTTATCTACAGTCCCATGTTCATTGATTCAAACGGTGTCCTGATTAACACCCTTGTGACCCTATTGACTTCGGTCGTCCCCCGTCAGAACTTTCTGCATCCACATTCTAGCGGATCAAAATGTGGCTTTTCTTCCTTTACACACCAGGTATTATTATTTTTTTTTCAAATGTTACACCATTTTACACAGTCAGCAAGTTCCACTTCTAAACTAATTAACCTCCAGCCATTCTCATACTTGTGTTTGCTCAGGAAAAAGCCAGCAGGCTTTTCTGTCTCACTGCTCCAGTTTTCCAACATAAAGAGTGCCCTTTTTCTTGGCTCTTCTCCTCTGATGTTTTATGTCTGTGAGGTATATAATTTTATTTCTACTCAAATTTTTATTACTAAATAGACTGGCAACTCTCTGTAGAGATTTTTACGAGATCAGTCATCCAGATTACAGTTGAGATTACTAATCTAAATAGAGACCAAACCGATGTCAGGAAAATGGCAAACCTGCTGTAAGTGATTTTGTGCCCTATGTGAAATCAGTTGTTGGCCCAAGTCCTGTAGACTGGTGTCCAAATAATAAAGCAGAGCAAAAGATGTTATATGTTATAAATGTAGCTGAGGCTATGGGTGTCTAAAACCATCTCTGGACAAAGTTGTCTTGCTATTATGAGCCCTAAACCAGTGCAGCATAGCTGTTTGTGAGAGCCTTCAGCTTTTATGGAGGAATGTTATTTTCTGTACTACTCTGAAGAGCAACAGAGTGTTTACTTTCATGATAACAGCAAGAGTCCTTGCTTAGGAGCTGATAATTGAAAGATTAAACTGGACAGTAGTGGCATTACTAGGACTGCTAAGCAGAGTTTCTCTAATACAGTCCCTTGTGCCACAGCCATTAATTGAGGAATGGTAGAGAAGTAAGAGATTTTAGGGCCACAACAGGAATCTCATTTTTTCATAGAGATTATAACGCTGGTACAAAATTATTGTCTTTCACTTTGACACAGTGCAGTCTAAGGGAGATTTTGAAATACTCTTACATGGCAAACACACAAGAAATGCACAAGAAAAAACCCGTAGAAAAAGTATTTTCTTTCAGGCAGTGTCTGTAAAGTCATTGCATAATTAGCTAGATTACTTTCCCACGTTGTTTTATTTTTCTTCCAGGAAGATAAATTGTCTACTTATGCCATGAGGAGCCCCCTCATAACTCATTAGACTAGAAAGGCTTTAATTTCCCTTCTGGTTTACTTAATGTTCTTTGTCCTGTTCCTTCCTTTCCCATGTTACAGCCCAGTCATTATTTTCCGTAACTCTCCATAAACCAGCGTCTTCACCTATTTCCTTTGCTCTTCGCTTATTTTCTGTGACAGTACGTTCTGCAGAAGCTCAGCAAACCTCCTTTAGGAGCTAGGCAGCCAAGAGATCTACCCGGTGCTGCACATGAGTGATTTCCTGCATTTGCAAGTCTCTGGCCTGATCTATCAGAGTCAAGAAGTACAGCAAGATTAAGTGCTTTGTGCAAACACCTGAGCTGGGGTTACCCTAGCTCTACAGCGCTCATTAAATATTATAGTTAACAGATGCTGTTTAAATTATTTCACAGAAAGTAACAAAGGGGAGAGATTCTTGTAGATTTTCAAACCATTTTGCCTTGTCTTCTTTTTTGCTTTTGTTAATATTAATATTTAATTCAAACCAACTAGATAGCTGTGGTTTTTTTCTCAGCACTTTCTAAATACCTGATTGTTTAGAAATTAAATATTTACTCTTTTGGGGAGGTTGGAAACTTTGGAACGGTTTCTAAAATTGATTACCATTTTTCTTCCTTAACATGACTTAAAATGTTGAAGGCCACAGCCTTCATCTATCAAGTTTATCTGTCCTTTACCCTCAGTGTAGCATCTAATATACTGACTTTTTCAATCAAGTTTGAGGAGCTAGCATTTTAAAAATACTTCTTTGGATATCAGAGTAACTAATTGAGACAGGAACTGAGTTACTCAGTGATCAAACAGCATAAAATCTGGATTTACAAACTGCCAGTTCTGGAATGGGAAGAGATGTGATATTTACCATTTTCCTAATTGCTGTCTTTTAGTGTTTCACCACATTCACTTGGTACACAGCACGCTTCAGTTTGTTACTGAGGGAAGCATAATGACAAACTAGCTGTTATTAGCTTTTTCCTGATGATACTCTGTTGAAATCAGTATAGTAGCAACAGGGACAAATATGGCTCAGTGGGAGAGAGAAGGAAAATTGCTTTTACCAAGAACATGACTGTGCTAATACAAAATTCTAAACTCTGGAAAAGTGTCTTTCTTCCTCTCTTTCTGTCAAGTTAAAAATTGTTCTCCTCCTTATTCGTGGTGCTTCAGTTAAATTATGCAAACATTTATCTTCTCCACTTACTTACTCAAAACAGGCTTTAACTCACAGTTTAATATATTCACTGGCATTCTTTTTGTGTTTCACCTTGAGTTCTTGCTCAGCTTCTCTGAGTGAGACATTTTACAGCATGTAACAAAAGGGCAATCCCTGCTGCAGCCAGAGTTTTTGTGTGGCCACAATTGGCCAGAATTTTAGATGTAGTTCCTTTGTGTGTCTGATGTATTTGCCTTTAAGCAGTCAATGGCACAACTTGTTTGGTCTTTGCATGAGTATGACGTGCTTACCCCTGGACTCTGGCTGAGATCCTGCTGAACACGGTGGTGTCAGTACGTAGGGGATGTGAATGGTTTGCAAGGGAGGCTGCTGTACAGAGAGCATCACTGCCCTGCCCTGGCAGCTCCATCAGGGCAGAACACAAAGGAGGGAGGTTCATGGATGAAAAGTGGAACCACCGAATTTCACCTCTTTCCCGCTTTTTGGTTTTCTGCTGACAAACCAGATACCGGATTTCCAGCATGACATATTAACTACCTGTTTTGCTCCAGCATCTCCCGTGTGAGTCACCATTGCCTTAGTCACCAGACGCTGGGGATTTAAATGGGAGGCTTTGTCAGCTTGGAGATTACGTGCTTACATGGGATTTCCTGTGATTCCTCCTTTTCAGTTCATCTTATCAGACATCTTCGAAGAGGCTATTGCTCCCTTAGTCTCACTTAATAGCTGTTATATCTCACCCCTGTTAAGAGCAAAAAATTCCAAAACCTTGAACCTGGAACCAGACTTTCCTAGAAACGCATTTTAAACTAGTGATTTAGACACCTTGCTACTGCATAATAACACCAGAAACACCTCTCTTCACTTCTTAAACATGGTGACTGTTGTTTTTATCCACAAAATGAAAAGTACAATTGACATTGTATGAGAGAAAGCCTTGTGTATTCGTATCCAGTGTGTGACAGCTCATCTATCCAACCACAAATTAGATTGCTGTGCAAATTGTCTTCAATGAAGACAAAATGTAGAGCAATTTTGCTGGTTAGGATAGAATACATTTTTTTGAAAAAGTCAGTTTAACTTTATTTTAGTACTTGCTATAGCTGAAAATACATTCACGTAATACCACATTCAGAGTTTATTTTATGTAATTTTTCTCATGTAAATGGTTAAGAGGGGATAATATTCTTTTAATGGATATATAGTTATTTTTTGAAATGATGCACAGGCAGTCATTGCTGCTACTTCACGTGCAGTAGCAGTGTACGGTAAAGATGAGAATGTGCACTAACCTAGCACGTAGTCAAAAAGAGGAGACCGGTAGCGGTGAGCTCAGACCATGTTCTACCCAACACACCATCACTACAGGCAGGTTCTGGAAAGCAGCTTTGCCTCCACATGTTTGAAGGGGTTCGTTACTGTTGTGGTCTCTGATGAAGGTCAGAGAGAATGGAAAAGGTCAGTGACCAAGGAGAGGGAAGAGACAGTAAACAGGAATGAGAAAAAATATGAAGAGAATAAAGTAAGCTGGAGCCATGTGGGGCACAGGCTGGCTAGGATCAGAAGACAGGCTGCAGCGCAGCTGGAAGCAGGCATTGGTTTTTGTATGGACTGGGCAGGGGAACAGCCCCGGCTCCCCAGCTTCTGGAACCTCCACTGAGCACATGATTTTGCATCAATAATCCAAGGGCTTTAGTAAAGCAGTTCGTCTGAAGAGGTAATAAAGTGCAAAGGCTAAAGAACCAGATCCAGGGTGAGCTGGGGAATGGCATGAATTGCAGCTTTCAAGCAGATAATGTAATACATGTTTGATTTACCCTAACTCTGAGGGCTGTCCCTGCCAGGCATAACGTTACCTGTCCTTGAGCTGGTTGCTGTATGAGTCCTGAGTGGCTCTGCACCAGGGAAAGAGAGGTGGCAGATCCACATCCCATCCCCACAGGGTGTGCAGAAGGAGTCACAGCTGGCTCGAGTGAGGGGTTTCAGGATTAACAGTTCTGCAAGGCCTGAGGCAGTACACCCAGGAGTTTTGAGCAACCAGCAAAGGGGATTTTTTTATTCTCTTTGCCATTTTCTGTAAGAGATTTTTGCAAAGGGAATAAGAAAGACCACTCTGCAAGCAAACTTCTTCTTAATGTTGTGACATCATTTTAAAAAACAATGTGTTCTTACGGTTTGTTTTTTGCAAAAACAAAAATAGCAAGTGAGAGCAATTGGCAGATCCCTGCTGTCAGTATTTGGTGACGCCAGCACTAGCTACAGCAGATGGGGAGATGCAAACATTCTGGAAACTTGGACAAACTGATTTTCTTGAGCGTGAGAAAGCAGCGCTGTAAAAATGCTTCTTCCTGCTCAAGTGTAAGCTTTCTCAATAAATAACACTTTCTGAGGAGAGGAAGTTGGGATATGACTGTGCTTTTGGGACCAGGCCAGCTTTCTATCCAGCAAGCTGCTCTTTCTGTTGACGGTGGCTATTTGGGAAGCATATGCCAGGAACAATGCAAAGGCAGCAGCAAAAATCACTTTGCTTATAGTAAAGGTGTTTGCTTATTGTCTTGCTTCAGTAATGATAATCATTGCAGAATCTTAAAAAACATGGAGTCTGAAGCTGGGTAAATGTTAGGAATTACAAAGCTGAGGATATCCAAGCACAGTAGCTGGATGAGAGGCACGTACATCATCAGGAAAGTGCTGATATTCATGTTCTACCCTAATACCACTGTCATTTGCTGGTGAATTTAGAGGTGTCACAGAGGCCTTACAGTACCAGCAAATATCAAGGATGTAACCACAGACCTCTGGTGCCTCAAAGTGATACCACTTAAGGGTGAAATGAATGTTTATCAGTTATGACGTAAAGACAGCCTGGGTAGACTCTAAAAAACACTTGCTCTTAAGATGTTTCTCTAGTACCATCCAGACTTCCTGGGAAGTTGCCCTCCTTTCTGTAAGACAACAACTGTGGTGAGGGTCTCACAGAGGGCAGAGTGAAGAGGTTATTGTTAATTCACCAAACGCCCCCAAAATAGTCAGCGTTTACAAACAACTCTGGCAACTCCTTTGCAAAGCTTGTAGCACTACTTTTTTTTGCTCTGTAGAGCCCCAAAGAGCTAACCCCAAAACCGGTTTTGGGGTTGCTGAGGGTGACTTACAGAGCTGGAACAGAACATGATACAGGACTAAGGGAGCTTGACAGGTCAGATCACTGGTTATGGGATCTGCAATGTTACACGGAGAGTCCCCTATCACAAGGATGCAAGGTTCTCTGATCCTAGAGGAACAATGAGGAGAAGGTGCTCAGGTCTAACTAAGCTGGAAATATGTGAGATCCTACTAACTGGACTAATTGCAAGTGGCCAATGGCACTAGTAAGAGAGTATCAGCAACCTCTGTAATATAAGCATGGAGTTGTCTCATTCAGTCCCCTGGCTCGTCTTTCTTAGGAACATAAGTGAAAAGACAGAGTTAAAAATCAGAGGAAACTAAGTCAGAGCTAAGGAATACTTAAATTTTCAGCAATGCCCTAACAGAAGTGATGGAAGCCCTTAAAACCCTATCACTAATAAAGCTTTCCATATCCAGCCTGTTTGTTGCTCTGTGTCTGGAAAAGTGGTAGTGATTTTAAAATGCAGCAAAATTTGTCTCCCCCTTTCCTCTTTATCTTCATTTCCTCACCCAGCAGGGTTCTGACTCCATGAGGAAAATGAAATTCCTTGTACTGGTTAACCAGCCAGCAGCCACAGAGGATGCAAGAAGGATGCACAGACTTACCTAGTCAGTGCTTTCTCTTTCAGGGACCAGTCATGCTACATATATATGTTTGGAGTTTTTTATGTGTAATTTTGATATTATTGCCTAAAGCTCAGTTCAGAGTTTGAATATAGGCTGAATAAAAGAAATATTTACATCATCATTATTAAAGGAGATTGTTGCTGCTTATACAAAGTTGTTATTGCTATCTGTTAAATCATTTGTCTATGTAATGGTTCTTGTCATAAGCTAAGTCATAATCCCACTTGTGTTTTAGTTCCCATGGACACCAGTGACAACGGGGGATGCTCTTCTGGTTTGTGCAGCCACTCCTGAAAGTGCACCAGAAGAGCTGTTTGCACGGCAGTGTGAGGAATCAGACACAGGACCTGGGGAGAACCAGAAGTAATCCCTCCTTTTTTCAGGTTGGTTTTAACACAGAGCAGTGGCAGCCAGCACTGCTGCTGGAAGAATACCTGAGTCCATCAGGGTGGAATATGGACCTTTCAGTGAGCACAGTACTCACTCTTTCTATTTCTCTCTGGTTGTATTTGTGGGATTCTCATTACTGAGCTATCTGCAACATGATTCTGTATTGCAGAGAAGACGAAGAAATTATGCGTTTTAATGAAACTTATGTATAGAAATAATATATATGTATGATGCCTTTTCATTGACTTTAAAAAGATAATTCTCTTCTTCGTTAGAGGAAATAGAGGGTTAGGCATGATCTGTCATGAACTGCTGTATGTGAGTAAGATTGCTGTGGAGGAGCAGTCAAAGACTTGACAGCTAATTATTATAGACTTTTGCTGAATACTGGCCAAGATGAATATAGCTTGACTGGATCTTGAAGCAGAAAAGGATGTAAGTGAGTTGGCTTGATGTGTCAGGGCAGAATAGGCAAAGCCAGAATCCTGTGGCACTCTCAGTGAATTATGTTGCCAGTACTTCTGTCTGCTTTGGGCTTTTCTTCTGTTGTAACCTAATGTTTTAACTTCATGGATTCCCAGTGACAAGTAGAGAACCGAGGGAGGTCTAGCTGCAACTCACTGTAACATCTTTATCAGTGACCTGGAGGAGGTGAGGTAGAACATTCCCATCAGAATTGTGAATGACAACAAACTGGGGGGGTGGAGGGGTTTTACATCCTTGAAGGATCTCAGGATTCGAGTGAATAAAGCTCTGATCAGCCTGTTATGAGCTGACCCTTCCTTGAGCAGAAGGTTGGACTAGAGGCCTCCTTAGGTCCCTTGCAACCTAAATTATCCTGTGAGCCTGTGTCTCTAGATGCAGTGTTCCTGCCTTTTGAAAAAGGCTGTTCTATGCCACTACAAATTCCCATTGTTTTTCTGTGGCTTAGTGCTCTTGTACTTAGTGCTCTGAACTGCAGCAATGTGACCTGTGGTGTTGAAGTCAGGAGTAAGTTGTAAAGTAGGAGTACTGAAAGGCTTTGCTTGTCCGACATGGAAAGCCAAAGCACAGCATTCAGAAAGGTGTGCTTCCCAGGAGACAGGCTGAAGCTGAAATATCCTGAATATCACAGTCTCATCTGAAGCTGGCATGGGTAAACCTGCATTTTTTATTTTGTCCAGAGTTATGTTCCCACAGTCGGGAGCTTTTCTTACAGAAGTTTCTGCCATCTGCCCTCTGGGGTCTGTAACTGCGTTTCTGATGCACATAGTGTCCCCGGTCACTGAGCTGTCAGGGTGCAAGAACATGAAGAGCTTCAGAGAAAGTTGTCACAGCCTTGCTCTTGAGAGTTTCACAAACAGGATCTGAGAAGAGGCAGGACCAAGATAGCAGGACGAATGAGAACCAGCTTCAGCACACTTGATAGATAAAAATATGTTTATGGTTTATTTTACCTAAGAGTTGGGAAACTGTAGAGAATGAAGCTTGCAACTTTTTTTTTTTTTTCCTATTCTTTAGTTTAGTAGTTTCTTTGGCTTTTTCTAATGAGCTTTGCTATTTAGAATCCAGTCTTAGGCTACTTCAACTTATCCTGTAGTTTCTTGTACTACTTGGTATTCTTGGGGTTTTTTTTGGTGTTTTCTGGTGTTAATGGTGAAAGTGATGTCTCGTGGTAGCAGTGGGATAAAAAAGCATCAAGATCTCAATTGTTAGTTTCTTTTAAAATTCTTTGTGAATAAACATTCTTCAAGGACAGAGAACAGCTGTACTCTGAAGACCTGTCAGTTTTGAGCAATAAGCATAAGATGCTTTGCCTTCAGAACTTCAATGGAAGTGAATTCTTGATGTTTGCCAGGTGTTCGTGTTATTGCTCTTCATTGGGTTCCTCCCAAGACATAGAAATTGTGAGCTGGACAAGGCCAGAGTTCTCCTAACCTGTCTCAGGTGGCAGCTGGTAGCAGGCTCTGTAGAGCGATAACTGGGAAAATCTCTTATGCACAGTTCTGGGAAAACATTTACCTGGAGGCTGTTTACTTCTGGTCTGAAACAAGGGGGTGAATTATTAAACAGACTGAAATGAAGAGAGCTTGTGGCTAGTAGATGGTAGCATTGTGTCTGTAGAAATGTGATGAAGAGAAGGAAAAGAAGATGAGAAGTATAATTTTGTTTCATGTGGGGAACAGAGCAGCATCTCTCAGTGAGGAGCGACAATATTAAAAAATAAGCTACTCGTATAATTCAGCATCACTAGGGAAAATATAGAGCATGAAAATTTCTCAATGCTTGGGCTAGTTTTCAGCATTGTTTTGAGTCACCATAAATACTTTGAGTCCATCTATACGCATTTAAAAATACTCTTTTTTCATATTCTTGGAGAATTAGCATTGAATGGATTCCTCTGACATCCATGTTCATCCTTATCTGTTTGCATGGCTTTCGGTGCACGCAAACAAGGTGTCTGCTGTGGCCACATAGATTTTTATATCATCTCAAGACTTGGTCTCTATGAGCTCTTCTGCTGCCTTGTGCTGTGCCGTTACCTGTCTGCACGGGCCTCGGGGTGAGGGAACAGAGCATGTGTTTGTGTAAACAGAGCTCCCTGTTTGCATAGAGCTTTCAGTTACATTTTGAAAGAGCTGTGAAGTGCATTGGTGTTGTGTGTTCGTGCTCGGATGAAATAGTTGAGCCTGGTGATCTTTCAGAAGACGTGATTTATTTATTTTGTATTCAACTGTAATGAGCAATTACCTGATTCTGCTCTTGTTCAGCACTTTATCCGTCTCATGTTGATAGTAATGGCTGATTTTAAAATGTTACAAGTCCACAAGCAATTAGGGCAAAGACATATCAATAGAAGCGACTTCTTTTTTTATGTTAAAAATTAGTTACAATTCAAACCAAAAACCACCAGCGAGAATGGAAAGTGTTGGGAACATAACTTTCGGTTGCTCTTCATCAAAGCTATTATGAAGTCTGATTTATTTCAGCTGTTGAGTGTGGTAGGACTGTCTACAAGTAGCAGAATTACAACCAAAATGAGCTTCTGAAAATGCTGATTTTGGATGCATGCAGTAATTAGGAGAAGAGTGAACTCTTGGGCAGATAACAAATCATGGCACATCCATCATTTCACATCAATTGGGTGAGGTACTAATGAGATTGAACACTACACAGGTCTGGTTCTGGCCTCTGCACCGAGTCAGACAAACACTTCAGAAACGTTTACACAGTAGCTATTTTAATTCTCTGCAATATCAGTTATTCCTGTAATAATGCATCTTTATGTTTACTGGACTGGGTAGCAGACCTGCTTCTGTATGCAGAATCTTTTCTCTTGCTGTTTTTTTCTGATGGCAGGCCAACTTCTCTGGTGCTAGTACATCACCAACCACCTGCTGTGGGCTATCTATCTGTTTTCTTAATTGCACTGAAATCATTTATGCCAAATAATGCCACATTACAACAGCATAATTTAATTCGGAGCTGTTCATTATAGTTTCATCACCCTTCAGCTTTGGCACCCTCCCAGAAAAGGGCCCATGAGTAGCAGGTTAGACAGTTTCCTGAAATGATAAAAATGCACCCCACATATCCCAACACCAGGTCTTTTCTGCTGCAGAATTCTGGCATAATTGGACTTCTTGGGTTCCGCTTGTATCATGCTAAAAAATAACAATAATAGTGATGGGTTTTTTTAGACTTTCAAGTCTCGATTACAATCTCTTGCTGTTCTAACAATCATGCTGTACTGTGAAAAATAAGGGGTTTAAAGATGCATTACAAACATTGCTTACATTTGAACAGTGGAGCTTTTAACTTAAAACCTGTACAGAATTATGCATTACATTAATGGATGCCAAGGCTGGAAGAAATTCACAATTATTCCCTAATGAGAATAATAATGAAAGTTGAACTTGTGAGCAGTTGGCTTTTTGTAGTACTTTGAATTTAATGTACATGATTTAAGGCATTTACTCCGTTATAATTTAAGGTATTGCCATGCAGAATGCAGTTTATTAACCGTTCCACTGTTTCTCTTAAAGTATTTATAGTAAACTTTTTACAATTAATCAAAAGCAGACATTGTAAAAACGAAAATCAGATTTATTGCCAAGATCGTAAATGTCAAGTATACTGTTATGCAGGCTTTGTATTACTTCAGTTGCGCCTTTAAAGAACATTTTAAGTGATTGGAAAAAGGAAGTTTATTAAAGGCTCAGCAGGTCTTCTCTGCACTCTACTGTTATTAATGTAAATCATCGCATCATGTGATAGAGGAGCAGGCAACATGGTAGGAGCAGCTTTTAATCAGGTTTTCTCCGTGACTTAGCAACACCTTCAGGAAGAACTCAAAACGTAGACTCTCCTGTTTCTTCTGACCAACAAACGCAGTAAGATTTTAGAAGAAAGAAAGTATAGAGCAAACCATCCAGGGCACTTAACTGCTGAACTTGTCTTTGAATACACCCCCATATCTTTGAGTGGTAGCTGGACGGTTAAAATGTACAGACGGGTTTCTCATTCACAGGCAAAACGCAGCGATGCATTTCTTCCCTATAGCTAGTGTCTTGGGATGGGGAAATCTCTGCAAGAGATCTTATCAGAGATGTTGTGCATTATTCTTTTGGCAGTAGGGTTTTGCTCTGTCTGTGGAAAAAGCATTGTCCCATACTGAGAATTGCTATTGCAGCAGTTCTTCAGAGCTGCTGAGGAGCACTCGTGAAAAGGCAATAGCTTCACCTGCAGAAAATGTATGGTGCCCATGGACCTGAATGAACAGCTATATTTCTCCCCCCTGCCCCATCCTGTAAAGACTGCAGCTTGATACAGTGGAGTGCCGTGAAGTGAACCTATGAATAAACCACACAGATCATAACACATGATCAACAGTGAACTGGAGAGCAGTTCTTCGCAAGGACTACAGGACCGGAGAAAATGTCTGAGAGAGAGGGAGCGCTGACAGCCGATCGAAAAAGCAGTTTATGGGGTGTAGCTTGGTAATAAGCCCTGTGATCTGCATGGATATTAAAGGCTGTAGAAAATTAACTGTGACTCTAGTGGACAAAGGCAATAGTAAGAAGGTGGAGCTGGAGAAATTCAAAGCAGTTGATAGGAGACAGCATTATCTTCTAGGCCAGGAGGTGTATGGCAGCTGGTGAAGGCTAAAAAAAAAAACAAACCAAAAATCTTTGGGAGATTACCTGTCTGTGTGGCTACTCCATGTAGCATGATCTGAAGCACACATACACACCATGTAGGGATGAAAAAAGAAGCTATGCATTTCTTACCTCCCCCATGGTCTTGAACATGGGGTCACGACTTAACAGACAGACACTGTGATGTTTGTAAGGAAATTCAACTTTTTTCCACTGTGTAGCTGACTTTATCTTCAGACCAAGATACTTGGTAATACCTGAGGCAAAGGTTATTTGTTTGCTTTTCTTAGACAACACTAATACATTCCCTTAGCTACTAAGCTAGGGAAAGATCTACTGAGATAAAGTTGAATAATTTTGATGCATGATCTAAACTTCTGGTTGGTAGGTTTTGGTGACTTCTGGCATGGTGGACACATGATGGAGACTCAAACATGACCATAGCAGAGAAGGCCCTGGGCTGGGATTCTGGCTCTGACCTCAGCTTCTCCATGTTTCATTTCACACATCTGAGAAATGTGGATAAGGGCTGGTATCTGCTTTGCAAACTCTTTTGCCACTAGTAGATTAAAAATGTAACTGAGGAAAAGGGCATTGTTTTACTATTAATATGCACTTAATGAAGTTATATAGAAAATAGAAGAAGGCACTGAGCAGGTTTTTCTCCATTTTTGTGGTTGTGACTTTTAAGCAGGGGTGACTTGGGATAGGTATAGAAGGATAGAGAAGTACTGTAGTAGCTCTCCTGTGGACGTTTTGAAATCTTCGACTTTGAGGCTCTTTAAAACTATCACTGTCTGAGAGATGAGTGTAGAGGATCCTGGTTTAGAGGTGTCTATGGATTGATGACTTCTTGAGGTTGGTTTTACATGAAAATACAAATTAAAGTAAGAAGTTAAGCTAAGGGAAACAGGTATGGTAAGGAAGAAAGAAGAAATATTTAGACTAAAGGCAAAGCTATAATTTCAAATGTTTGATTCCTTTATTACTGTATGTTTTCAAAATATTGTAGTTCATAAAATGTAAATATGATTTTAAGTGCCTTTCTGCTTTGGAATGCTACTTATCACTTGAATTGAAGCATTATACATAGTTATTTTCATTATCTGAGAACCTTTATTGCCAAGAGGTGTTAGCTAACACTAAGAAGTTAGCAAGGAAATCAAATTAAAGCTGGAGTGAGCAGGACACATGCAAACAATACAGAATATTCAGGGCACACTTGCCATTGATTAAGCTGGTAGGAAAAGCTGCTAATGGGTCAGGGAAGTGAACTGGGTATTTTACAGATGTTTTGCCTGTTACAGAAAAAATTCTGGCAAATGATACGTGAAGTAGTTTATGACACTGTCATGAGAAGTCCTAGTGTGCAAGTGATGGCTGACCTGCACACCTGGGAACTCCTCTTACTCACAGAAGCTCCAAGGCTGGACCAAACCTGTGTGTGACTTTGCAGGTCTTGCCGAGGTGTTCACCCCTTTCTCAAACACACAGAGAGCGCTGCTTAAAATCCAGCGTTGTCGGGGACTTAAATAAAACTCAGCCCTGTGGAACAGATCCATTCCTGCATCACCACTTGGTTGATTTTGTAATTGGTGGATACCCATAGCAGCATTTTACTGTACTTGGAGTGATGCTTAGTCAGCAAGGAGGGATTTGATTGTGGCTCCCCCACAAAGCTGCCCCACACCCCACTAACTCACCTGTACAGTCACATTTAAAATCTCTAAATGGAAAGGTATTAACAAGTTAGGCTTTAGACTGAAAAAAATAACTTCTTCATAATTCTACCTCTTTAAGAAGATATTTAGAAGATTTAATTGCTACTCCGAAATGGAAATTATCAACATTTTCAGAATTGCCCTGGAATAGAACTGTAGCCCTGCAGGAAGGCCTTAGCTCCAGCCCTTTCCTCTTCTGCTTCTGTTCCTACAAGGAAATGTACTTCAGTTGAATTCTCTTTGGTACTTCTCTTGCGGTGAGAAGGTTTGAAATGGCTTACTGGATTCCAGTTGTGGCAAAATCACACAATTTGGACTTTCAGTCCTTCAGGAAGTCTGTAGTATTTCAGCATCTCCTTTCACATAAATTCACCTCAACTTCTTTGTGTGTGGTGCAGCAGTTGATGTCACACCTAACTCAAGCTGACTTCCAGTATTCTCCTGAATTTTCCCTGTAGGTCTGCTTCCCACAGTCAAATTACCTACAAAGCAAGGTGTCGGCTGAGATAAGTAGAATTGGAAGAAAATGGTTCTGGTTGTCTAAGGTGCTCTGCAATATTTGCAATCTGTGGATAAGCAGCAATCAGCAAAACTCACAATAAGCGGTAAGGGCTCTAAATGTCATAATGAGCTCAGTCATTGAAATCTGAACGCCATTTATGTTGCCCTTTGATAATAATTTGTGATTGCCACTCAAGAAGGCAATCATGTCTCCAGTACAGCTGAAAATTAGATGCATAACCCAGGCTTTCCATTACACTCTGAACTGCTGTAAAGTATAATAAAAGGATCTTTGACTGCATTCATGTTTAGGTGGCTTACATCCATGTCACGTATTAAAAGAGAAGGGAATGAATCTTAAATAGCAGAATTTATTTGAGGAGAATGTGTCGATTACAGGTATTCTTTGGAGAACTCTACAGATAATGTTCTAGTTCATAAAATACATGTTATGATGCTGACATCTGGTCTCTTTCACTCTCGCATTCGTATGTTCTGAAGATCTTGCTAATCCTGATCTGTCATACTAAGTACATCATTTTGGGGTTGTTGTTGTCTTCTTCCCTGCCCCCCCTTATTTTTGTATTTATTTATTGCTAACTGCTGAGGTGTTCTGGCTTGATTTTCAGACTATGAGACCTTTTGTTTCTTTCCTGCCTCAATAAGGAATGATTTTTTTAATATTTTCTATCTGCAAAATTTTTTGAAAGGGTGTAATGCTGTAAGACTCCGTTTGGCTGCTTTTTCTCCTTGTGCATAAATCGATTTAATCACAAATTTAATATATACCATGTTTAATACTGATGGGCAGGTAAAAACATGGTGTTGTTGGCAGAGAGGAGAGTACCTAATTTCTTCTTCAACATAAAGCAGAAAGACAGGAATAAGAGATTGGATGTAGCTCATCCAGTACATGTTCTGGTGTTAACATGAATTATTCCACTGAATATTGGTAGGTAGTACAGCTTGTGCATGACACACTAAGTTGATAACGTGCCATCTTATCTGGTGGTAATGATAGCCAATTGGTAATTAAGCTTAACATTTGGGAGACTTTAGTAGACTTATGACAGAGGCAGTCCTCTAGAGATGTGTGCAGAACCTAATTCCCTCACTCGTTGCTCATCAGCTGTGAAGAGAGGATGTAAGCCTAATGTTCACACTGCAGAACGACCCCAATCCCCCACAGTAAATGGCTAAATAGCTTTTCTAGGCCTAAATTTAAGCCTTCCTCAAAGCGCGTAGAGACGGTTTGCTCAAGTGGCTCTTCTCTAGTAAATTATCTCCATAGGGTGTGAAATTTTCCCATTAATGGTATGTTGCTTCTCTGAGAAGCAAGCATGGGCATCTGGTACTCCAGGGGTCAGAAGGAAACTCTTCAGTGCAGAAATTGGGAGTTCTTTCTGTGCAATGACAATAAACATTTCTGTGTTAGTCACTGGCAGGTCAGATGCTGCACATAGCCTGCTGTACCCAGGTTCCTCTTAAGGATATATGGAAGTATCAGTAGATGGATAAATTTCAGACAATGCTGAAATCCTTCCAAGAAGTGATAAAGATGATTCTGAATTCCTGAGTTTGATGGAGTTTATCTTCTGGAACGAGTGCAGACAGATGAGTGTTTCCTCTGTTCATGACAGTACTGTATTCAGCTGATCAGTCCTCCTCACCCTGACATGTGTCAGAAAAAAATATCAAAAATAAGATTTGGAGAGGCTAGAAACAGCAAGAACTGGACTCTGGGGGAGTAACACATGTATACTGTTTGCATTCAAACAGGAAGACTGGTAGCTCATTCAAATGGTTTCAAAAAGCCTACTTCTATCTTTGAAGTAACACATTTGCTTACCATATTTGCCAGTTGTTCATTCCCAGCATGACTGGATTTAGATTTTTTCATCACAAAACTTTGCATAAAAAGCAGTCACTACACTACATATACAGCAAAGAGAAACTGTGTGTGAAAATAGGACACCACTCTTAGAGGCAGAATTTTCTTCCCAGGCAACAGGGCTCCCGCATGGGGTAAACCTTATTTCATACTCTCTGGGTTTTCAAAGCAGCCTTAAAAAAACATCTGTATTCAGTAAGGGTATATAAAGCGTGCATCAAATCAGATAATGATAAACCTCCTACATCAGAGCAGCTTTTCAGTATGCCTTTGCCATGGTAGCTTTTACATATGTTGTATATATTATCTAAACATCGAGACGTTGCTCAATAAGCGAGGTAGATGTAGAAAATACAGCTTGGGTACTAAATAGGACCCTTTGCTAATGAACTTTGTGGACTTTTCATCCTGATTACTGCAGCAAACCTCAAAAGAGGCTGAACAAAGTAATCCTATTTGATACTGAAAGAGAAATACACTGCAGTAAGGAACTATTGAAAGTGAGCTTGTAATTGTGTTACCCCAGAGGTCTGAAAGATGCAAGATTTATAGGAAGAGATACTGAGGATCTTTGATTATATGTGGAAAAAGCGGATGAGCTTCAGGTCGCACTGTCTTCTCAGCAGAGAGAACAACAGCAAACGTCACGCCAAGTGCTGACTGAGACAAATTTGATAGGAAAAAGATAGCTGGCTTTTGCAGTAGAAAGAAACTGTTAACTGTGGAAGAGGTGATGAGTTTTCTCTCTAATTAGTATATGTGGAATAGAAAGGTGTTATTAGAGGCTAAAGAATTAAGTTTGTAGTGTTATAAAACTTGTATTACTGTTGATTGTGGTTGATTTATTTTTTTAATCCAGCTGTAATTCCTTGGCTTCTGAAAGTGTTTCATTGGCCTCCTCTAAAGGTAAGATCTGAGAGGGCAGACAGAAAGGTAGAGACCGTGCAAACATTCTCCAGCTGGAATGTGGGAGTTTCTGTGTTTAGACAATACGCGGTCCCTCTGGTTCTGCCTAGCTGTTTGTTTTCACCTGAGTGCTTTTCGGGGAGGTGAGGTAGAAAAGCTAGACCAGAAAGTGTGCTGAGATGAAGATTTTGGAAATACACCAGTAGCAAACCAGGAGCTGTCTGCATCTGAGATGAGGCAATAACTGCCTGCCGAGAACAGGAGGAGCAAATTGTCAGTCAGATGGATACTTACACTAAGATCTGTGGCTTAAAATCTGGGTCTTACTGGAATAGTTCTGGGTGTCTGGGGTAACAGAAGTAAGCCTGATGAGTTGTCTTCTTTTTTTAATCAATGTTGACCAGATTTCCAAATAATTTGTTTCTTTACGGAAAGAAACCCTTTGGAACACTTTCTAAGAATGAAGAATCCAAGTATGAGAGAAATGGCCTCTGGCCCACTTGATAGGGTACATCCTTTGGATGTGAAATATTGAAGGGGATAGAGCTGGAACTCAAGTATTTGTCTTTCATATGCCAGACAAACATGTCTCTAATGTACTCAACAGACAAAACAGTTACTAACTTAATCTATTCTTTGAGAGAAAACATGCTGTGAAGTCTCGGGATTACAGGTAGCATTCATCCCACAAGAAAAAATCAGTAAGGGAAGAAAAAAATATTTTTTTTGGTAATAAAAGCAATGAATTTGGTAGGTAATAATAATAGATGGACTTTCCCAGCCACAGTGCTCCCAAGAAGGAGATTGGTAGCGCAGCAGTGGTGTGTTAAAAAGAGATGCCTCTCCAGTGGTGTGTCTTGGCTTCTGACAGTCCAGACAGATTTCAAAGACACTATTAGAAGACAAATACTTATTATAAAGTAAAAACTTGTTTAGTACATGATGGTGTGTTTCAGAGACTTTTTTTTGGGGAGTAGTTTATATTTCTCTCTGCTGAGCATGTATGTATTTGCAAAAGCCCAAATTTGGAACTTTTTGTCTTGTTCAGTCTACTGTCCAGCCCCCACAAGTGTCTGTTCTCACTTTGCTGCCAGCTTTGACATATCAGTTGCATTTGGAATTGATTATTCTGGACTCAGTTTTCGATCGGTCTTGCAAGCCACTAACTGTAGAGCTGCTGCACAGCTGCTCTTATCTGCCTCTAGGTACTTAATTCAATTTGGTAGACTTTGTACGGTAGACTTTTACCAAAAAATGCCTTACTTCTTTCATCACAGTATGCAATACGTTTCTGTTAAGTAAAAATTACGTTTAACTGCCCAATACTATCAAGCATGATGCAAATCCACCAAGTAACCTGATATATCAAGTGGCAGAATACTTCAGAAACCGAGTTCACATGGTTCTATATACTTTTTTGATTTAACTGTATTAATTATTACCTACCGTAAATGTAGCAGAAATTGATACGCAGAATGGAAACAGTTGTCATACTCAATCTAGGATAAAAATTAACAACTAGTACATTGGTTAGTCATGCATACATAGACTGCTATGGGCCAGTTTAATTTTCAGGGTGAACATTATTCACTGAAATATTTAATCCAGATAGTTTGACTATCTGGATATCTGGATAACTCACACAGTGTTATCCACTTCGGAGATTTTAAAATAGACATATTTTCAAGTGCAGTGCATGAAAGCCTTTGCCTTCAGTCATTTTTTTTGACCAGGGAGTCAAACAGGGAGCAGAGCTTTCAGAAGCTTTGCTGGGACTCTCTCACCTATTCTACAAGACAAGGCAGGCATTGCAATCTTTAAAGTCAGATCATTTATTATGATTTTTCCCAGGCCCTTAACCACAAGGTTCCAGAGTTATCAGTTAATTTGCAGTTAATTTAAATTATTTATTTGGTAGTCTAAGAGAGGAAAGGTTTGGAAACATCTAAAGGACTTTTAGGAAATTTACTTTTTTTTCTCTCCCAGAGTAATTTCCAATCACTGCTGTAGAAACTTCTTGTTAAATGTCTCATAGACACAGAGAAAATGACCACAGCAGGGAATTTGCACCTCGATTCCCAGTATGTCAATAGATTAAAAATTGATCTCTTGAGTCTATTTCAGATACAACTATTTAAAAAAACAGAAAAAAAAAAAAAAAAACCAAACCAAAAAACCCCACCGCCAAACCAGAAAATCTTTCTTAATATTTATCAATGATTCTGCCTTCAGCATTTGATTTTTCATTTTGGAATCCTTTCCTCCTTCCATACTAGAATTTAAATTGATTTGTCTCTACAGAGAGTAGCCCTTTTTTATCGTTTTTTTTTTTTTTTTTTAATACAGCAATCATGTGGAATTCTCTTCTGATTTGTTGGATGCAATTGTCCTGTAGACTGCAGTTATGAGTTGTCAAGTAGTCAGTCTGAAACAACAGGTGAATAATACTGAAACACTGAAGAGCTGTGTGTGTTTTGGCTGTTGGTATGTCCAGCTGCTGCTGTGACCTTTCTCTCCAACGTGATCAGCTGTACAGATTCCCCGAGGCAGGTTGGTGCTCTGAAAGTCAAGGCTTCTGTCTGGTGACAACCTGGGAAATATCCCTCTAAAAGTATCTGTGAATCGTAGAGACCCTAAATGTTTTGCTTGCTTTTCCATCTTTCTTCTCCATTTCAGTCCGGATTTGAATACAAGGGGAATGCTGGAATGGTCTAATTGATATAAATTATTAAAATGTTACTATGTATCCTTTTTATGGAAACCTTTTCACTTGTAACTATCTCTCTAAAATGGTGAATTGCATTTTGGTACTGCGTTAGAAGATACACAGCTTATCTTTGTGAATCTTCATCATCCTAGAAATCCCTGTAAATCATTAAAATCTTGAATTTTTTGTGTAAGGTCTGTATCCTATAAACTATTTAGTAATGAAAGCATCTAAGGACTGGAATATATAAACTGGAAATTCTACTGGACTTTAAGATCTTTTGATTAAAAATACATATCAGGCTGAAATATTAATAAATCCGTAGAGTATATGTCCTGGTGTTCAGATGGGCTGAGTATCCGGAGAACCCCTTGGACTCAGTTTACGTGGTAGATGGTCATCACCTCTGAACCTTAAGCCCTGTCCTCATCTGCTCACAGGGGCATGGTTTTTTCCTCCCCTCGGGGTGCCTACACCCAGATGGTGCACACAGCTGTGTGTGGCCCCATCACATTCCATCCCTTCCCTTCTGGCTGCGGCACCACCATCTTGGATGTTCCCTAAAAAGCCACAGCCCATCGTGAGCTGCAGAAGTTAGAGTTCTTCCTTTGAGCACTATACTCAGTGCTTCCATGCAGTAGGTTATGTGACAGGAGTCACGCAACACTACAGCTTGGACTGATTCCTACTCTTCTGATTTCCGGTCCATATGCTGACAGAGATGGTTCTTTCCAAGCAGACTTTGTCTACCTCTAGTAGATCCACATACAGTGAATATTTAATACAGTGTTGCCAAGGCATTAAATAAATAGACAAGAATAATAATAGCAAAGTATTAATGCGAGAGGATGGGACAGTTTGTGGTATTATGTTGTGTATCTATATGAAATAAAAAGCTAACCTTATTCTCTGTAGGTTCTTTTCAGGTTCTTCCTCAAATGTTCTTGTTACTTGATTTTGCTTATTTTATTGTCATTCTGGTGGTGAAGGAACACCTGACAGTGCTATTGACTATACTGACATGGGTCATCCCTCATGCTGAGAACAAGTTGTTGAGTTTTGGTTTGACTTTTTTTTTTATGTAGCCCAGATTATGTTAGGAAGATGAAAAAAAGTGGAAAACAAAACCTCTATGGCAGAAGGCTTACAGATGAAACAGAAAAATGTGTGAGCTTGCTGTAATTATTTGATAGTAATGAAGCTTGGCAGAGGGAGAGAAGGGGATGAGGGGAGAAAGGCAAATTAGTGGGGTGCTGTAGACCCAAATACTTTGGTCCATGTTCTATATATTTTTGTCTGTAATGTGCATTTTTTGCTAGTTTTCCTCCTTTTGTATCTACACCTAATGTAGAATGAATTGTATTTTAGACTGGGAAGATAGGATTTTCTGTGATGGCAGTTAATAACAGAGTAACTCCCCCTTTTTCTCCCCCAAGACATTTCACTGGTATTAGGCAATCATGGTGCCTGCAGGGACTGTGGGTCTTCCTTCCTTCATTACTTAAGTCCTTCTCTTCCTGGCTTGTGTATTCATGGCTGCACTGGTTCAGCCTGGCCGGTTTCACACATTTTAGTCTTACTTTGTGTTGCATTAAAGCAGTATATCTATAAGGTAATAAAGCTAAGTTTACGTCCACTTGTCCAGGTCCTCTGGCCACCGTCTTTGCTCTCTCTACACATAGTCAGCCTCTGGATTTTTTTATAATTTATTTTCTTCTCTCTCCAAACAGTTCCTCACAGACAGTGCTGATGGGAAACAGAACTGAGAAATGTCCAGAGCTGTCAGGATGTGAAAGCTTGCAGATATCGGTGTGCCTGTTCACTGCTGGGATTGACTGACTCCTCTCCAAAGGCCATGGCAGGTACCAGAGGTTGAGAGACCTGCTTCTGGTCCAGCTCACAGACCAAACCACCCAGCCTTTTCCTTCCCCCGTCCTTCGCGTGCAACCCCCTGCTCAGTGATTAGATACCTTCTGCTCACCAAAACCAGAGGGAGTAGGTAGACTCTGGGTTAAAGCACTGAGGTGGGACACAGGAATGTTGGATTCAGTTCTTTCTCCCCACACTGTGAAATGCCATACTGTATCAAGTGAGGGTGCAATTGGTAGATGTCGGTGTAGTTAAAAATGAGGGCACTTAAATGCAATTTTCCCAGATCTGCCTTGGTCAGCGTGGTAGAGTTAATCCCAGCCTGGAACAATGTTCTTTTATTTATCATGATCAGAGATGCAGGCATTGCTATGAATGAGCAGAGGTGATATCCTTATTTATGTGGGAATAGCCCAGTTGTTGCTTTCCAAGATGAATAGAGATTCAGCCTCAGGATGGAAGAACATGAGGTTCATTGATAAAAACTTAAAAGGAGTTCAAACGTGGTGAACTGTAAGTCTGTTCAAATCTTGTTCAATAAAAAAGTGTTACTTTGAATCCTAAATTCAACAAGTTAGCAGATCTTGCAAAAGGCTTATAAGAACACACAATGCTTTCTTATATATTAAATTTCTACCATATTTTAGCTTTGGATACCAGAGCATTATTTGTTTTACTGGGGCAGGGGTGATGGTCTGTCTTTTGAATTTTTTTTTGGTAGTAATTTAGTCTTACAGAAAATCTTACTTCAGAAGCAGCTGATTTAGCAGGAAGCTATTAAATGGTTTAAAGGGAAGTGTCAAGCAGTACATGGTCTCAGGACTGGCCAGTATTGCAGTGTGGAAATAAAAGCCCAGAAAATGCTGACCACTATCTCTCTTTTCCTTTTTGTTCGTGTAGAACAAAAAGTTAGAATTCTCCTTATTTGTCTGAAATGGAGGCAAATTCATTTGCTTTTTCTCCTGGGTATCATACTGACTGTGCTGTGTGTGTTTACAATACCTATTGCAGTTGTCCTTTAAAAAAAAAAAAAAGAACTATTTCCTTTCCGTTTGATCTTGAGCACAGGAGTTTTGTTTGTAACAGTATTGGCTTAGTGATTTTATTCTCTACCAGCCTTAGCAAAACTAAATCCAGATAACGAGTAGCCATAAAAATAATACATCAAATGTATGAAACTGTTTCAGTTGTGAAGTCCTTATTCCAATCCAAATTTTCATGCAGTGCTTTGCATTTACAGTAAGACTTTTGCTCACATAGTCTGGGTAAGTAGCTCTCTATGATCATCTGTTAAGCACAAATAGTGCATTCATCTGAGAAGCAACAAGATGAAGTCTTCAGCTCAAAAGATAGACTAAGATTAGAGACAGCCCACAAAGAAATGCAAAAATAGTCTCTTTAAGGAAGAGTGAAAGAATTTAACCCTGACAATAGCCTTGTAAGAGGACTTCCAAGACTGAGATAAAGACTCAGCCTGAAATACTGGTGATGTTTTGCACAATCTTAGACAGCCTGGATGCACGTTTATATCTACATACAGAAGTATATCATGAGTCTCAGAAGGGCAGAGTCCAGAGCTAAATTAATGGAGACCCTTTTTTTACAATCTGTGATTCTGAGAAGCAAGAGCCAGGGCTTAGTCACTGTCCTTTAGGATACACAGAGTGCTGAACTTGGTTACAGTGGCAACCTGAAGGACCTCTCCAACTGAATTTTTTTTTTTTTCCCTATATTTGTTTTTCTGTATTTTTAAAATACCCTGAGTTAACTAAATTCTAAAGAATGACAAAAATCTTCCCCTGTGGAAAGTTTGCTACCTAATTAGATGTATACACTTAAATGATTGCTCGGTTTTTCTTCTGACAATAAATAATGAAACTTTTTTTTTCTTTTGGCTAAAAGCAATGCATTTGGTTCTATTCTCAGAGAACATTCAACCTGCTTCCTTGATACTCTGCAAGTGTTAATCTGATAGGATGCTTTTTTGCATCATAAGCTGCTTGCAAAGCTCTGATTCTGGGAACTAAACTGTTCTAAAACCACACATATACAAACTTTCTTTTAATTCTCGCCATTTTATTTAATTGTCAGAAATTGCAAGAGCAAATGTTCAGAGCATATTTATGGACATGCTCTGAAGTTATGGCCTTGAATTCCATCTGAGTTCCTATTTTAGCAGATTTTGGCTGGCTGAATCCTGATCAGCACTTTATTCAGGCACCTCTTTAAGAGGTGTGTTGCTGTGCCCATCAGCAACACACGCAGGTCTGCAGGCCTCTACAGACAAAAGGTGATGCTTTTTGTACACTGTAAAGACAATTTGGTCTGGAAAGTTCAGCAATACAGATCCAAGTTGTCTTACAGAAAACTGGAGGCTAAGTAAACATGTTATCCTGGAAATTACAAATACAGAAATACCTGTGTTTACACCCATGGACTTTTTATGATCTTTTTATTTTTTTCCCGTGATGGCTGACAGATGATGATGCAGAGGATGAGGAGAGTCAGCACTAACTAGTTGCATGGTACATACCATGGGAGGACAGCTCTTCTGTATCTGTTTGTGTTCAGCTCTAGCGCTGAGCACAGGGCTAAGGAAGCTTGTTTAACTGCAGATATTCTTTCATTTCTCAAATATTTTAGCTCCCCGTGGTAGCTATTTTTGTCAGGTGAACTACACAGGTTCCTTGAAAAGTCTGAATTTCAAGCTGTTAGGACAGTTGTAATAGTGCTGTTGTTAATTGTAGCCCTATTGTTCAGAATTTGTTCCAGAGACACAGATATATCAGAGAACTCGAGAGTGCTGTGGGTATAGAACTTTTCTTCTACTGAAGAGCAAAGAAAAAAGGAAGATCATATTTCACAACAAACCAGATATTTTCTTATTCCTTTTTCTTTCTTGTTTGTCATTCTCAGATTTATCCTGGTATTCAAAAATCACAGAGCCTTTGTAAGGGTGGTTATTTCTATGTGCATATATGTATGTATGCTTGGTACCATAATGTGGTAGCCCAGTTATGTATGCTAGCATCACTGCTTTGTAAAATACAACATTCCTGGCTTGAATTGTAGGCTGGAGAACAGAAAGAAAAAACATTCATACGTTTTGAATTACTGTGTGGGAAAATGAAATGAGGTTACTTGTTGCTAGAGTGCTGCTGCCCAAAAAAATGGGCGAGATAACTTAAAATTGCTACCTTTTCCTGCAGTTTGAGTAATATTTAAATTCCTCTGTAGGCTTCTGTGCTCTGCTAGTTCTTTTTGCTTTGGAAAGTAAGCTGAACATTTCAGTGAGATGGATTTTAGTGAGACATATCTCTTCTCTTGGTAAGAGTTTGGCATTTCTAGTTCTAGTTCTGGAAGAGCAGTGAAACATGTACATACAAATACATGTTAAAAAAAATCAAATGCAAACCTAAATCTTTTGAGAAAAGTCTGCTGTGACACATGGGAGACACATTTTCTAGCAGCCTTTAAATGAAATGGACACTTTGCAGCTCATGGGAACCTAAGGGAGGGCTCTAAATCAAGTCAGTGGGAGAAGAAAGGCGGCTCCTCAAGGAGAGATTTATACCTGAGAGAGCAGGGATAGCTTCAAGAACGGAGATGAGGAAACATGGCTTGCATCTTGCTTCAGCATGAAGAACAGATAGAGTCAACAGAAATAGAGAAAAGAGTGTCAGATGGGAGTGCCAGAACTCGCTGTGCTCTTGGTTTGGCCAATAAAATTAGGAAGGATGTATTGCCTTGACAAGAATCTGGCAAGAAGGGTCTTCCTGTGTTTCCATCAAGCCTTCTAGCAGAGGAATATGAATTCTCAGAGGGTGAAGTAGTTCAGTATCAATGATGGCATGATGGTTTGTTTGGGTAGGTGTGGCAGACTGCCTTGTCCATGTTCTCTTTGTCCAGAATATGGAGCTGGACCTACTTTTTGGTAGTTGGCTACATGCACTGAGCAGAGGATGATCCTGTTAGCACCTAGATGATCTACCCCGGTTTCTTTTGCATCTCTGGCAACCACTGTTGCCCAGTGGAAACCAGCTACACAATAAAGATTAAGGTGCTCAGCAAGGTCACGTAACAGTGAAATCCTTCAAATACAAAGGCACCAATATACAACCAAAAAAGTGAGAAGAGGAAAATAAGTTCTGATTAAGCTGTAGTTCATAAACAGATATTTCACACAGAGCTTTTTCCAGTTTTTTAACAATTTCCATTCTCACCAGAGAACATTCAGCAGAACATTGTCTCTAACTGAAAGAGCTTTCCACAAATGAAAAAGCAATACTTGAGAAGGCAAAAATGACAGGCACTGTTCTGGCTGAGGACGGGAATAGGAGAGGGTGGTATTTCAGCATAATAGGAATCACACAAAAAATCCTCTGGAGTAGATCTGCTCCTCCTCACAGGTGTGAGAGGAAGATTTCATTTGGAGCACTGCATGGTTGTTGCAGATCCATTGCTTCCTGTCTTAAGGATCCTTGGTTGGTTATGTTTTGTTTCCTTAATTTCTCAATGGCATAGTTTTCTACTCAGGATTTCTTCAAACCTGGCAAATGCCAGTATTTCCAAGTGACCCTGCATCTCAGAGCTCACTTCTTTGCAAAAGAAAACTATGATTATAAAATTTCATGCTTTGCTTTTTGTTCTTGTCAGCAACTGTGCCTTCTCTGTTCACCCTGGTGACTAATGGCAGAGTTTAAAACTCTTGCAAATATAATTCTTTGTAGATTATGGTCATATATCATAATTCTATCTAGCAAAATCTGTTCTTTGATTAAAGGGAATGTAGTATCATTTGTATTTACAGTCTTGTTCAAAGGAGTGATGTGAGGTTAATTGGAAGGTTAATTAGGAGAGGTTTAATCTAAAGGCAACAAGTCTAATCTCCACTCTCAGATTCATAAGAGAGCTCTTCGCTCAGCTCTTCCAATAAAAGCAACATTCCTTAAAGATAAAGATCTCTGGCACAGCTGGCGATTCCATTTATTTCAAGGTAGTATAAGTTCACAGGAATACTCACCTCAAGGCAATTCACAGGAATACTCACCCAGAAACACAGCAAGGCCATTATAGCTGCTCAGCCTTACTAATTCTTCTTCCATGTTATCATGGAAAATCAAAATCTTGAAAGGAAACGTGGGAGTCAGGTTAAGCTTTCTGACAAAACAACTGTAGGCAAGTGTGGCTTATTTTGCCTTTTTGGCAACGACAGTAGAATTCTCAAGGTCAATAACAATGTCACTGTCTGGTACTACTGATTTTTTTAATCAATAAGTATGAGAAAGATGAATTGCTTTTAAGATTAATGGCCAATCAGCACTGTAAGTGTAAGAGTCAAAGCCTGAAAAAAGGACATGCCCTTCTACTGAGTCAACCTTCCTACAGCCCAGCCTTGTCTTGAGCACCGGTGGATATTTCTGCAGTCAGGGATTAGATGGTGTAATGGTTCCTTTTAGGCCAGGGCAATAAATAACATTTTAAATAGACAGTGAAAATATAGGGCCTCTCGTAGCTGAGTAGCTACTGCTGTGCTCTCTTCTGCAGGGCTGACAGTCTTGAAGCAGTGGGATAGAAGCGAGTCCAGGAAGCCTTTTCCTAAACTTGCTTTTGGTCCTGTTACTTCATCAAGGCAGAATTAAACAGGTTCTTTTCTTCCACTCATCATTTTGATATCTGTCTCTGCCTCTTCTTCCCATCTCACTCTTTTTCCTTCCCTGTTCTTTGTGAGCTCTTACACACAGCAACAGTGAGGAAGGGAAAGGAGAGGAGAGAGAAGTAAGTTCCAGAAGTGGCTGAAAGCAGTGAGAAGAAACTGTCCATGGCACAGATAGAAGAGACACAGCAAAGGGCATAGCAGTGGGAGAAGATGCATGTGGGATGTAAATCATGTGCTTGGCCACACTGCTCTGTTTCCAGGCCAATATGGGTTGACGTTCCAAGCTTTGGGGTCACCGAGCAGGAGTTTTAGGCTAGGTAGTTGCCTCTAGTGATGTTTCACATTTCATTTATGATCTTAATTCCCATCTTGGTTTATTTGCTAGTTGAACTATGTCATTGTAGAATTAAAAAAAAAAAAAGAAGAAGAAAAGCACTTTAGGTTCTAAGTCACAAAAGTCTAAGATGATGTGCTGCATGAGAAATGAGTAGACACCTGAATGCTGAGAAGGGTAAAGCCTGCAAAGCAGAAGGAGCAGAGCGATGGCATTTTCATTCAAGTATGTGACTCTGCTGAAGATGCCTAAAAGCAGGCAGCAGGGTAAGAAGATGAAAAGATAGCACTGAGGGCTCTTAAGTCTTCAACAGGATTCTCTAAGAGTACACTTAAAGACAAATGGAGCACTCCAGGAAGTCAGCTGATGTAGGCAATAAGAAGAAGAGGCTGTTTTTGAAGTGTACCTTCTATCTTTCACAATAGTTTATTAATTCTCTTTTAGTCTTTTAAGTTTTAGAGAAAAATTCTAAAAGTATCTCACTGTGGACATATTGTTCAATAGGCAAGAGCTTCCATGGCATTCTGGAAAATTCCCTGTATCTGCCATCATATGAACAGTATTAAGATCGTTTGGAATATCCTTGCCGTGTGATATACCTCAAGATTCAAGAATGACATTTGCCACCTCTGCTCTGTATTTAAATATTTCCTTCCCATAATCACAATCTTCATTTTTGCCTTTACTTACATCAGCACTAAGATTTTTCACGCTTTCCCTTTTTGTGTTTGTAATTACCAGCTGTGTATATAGCTTTAATTTATATCTGTTCTTAAATATTCGACATGATACCAATTTTTTAGAAGCTTGTTTCTCATTGAGACCAGAAATGAGGATGTTGTATCTAGTATTGGTGCATGACAGCTCTTGGTAGGTGATAATCTGTACTGATGTTTGCTCTGCAAGAACATGTGGCTTGTCAGCATGAAGTACCATGGGAACTGTCAAGTGTATGGGTGAAGTGTTAGAAGATGACTGTCTTCACTACAGCATTAAGGCTGGCATTTGTCTTGTCTAATTAATCAGCAATTCACTTGAGAGCTGTCCTTCCTCCTCCTCCAGGTAACACTGAAAACCCTCAAAAATCTATAAGCAGGATTTTGCCAGGTGAGTCCTTTCTCTTTAGCTTCGTTGGTCTTTCAGTCCAGCCTAAGTGTTTAGGTAAGCTCATGACTGTTGGAGGTTCTAACCCCCTCATACCTTCTTCCCTGCTCACGGACAGCCATTCATTTCAGTGTTGTCTACTGTTACTCCCTCCTGCTAAGACCTTTGCCTCTTCTGCTGGCCTTGCCTGTGAAAAGGCACACACAACAGCCCTGTTACAGCATATCTGGTAAGGAATATCCCATACCTTTCCATGCTGAAGACAGAAGCGCAGTCAGTGGACTTCTGCCAGGAGGTAAAATGAGTGCCTGCATCTTTCTGCACACTCCGTTTGCCTGAGACACTGCCCAGGGGGAGATGAGCAGCCCACTGCAGATGCTGAAAGGTACATGCCACACTCCTGCAATGTCATAAGTGCCATTCGGATGTCTTGACAGAAATGAAGGAGTACTTCAGGGCAGAAGGAACAGCTCTACAGGTTCTGGAATAGCAGCCCTATCAGTTACACATCAGATGTGTGCAGTCCTGTGTCCTTTTTCAGGTATGTCTGAAACCAGGAGCCTAGACAACTTGAAAAAACAGCCTACAATCTCATTCTGAATGTTTAGGTACAAGAGCATGGTCTTTCCCGGCTCCCAGGTAAGACTGTGCTCATCTCAACATTGTTCCCCCTTCCCCTGGAGTCTAGATCCTGACCACCCTGGTAGCCCAGCACCAGTACTGCTCTGGCAGTCAGAGCTTGCCATCGGTGTCAAACACAGAAGTGGCCCAGCCCTTTCATCCATGAAAATCTACTGTTCTGGCTAGGTTTGGTCATCTACTAACTTGTTTAGTCCCCACCCCTGTTTAGAGGTGTTGCCTGCACGGTACATCAATGGAAAGCATTTTGATGATGGGCAAGACAGCTTTTCTAGATTAAGCAGAAATTTCTCCCCACACATTTCCTTTCCCAACTGCACAGACACACAGGCAGAAGAGGCAGCTGCTTAATCAGCCCAAGGTTTCCTCCATGGGGTAATCTACCCAGGAATCTCTGGCCATTTATCTGTAATTCTTTTTGACCTTTTCTGGTCCCTCCTTTCCCTTATTTTTCCCAGGTCCAAATGTTTCTCACATAGCAGGGTTCTTCCTGCTTTTCCTCTTAACCTGTTGTAGCCTTTAATAGGGCAGTGAACTGCACTGTGGTCTCACAGGGAATATTCTCTTCACACAGATTGTCGATGCTTTGCCAAAAATGTATGAACAGGCAGTTGCTGAGGTTATTATCACAGCCACGTTCACATGTGCTGTGGCACTGTAAAGACCCCACATGGGACTTCTCCTGGGGCTTAGGAAGAGAAAAAAAACACCACCTCAATCATTAAAACCAAAAAGTCTAAGTGTGAGCAGAATTGTTGGAAGCAGGGAGGTGGCCACAAGGAACAGCAGTTGTGAATGCTGCATTCAGGCACTGCCATCACCAACAAAAGATAGTAGCAAGGCTTTGAACGCGCAGATGTATAGCTTGGAGCATCAGTGCTAAAGCAGGAAAATAATGGGGAGCAGAGGATGACCTCAGGGAGGAGGCCCATGGAGAGGTGGGACAGAGGCTACTAGGCAGGCAGAGCAGGTCAAAACCCTGTCCCAGAGGCTGATGGTGGCCTCCTAGTAAACAAGCTGTGTGTTGTGACTTTGCTGTGTGGTACGGCACTTAACATTTTTGCTTGTAACTTAGTTCCAATACTTGAAGTCTTGGAGAAGTAGTTTAAGATTGTTTTTGTTTTGAAGGTGAGGGTTTTGAGAAGCACTTGATTCTGAATATCCATGTCTCTTCTTTTCTCTCAACCAAGACATCATAGCATATTGAAATTCCTAACTGACTTTTTCTTGTACATTTAACTTCAGGCATTATGTTCTCTCTATAAGTAATAGTGAAAAATGACCCCAGACTCAGAAATCATTCTGGTAACTCTGATAACAGTGAAACAACAAATTTCAAGGATCATCGGCCTCTCCAAACGTTCATTTTGCTAACAGACGTAACAGCAAAGTAATCATCATTAGAACAGTAATTGTGTTTCAGCAACCCTTAAACTCCTGCTGTGCCACTGTATTGCCAGTCTCTGTTCTGAGTTGATGGAAGGAGAGGGTGATTCTATTAACTAAATTTCAGAATAATTGAAGAAGATCTTTTAAGGTACAAACTTTGCTTTGATATAGGAATTTCAAAGGTGAATGGAAGCTTCAGAGGAGGCACTGGGAATGCAAGGATAGCAGGATTGAGTTCTTAGTGGTAGGTAGCTCCTGACTTCAGATTATTTCCTCTAAAGATTCTGGTTCCTTCTTTTCACACCAAAAATATGTCAAAACAAGAAACTTAATTTATTCAGTTCTCTTGGATGCCATATGTAGCTGTCTTTTTCATGAATTAATGTATAAACATGAGAATGCATCTTTGCCATTAAACCATATTAGCAAATACTGTCCTTTTTTTTAAGTACTTCTCTGAAAATTTACATCTTTGAAAAACAGAACTTCAGAGACTGTGTTAAAACAGTATAGAACAATAATGTGAAATGCCTTTGGTGTTGGGTAATTTCTAGACTGAGCTGTGAAAAGTTGCCCTGTAAAGGTGGAAAACTATGGAAAGTGAAAAAGAAACTAAAAAAACATGAAAACCCGTTACCTTGCTGTGGATTCTAGAAGCTTAGATATTTGGCAGATTTATTGTCCTGCAAGCACCTTTCCTTTGCACCTCTTTTGAAGGAGAGATTTGTGCATTTGTAGAAAAGCACTACCCAAAAATAAGAGATCTTCTAAGTCACCTCCATGCCAGATCCACTCAGCCTATGGCACTCCTGAGGGAACGGTAGAAATCTCACAGTCTTCCCAGCATATCTGTTCTATTACTTTGCTATTGCTATGGTTAAAAATACTATTCCAGGATCTAAATAGAGACTTTCTAGCTGTCCTTGATGTTAGCCTCTTCTTGCTCTATGCTCCTGGATGTGGAGTAAAGATTATTCGTCTTTGCTGTTTCCTCTTTGCAGTTCGGTAGGTACGTGGCCAGCATTATTCCCCCGTGATTTTTCTCTTCTTTAGAGTAAGTGACTCCAGTTTTTTTGAGTCTTTCCACATAGGACATGATGTCTAGATTTGCGGTTTATTTGGACTCCGCTCAGTTGGTTCACATTTTTCAGACCTGCAGAGTATAAAGTAAGACACAACATACTAGCTGTGTGTTTATCAACCCTACCTACAGTGGAAGGATTAGCTAACAGGTAGCGTAAGTTATGTTCCTTTGAATGTATCTTCCTTTTTTGCAAAGGAATGAAACTGTTGACTCCTGTTCAGTTCAATGTTACGACTAGTGACAGGTTCTTTTCTGCAAAAGTACTTCCTTGCCAGTAGCTCCTCGGTGCATATTCAGATGATTATTCTTTTTCAGGTGTAGAATTTTCCAGTTGTTTTTTTAACCTACTTTTCAGACTACTTCTCATGATTTTGAATTCTAATCCCATTCCTTATTGTAGTGAAATCTGCTGGTCTTTCTGGTTATTGAAACTATGTAGTTTTCATTATGAACTGGATCACTGATAACTGACTGTGGGTATGGCTCTTCCACTGGTGTAACTGGTTCATCCAGCTGATGTTTGTCGGACTTGTTGGGAAAAATTTCATTGAAGATGATTTTCTTAATTTTGATGTGCTGAATCTAATGCAACCAGAATACACCTACACTCGAGACAAGTTATTGGTATGACCTGTATGCACCTGGCCATTTGTATCATACATACGTTGCAAATAGATTTTGACGAGGATTCTGACAAAGATTCTGGTCTCTGCTACAGAAAAGTGTTTAATATCTGCATTTTAATAGAGTAGCTTTAGAAATATTTTATTTTATTAAATATCAACCGCCTGGCCACACATTAATATTGGGTACATCAAACTTTTTTTCCTCTAATTTGTACAGGTAGATCGAAAAATATTGGCATATACTGATATTTTTAGTATTCTAAACAAAGCTTTTGCTCCATTGGTATTGATTTCAGCTTTTTTTCCTTGTCTAGGGAATGGTAAGATTAATGAATAAACTTTGCTCTTTTGTATTATAGTTCAGTCTAATTAGATGATGGGATTAACTAAAGTCAAGCAGCCACTGACCACTGCAATGGTGTGTCTTTGACAAGGTTAAAAAAAAAAAAAAAAAAGGAGGAGCTTCTCTGCATGTTCAGGGAGAGAAGGGAAAGTATGGAGCAACGTGTTTTGCTGAGGACAAGAAGAAAATGGTAGTCACTGTGGAAAGAATAGCAGAGATGTGAGGAATGGAAGAGGAGTATGACTGAAGTGGGAGGCGGTTGGGCACATTCCATTCTAAAGCATCTGACTTTTTCTTCAAGAAGCCATGGGTAAGAGACCAGGAGTTTTGAGAAGCTCAGTAGTGATCTTAAAAGTTTCTTAGTCAAGAGAATAATGATGCTTTTAGTGATGAGGAGAGCAAGATGCTTTTCCACATACTTCAAGTATTGCAAAACTCTCACATTCGTAAACATAATACAGTGCTTTTCCTAAAAGCAAATGGAGGCAACAGCATCAGAAATAAAGCATATTAAGGATTTTCTTTTGAAAGGCAAACTTTTTTTTTCCTTTCCCTTTTCCCTTTCAGGATGTTTCCTTTTCTGAATGTAAGCCTGTGTACTAGCCCACCGTTCATCTTTTTTCCTCTTCTGCTTTCCTTGTTTTAATAGATGCCACAGGGGATGAACTGTGCATTCAAACATTCCAAATTCCCCTCTGGGCAGCCTCAGGGACCTTTGTTGTCTGGTACACAGGGAGCAGTTTGCTGGCCAGTGGGTCAGGAATGTACTCTGTTCTCCTGGTGAGGTGGGCATTGAGTGGCGTGACTGTTCCTGGGCTCTGCACCACCAGAGTACCTTCATCCTGAGTATCTTCATCCTGGAAGAGCTGGGCTTCCCCCACTGTTCCTTCCTCCACTGCCCTGACCTCAGAAATCCACCCCTAAGGCTTGTGTCAAGGTAAAGTAATTTAAAACTATTTCTTTTCTAGTCTTCCAGTTAAAAAATAAATTATATCAAAGTTGGAGAACATGAACCATTTTTCAAAACTCCTTCAGATTTTCTCTAGTAGTTTAGGTAGTAGTAAACTCCATGATGCCACAGATTCTGCAACACCGAAGTGTTGCTGATGGCTTTTTTTAATGCCAAATGCACCTAATTTGATATCCTCTAAAGTTTCAGATCAGAGCACTTTCAATATAATGATCGATAAGTCAAACCTTCAAGGGAGCATTTCAGACACATTTATGATGTGCAGAAAATGCCCCAAACTTTTCTTGCGGATTCTGTATTGACTGTCTTTCACTGGACACCCTGTGATACCGGCAGGATTTTCAAATGACGATAGCACGGTTTTGTCCCAGAGCTGTATGGCAGCAGTGTCAAGTCACAACAGTTTGAAGAGATTTGAAACAAACTACTAAATGAATTGAAAAATGGATACTTTCTAGCTGTGAATTCTTATTCCCTGCTGATCTGACTTCTCAGTATTTCTTGTAATTAAAAATTTAAAGCATAATTCAAAATTCCTAAAGAAATCATTAATAAAGTCTATTAAGCTGAACTACCACTTCCCATGAAAAGTTGAGGTAGCCTTCAGTTGACTTTTCCAGTTTAATAGTTTTGTGTCTTTCCAGGAGATTTTCTACTCTTAAGCTCGGAGTTTTTTTGTTTGTGTCTCTCTGTGTAGGAGGGGCTTAATATGACAGCTGAACTTTGGCTTTCCAAACATGACCAAGTGGTCAGCGTTGAAAATAGCCCAGTGTGAGCAGATAGGTTTGAAGTCTCTTTGTATGGTTTTACCAACATCTCACAAAACAGATTCTGTTGGTTTCAACTGTGTACAAATACGCTGTGGTGAAATATGGAGTCTTAATTAACAGGTTTTGTCTGTTCTGTGGTTTCTACTCTGCAACCAACAAAACCACCATAGAGTTCATATTGTATTTGTTTCCAGATATTTTGTTTCAGCTCTTTAAGAGACATGGGTTAGACACTCTGTGTGTTTGTACCTACCTAATGAAGCTGGATTCCATCTCATTAAAGCCTCTGGACACTAAAATAGAGCAGATAACAAAATCACCAAGCAGAAATAATTTGAAACTGCTTACTTTGATACAGATTGTGATGCTTATGGTGTGTGACAGCAATGTTTTATTTGCCATAGGTGTGACAACATGATGCCTCTGAACCTTTTTTCTGCAGCAGGGTTGGAATGGAGAAGAAATAGAAAGGATTTTCCTATCCCACCTGCTGCTTCTAAATTGCTATACATACTCTAGATTTCAAAATTCATCTTTATTCTCATATTCTTCCTTAATTATGTTCTACGGCTGGAATGTAGCTTTCTTAAATTGTTCTGGCTTCTAATAAGGTTTGCCTCAGCCTGAATCACATCTTCTCTAGCAAGTCCTCCATGACAGCTTTGCTGTTCAAAATACCACCTTGCTTTTACTTTGTCCTTGGCAGCATCTAGCCCAGTGACAGGAATTCTCAAGGGAAGATACGAAGGGAGCTGAAGGAGCCTCCTGTGAAAACAGGTTGTGTCTGCTGATTCAGGTGAAGTGGCTGCAAAGAAGGAACTAGCTTCCTTGTCTGTACATGGATTGTGTGCTTGGCTCCCATTTTGCTGGCAACCCCTAAATAAGAAGTTGGGACTGATGCTTAGAATGACCATCTTTTTACCCAGATAATATATTTTTCTTGACACGAACAAGTGTCAGTTCATAAACGTGTGAGAAAAAAACATATTACTACAGCTATATTTCATATACCAGTAGTTGTGTTTCAGTCAAAAAATAAATCATCTTTTTTTTTTCCTTTTTTCTGTTCTTATATGATCAATAAATTGAGTGCTTGCTTAGAGGAATGAAAGGGCTCTCAGCATCCCTGAAACTCAGTTCTGAGTTATATCAAAACATTCCCTCAACTATGAAAGCATGCAGAATTCAAAGGATACCCTGTCAGTTTTTCTTTTTCACTCTCTGAGGAACACACAGGTGAAGCTAGAGCGTGGCCAGAAGCAACTAAAGGGCAGGCAAGCCAGAAGAAAAGCCATAAAGGAAGATCGTAGTTCGATCTGGGCACTTGGGTCAATCCTTCCTACGAAGAGCAGGGACCCTTAGAAAGGAAGGGGTGATGAGTAGGGAAGAAGAACAAAAGTTGAATGAAGTGGCTTCAGGAGGGAAGAGAGGAGGAAATTAACTTTGCGAGAAATGAGGAGTGTGGAGGATCCTAAGGAAGGGGCCACATACCAGGAATACAAGAAAGTTACACAGGGAACAGAAAGTATATTAATCAAGTAATAGACTCGGTAGCCTATGAAAGCAGTAGGGAAGGAGAAGAAAAGAATGCTTCTGTTATGTAGGAAATGGGACACAAAAAAATAGAAGAGCACAGCAAAGAACATAACAAAGGAACAAGCAGAGAGAAATCTCAAGTAACCCACAGCTTTTGTGTTGGTGGATTCAAGTGGTGGATTCAAGTGCAAGTGAAGTGATTGCTGTGTGTTCTTACGCAGATGCGTGCTGTGGAGGAAAGCAAGCCATTCCCAGCAATTCTATTACATTAATGTTGTCTGTTCTTCTCTGACACTTTTATGAGGGTGCATCAGCTGCTCCTCTAGGCTGAAAAGCCAATTCTCAAGGCTCTTCTCCTCTCAGACTTATATTTTGGTCCCCGTATCCTTTCCTTCAATAAACTACTTGAATGAATAGTACACAGCAGTATTTTCTATCTGAAGACTATTAATTGAATGGAGAAAGTTTAGGGCACTAAAACTATTTGCAAATCCAGGATAAATTTAGTGAACAGTTCAGATGAAAAAGAAGTGATATGATGAGATGTAAGGATGGGAATTTTTTTAAAAGGTCTCTTACATTTTGAGAGTGACTTATCATTAGAATAGGAATAAACACGAAAAACTGAAGAATATAAAGGTAGATTATTTGAGTTTAAGCTAATGTTATGGGTCCAGCTAAGCAAAATTTCTTTTAATTTTTGGATTGGTTATCATCTAAAAATAAATACAGAAATCCTGTACTCTCGCAACACTTTTCTCAAGCTGTTTTCAAAGCTATTGCTTCTCCAGATGGAATCCTCCATTTTGGAAGCTGGGCATCCTTTTCTTTGACTTAATATTTGCCTGTATTATAAAGCATGCTGTTTCTTTTTCCTCAGCTTACCAAGCCTTCCAGGATGCTCTCTACCAGTCATTCATCCACTGGTCACAGAGTGACATGGGGTTGGAAGGGACCTCTGGAGATCATCTAGTCCAACCCCCCCTGCTAGTTTATGAAAACTGTTTACAGGATTTGTTCCCATTTCCTGAGAGGTTGTTCTGAATTAGAACGATAATGAATGATACTCTAGATCAATGACATAGAAGGAAGCTTTCTTACTGCTGAAGCCAAGGGAAGTTCTTCCATTGACCTTTCAGTGCGAGGATTTGCCTCTAAGAATTAAATTGAAACCGAATATGGATGTAGAGAGTTGGGTGATGGCTTTTAGGATTATTTCTATCAAAATCCTGTGTGCCTAGAATCTCTCCTCCATGTGAATAGCTGGGGCAAACAATGTGCTTTGTGCCAGCAGTATTTTTCAGTGCGTTGTGCTCTAGGATGTGTGTTGTTATGAGTCCTACCATTGATTAAAAAAACTAGATACCACAGAAGTATTCTTCATGTGTGTCCACATTCACTTTAGGAAATGCTTAAGTTTTTCAGCTCTCAGTATGGCACCAAAGTATTTGTCTTATGAGTTGAGATGTTGGAAGTAGGAGTTGTGGATGTGCTACTTAAAATATTTTTAAACTTTTACAAAGAAGATTATATAAAAGATACTGCTGGAGATTAGAAGAACTTTTTTTCTGAAATAGTTTTGAGCCAGTAATTGATGGGGAGTTTGCTTCAATAGCTCTCTTTTTGTGTTTTAGAGTTCAAAAGGATATTGTGTCATTTCTTCAGCAGCTGTTGCAAGCAACTAAATAGTTTGTTTAAATATTTTGTGTAGTTAAGCAAATAAATTTTGAACAGGTAGTTTCCATTAGCAAACTGATTAGAATATCAAACATGCATTCTATTTCCAGGAGTTCCAACTGTTAAAAATATGCTTAACCTAAATTTTCAAAACACTGCCTTTATTTTATTATAGATGAGGCTTGCTTTAAATAAGTACAGTAAGCCTGAAGATTTGGTGCTGAGGTGGTAATCTGTCCTTGAGAAAGGAGTCATTTATTTGTGCTAATGCTCTTTTTCCCTTGTTTCATTGGGTGATTTCTGTTTCATTGCAGCTGCGCACATCACAGCTGTGGTATTCCAACACATCCCAAGGCATAGTTTAGTCTGCAAAGATTAAAAAGTAGCCCTGGCTGTGAGTGGCATCCTGTTGTGGCCCTGCTGGCAAAGCGAGCCCGGAGTGGGGTGACCAGAAACCACCAGATACAGGAGGACATCACGCACAACCAGCCACCTGTAACAGACTGATGAACCAACCGAAACAGCAGGTCACCTTATAGTGTTTGCCCTGCTTTTTGTGGTTACCTTAAATGGCAAAATGACTTTCTGGCACTTAGTGGGTTATTGCAAATTTAATTTAGGATGGTTTAGCACGTTGAAAAATTAATGTCTTCACGTTTGAAATCTAGGCACTGGATTTTTTTCATAAAATTAAAACATCAAGAGTAGCGTTCACTTAGTGTTATGCATTATAGAGCAATGTCTAGACTAGTCTAAAAAGTGAAAAAGAACTCTATGCAACCCCCTGAAAAACTTGGATTCCCCTCCCACTCTGCAAAGTTGTTTTACTGAAGTATATTCTGCTTATCTTCAGATAGACATTAATGTCATGTCTTAGCACAAGGGAGGGAAAGGAGACATTTATTTTCTTGACCATTGCCTCAGACTTTAGAGATGAGATGTCTTAGTCTCAGCATTGGCCAGTTGAAGAAATTTGGAAAGAGAAAAGAGTGAGGGAGGATGCTCAGTGCATTAATATAAAGTATAAGGAAAACATACTGACAACATTAGCAAATAAATCACACACAGATGTAGAATTCAAGTTTCTAAATCTGCTCATTAAATATTTACAATTCACACTCTCAAAATTGGAAAATATGTTGACATCTCAATTTATCTTTTTCAACAAACTGTCATACCTGGCATGGTATAAAATTGATAACAAAGAACAAACTGGTCTGAAAAAGTCAATTATGCTTCTTAAATTACTGAAAATGACACCTACTGAAAAAATGTAATGTGGGTTTAGAGTCTCTTCTTGTCTATCTTTATAACCATTTTCTTTATATAGTATGATGACAATTGCATGTGCTAGGGTACAGAAAGTTTCCTGAATCTGACTTCTTGGAAAGTTCTTCATTAGCATTTTCTGCTTTTACTCTAGTGGGGCACAGAATAAATATGATGAACAGTAGCCATGAGAGCATGAAGTCTTGCAGTGTTTCCATCTGCGTGCAGACGTGACCTGCAGGAGGCTGCAGTGGTCTTGCTTTGTTACTCATTTTCTGAATAAGAAAATGATTATTTTATTTCTTTTTCCCAACAGAAAAAGACAAATGTTCAGCTGATTAAAGGGACCTTGAGATTGCATTAATAAATTGATTTCTATTAGAGAAGGAAAAAAAAAAATATTATTTAAACTTATTTTATTTTAAATTCAATGCTCTTTGAAACTCATGTGTTCACACTAACCAGAACTCCTTGGCTGTGAGGGTGGTGAGAGCCTGGCCCAGGTTGCCCAGAGAAGCTGTGGCTGCCCCATCCCTGGAGGGGTTCAAGGCCAGGCTGGATGGGGCTTGGAGCAACCTGGTCTGGTGGGAGGTGTCCCTGCCCAGGGCAGGGGGGTGGAACTCAATGATCCTGAAGGTCCCTTCCAACTCTGACCATTCTATGGTTCTTCACCCAGGGTCGCTGTGCCGGCCATGGGACTTCTTTAACAAATGTTATGGAAAAGAAAAACTGGTCAATGTGGAAAAAAATGTAGTCACTCTAAGCTGAAATTTTGGTCTTCGCTGAAAGTTGAGGTGGAAATGTATAGAAAATGGTTGGTTTGTGAAAGGAAGTGGGAAATAGGCATCCAGGAAGTGATAAATTCTCCAAATATTTGTTTAACCACTTTAGCTTCAGCTATTCTTTTTCTACCACGGAGGTGAGCCCCAAAGGGGACCCTCCCTGGGCTTCTGACACGGGGTGCATTGGGGGCACAACAGTCTCAACCCGGGGAACCCCCCGCGACACCCGCAGAGGTGTCACCCCCGCCCACCTTCCCCTCCTCGCGCCTCCTCACCCGCTCTGCGCACCACCCTGCAGCACCTGCCACCCCTTACCCCGGCGACACCACCACAACCTCCTCTGATTGGCCGCGGCGCGGAGGTCCATTCTCTGATTGGCTGAAATGCCGCAGACCAGTGTCGCGTGACGCCCTCACGCGGCTGTGAGGGGGCTCGAGGCGAGTGGCGGTTGCTCCTCTCACAGCTCGCGCTGCCTTTGAAGTTTTTCTCTTTATGCCCAGCACAGGATGAGATTTACTTTGAAATACGCTCTCCCCTCTTCATTTTCCGTCAGGAGGGGCCCTCTCGCTGCGGAGAAGCAGGTAGATGTCTGCTCGCGGAAATGGCTTGTGGAAATGGGGCAGGACCTGTGGGCCAGGGCCCTCTGGTATGTGGAAAGGCAGCTCTTGGGCCTTGTTGCTCCTGTCTTACCTGAGGTTGGGAGAGGGCTTTGTTTCTATTACACGGATTTTGGCAATGGGGAGTGTATTTCTTCCAGCAGAATGGTGTTTCTGATCAGATCGGTTCTGTATTAATAGTTTCTAAACTGCATTTCTTTTGTTTAGTGGGCTGGCGCCGCAAAGTTTATGTGGAATGGCATGAAATGTAAAGGAGGTATCAAAATACTTTGCCCGTTATAACTCTGTGATTTTATATTAGTTACAGGTTTTATAAATCACTGTGTTGAGCAATGAGGCAAATCTGATATTCAGTCCATTTTCATATGCTATTTGTGGCTCTTTCTGCTATAGTGTCACATTTTTGTTGATTTTAGTATTGGCTGACTGAAAAACAGGAGAATATGAGTTGCATCATCCTCATTGGTGTGATGATAATAGAGCAAGATATTCTTTAAGAATAAAAACATTCACAGGGAAAATGTATGCTGTGAAATAGGATATATTTTTGGTCACTTACCTGTGTGCGTATGCATTAATGACTTGGTTGTGGTCACAGACTGTGCAAATAAGTGAGAAAAAGCAGATAATTAAAATTACTGCCTCAACAGGGAAGAGTCACAGGCCCAGCTGAAAAGAACTTAATCCATAAACAAGGATTTAGCTGGGCGTTTTAAAGAAAAAGGGCTGCAAAGAGGCAGGCAATCCTGTGAGAAGCGAGAGGAGAGTAGTCAAAACTCTCAGAAAGCAAGAAGAGGGACGGAGCTCCTGTGGTGAAGGTTGCCTAATTGTTGTTTTTTTTTTCCCTTTCCATTGTGAGTTGCTATAGTAAGGGCCTTTCCCTGGGAGGTACAGGTCTTGCTATTGCAAATGTCTGGGTAGAAAAAAAACCTGAAGTATTTTAGATTTCTGAAACTTAAGTTTTAGTGTCTTGTTTGTCATGCTATGCAGGGTAAGACAGCATAAAACAAAGACAAGAGAGAGGCTTGCAATGAACTGCAGGAAGGCTGGGAAAAAAAAAAAAGACTGCAGTAGAGTTTATTTAAACCTCTTGTAACAGAAAATTGACTGCAGGCAAGATGTATATAGGCATGATCTTTGTTAACAAAAAAGAAAAATCTCCCAGAAAGAGATTTTGAAGGGGAGGGTAAGAATAGCTGTATGTTATAAAAGTTACTTTAGAAATGTGTAAATTAAGTGCTCAGAACGGGAAATCTCAAGTAGAAAGGGATGAACCTTGTGGACAGTTTGTCAATTTGTGATTAAAATGCTCTAGTTAGACATGGTACCTAGCTATGCACTGACCCCTGGGTTTTAAATATTAAAAATACTAGATCGTGAAGCTGTGTAACGAGATACAGTTCTTTTCAGAACAATGTTAAGAGCATGTTGTGGATGTGATTCATTGGGAAAAGCTGAACAGTTTGTCTGTGGTGCTGTGTTTGAGGTGCAGCAGCAATCACAGGGTGCTCCCAGAAGTTGCATGAATAATGATCTGAATCATTAATTTATCCTATGTCAGGCCTAGATATGGGAGCATGCCTATGAGAAAACATAGTGAGCACGTTCCAGAAGGTGTTAGTGAGGGGTTAGCTAATTTTCTGGTAACCAGGCAGGCTGGAGAGGAAGGAGCCACACAGCAATATGTCCTGATGTCAGATTCTTTGGTTGTCCCAAAGAGGGAAGAAGGCTGGAAGATGCTTTTGATTAATAGAGTGGATGAAACTCCCTTCGCGTCTTCAATGTGACTGTTTCTTAACCCCGAAGCAATGAGCGGGTGGGGAGAGCAGGCAACGGGATGCGGGCAGTGAGCATGCACACGTTTTGTGGAGATGGGGTGAACAAGGGAACACCCGCTGCCTTTTGCTAAATGGTTACAAGGAAACTATGACCTCTCACATAGGGGTTCTCACAGGTACCAACAGATGAGTTGTATTAATAAAACTGTGGCTCCAGCAAGATGCAAAGTGTAAAGATTCATTAGCTGCGCTCCTGATTCTGGCGCGTGTTTGGTTGGCTTCTTCAGCCCCTGTAATACAGACTTTGCCTGTCCTCCCACACACAGGCAGGAGTTTTTGGTTCCCTGAGCACGGTCACATGCTGACCCAAAGCTGTGCTGTGGTGAAAAAGATATCACCTCTGTGAGGAACATCCTCAGCCAATGACAGCTCCTAGTCATGTTGCTCTAGTGCAGTAATAACCACGTAACTTTAACTTGTGCAGTCTTGAAAAGGTCTCAGCCTGGTTTCTCAAAAAGCTTGATGGCTGTTTTATATCTGCACTGAAATTACCACTTGGAAGAAAAATACTAATCCATCAAGCACTGACCCACATGCAAAAAGAATGAAGTGAGCTCGCATCTCCTTGTTTTTTAGGCTTAGACTTCATAAATGTGTATACTGTAATGGCATTGGGATTCCATGACCTTTTAACTATAATTCTAATAGGTATAGCAGATAAAAAGTTGTAATGTTTAGATGAGTAAAAACGCATATTTTCTTCATTACCTTGTGAATTGCTTCCATGAAATCCATGTCTGTTTGCATGTTACTCCTTGGGCTCACAGTCATTCACGAGAAATACTTTACCATGATTTTAAATAGGATTTTGCCAGTTTCTTGAAACAAAAATGGGATCTCAAGCCAAGAGCCCATATCTCTTACTTATAGAAATTGATCACCCCTACAGCGCCACCTCGCTCTAATCCCAGGAAACAGAAAAGGTAGCATAAATAAGTGTTTGAGATGCAAAATTGTTACACCTTCTGGAGAGATTGATTCACTTTTCAGCATGTGGGTTTCAGCTCTGCTAACGAAGAGAAAAAAAGGTTGGAAGGGGGACTCCTTGGCTTTGAAGCTGTGCCACTGCAAAGAAGAGAATTTAAACTTCACAGGCATACATAAACTGGGAGAGAATGGTTTCTGTAACCCAGTGGCTGGGCACCTGCCAGAGAAAGGGGAGAGATGTGTTTGTTAGGTCACAATTCTCCGCTTGAGGCAAAGGCTGCTGCTTGTGAAATAGAAGTGGGTTTCCAGCCTTTACATATAAGCGCCTTTCTTATACACTGTATGTTCTTTTACAGTTATTGCTGGTTTTAGCAGTGTTGAGTTGGTTCTGATCTGCTTCAGTTGCTTCTGAACGTGAGGTAGCGCTAGCTATACGTGAACTGTGCTTCGTATCTCATTTCCCAAATTATAACCTGAAATTCTTTCTCTCTCTTTGTACTAAGGAATATTTTGCTCCGTGTTCGTGAGAATGGGGGAGATGGTGGAGGGGGGGGAGTGTTTTTTGCTTTCTGTTATTTATAGAATACTAATTAGACCTTTGCCTTCAAATATGACAGGTGACAATGGCATCTGTACTGCCTGGCAGGACTGCCTCCTGCAGTTAGTTTCCACAACACTTACTACTTTGTCCATTGGAAAGGGCACTCTAACAGCCCCAGTCTCTGCCTCAGAGGAGCTATGCCTCCTCCATGCCCACCTTAAGTATGTCCTAGAAAAACAGGGTGCATCAAGAATATTTGAGGGTTTGGTTATTTGTCATACTTCATTTTTCTTGAGCAGTAATGTAAAATCCTTGGAAGTTACCGTAAGCCTGGCTGATTTACAAGTAGATTTTTCAAAAGGCTGTAAATTCTGCTGGTTTTGTTGCAGCGCCCAATCCCGCTCTAGGGGCGTTACAAGCAGGAGAGTCTAACAAGACACATTTTTTTGCTTAGTGGCTTTCTCAAGAGAATGAATTAGTTTTATGACATTTTCCATTCTTCTTTCATCTTTGCCACAGGAATGGATTGGATATTCCTTTTTCAGTAGATTTGCTTTTTCTTGGAGTGTGTTTTCACAGGCTCTTTCAGTTCTCACTGGACATTTCCTTGCTTCCCCCATGGCTGGTGATGTTGTAAGTGGGGAAGCTGGTGCATTGCTGAAAGGGTGAGTCTTTCAAAATGTAGAATATTTAAAAGGTCAAAGCGATTCTGTACAGCACTGTAGTTCAGTGCATTCTGCAGGTATTAACATTCAGATACCTTCCACTACAGCAAAAATTGAAACAAGGGATGAAAACAATCCCTGCTCATGACGAGTATTGCAAGCGGGATGGAGAAGGACAATAAACACTTAACCTGTTCCTGTAACTATTTTCAGATTTTAATCACTTTGTTTTAAATGAAAAAAATCTTATTTACTATGAGTTTCTAAGTTTTATTTTGCTATTTAATATCTGAATTCTATTTTCAGAGCCTGTGATCAAAAATCAAACTGTAAAATGAGCTTCTATTTTTTTTTCAATTTTCTGGCTCAACCAGGAAAATAAAATGAAGTAATTTTCTAACCACCATTCAGTTAATTTCTAAATTAAATAAAATTCTCACTACCCGCCAGCCATTGTTTCTCTTCTTCTCTAACCCCTTCACCCCAAGAAAAACATGAAGAATTGTTTTAGTGAGGTTTCTTTTGATTAGTTTAGCCTCAAAAATTAAACTTCAATTTCAAAATTTCTAACTGAAACTAGCTTTTGAGACAAGATGCTTGAAATTGAAAAACTAAAATATTTGCTTCAGTTTTTTTTCAATAAGTGTTTTCCAAATGTAAAGTATTGACAAATACTTTTGATCCACCCGAAATGGCTCTTTTGGTGCTTCAGAGGCTTGTTCTGGGCCTGCTTGGATCCTGGGCTATAAGGCATGATACTAACAAAGCTTAGCCAGGTCTGTTGCTGTGCTGATGTTGTGCCTGTGCATCAGGTGTATTTTTGGTCCAGGTAGCCATGGGAAAATGAAGCGTGAACTGCTTGGAGCAGAATGGGAGAAAAACCTCAGTGACATGATCAGTCTCACTAAAACAATTTCTCATGCTCCAGCTTGTCCTAGTCATTGTTTCCTGCAAGTCTCTAAGTCACTTCCATGGTTGATCCCATGCTTTATTAAAAAACCCGTGTATTTTAGTGTGTCTCACTTTGTCAATGCAGGTTTAATTAAAACCTGTCACCAAGTGGATTGCTGTTCAGCCAAGTAACCCTTTTCCATTCATTGGAGCTGCTCCCATACAAAGTGGGATTAAATTCTTAGGGGTTTTATTTATAGTATTGACTGATGAGTGTTTTTTCTTTAGCCAAGTGTTCATTTTGCAGTCCCAGCTGGGCCTGTTTGGGGCAATAGCCAGTGGTGGTTGAGGCAACTAACTCAGCCACTTTCAGCATCCTCCCAGTGAACAGAGAAAGGCAGCATCTTGGCATGCAGCGTGCTGTGACCCACCGAGTGAGGTGACACAGGCGTGATGTTCTGTGCTGCACTTGTAGCACAGATTGCATTCAGCAAAATTACAGGGAGGTATCGAAAAAAATCAGGTACGTTGGCAAACCTGTGCGGGAACCTGATGCATTCCAAGCTCCTGTTCGCACTGACTGAGCAGTGGTCTTCAAGTACTTTCTGTTGTAGCCCGCTGATGGCTGGCTCTCTGTGAGGGTTAATGCACAGATAATTGATATTCTTATTATTCTTTATGCTCCGTTAATGGCACAACTGAATTCACAGGGTCTGCGGTGGCTGTGGCAGGGGCACAACTGGCAAGGTTTTCTATCAAGCTTTCTTAGCAAGTGAAGGGTTAATTTTCACTTGAATGTTTTTTAGAGCTGTTGCTAGATCCTTTATGGCTAATTTGCAGCTATCTCTTCGGCTTATTTTAAAGCTCCAAGAGACTGGGCTTTATATTAGTGTTTGCAATTGACAGCTTGTGAAGATGGAGAGCAGAATGAGTTGCTGTTTAGGGTAAATAGGAAGCATTATTTATAAATACGGAGGAAGAAAATTGAGAGCTAGAAGCAGTATGAAGAAACCCAAGACAGGTACTTTCAATAAACTAGCATTAGACTAACCCATTCCAACAGAATAAAATAAAGCAGGAAACAACTTGAGGTGCTGCTTTTCTGTGGAAGCAGCAGGTTTTGAAATTCAAAGGCAGGAGACCCTACTCCTCCTATGCCTGAACTGTTAAAATGCAACCAGGTTAGGCCACAAACCCCTGTGTTTAGGCATGCTACACTGTTCAAATCTGCCAGCCAAAAGCGTTCTAAACGTGCGTCCTCCAGGTTCCGTGTAGCAGGACTTTGCAAAGAGCAAGGAGTCCTAATGCTCATTGCTTGCGCCTTGAGAAGGAATGGTTGAGCACCATACTCTGGTGCTTTTGTCATCCCACACCATCCTCCACACCATCCAATAGCTAAGCAGTCCCAATCCTCCTCCCGAACCCACATTTTGGACACTTTCTATGCCATATCTGGTGTTTCTCTAACCTTGTGCCTACCCCATCTAGTGCATTAAGCCTGCAGGTCACTAAACTGGACCCACTCCAGCAATAACTCTGACCAGCTTCTGGGGGAACCCCAGCCTGAGGGTGAGGAGGCTTACTTTCCCCTTGTCTAAATGTAAGTAAGAGACTGTTTTCCCACAGCCAGTCAATGAGCAAAAGAGAAGTAACTTTAATTGGGAAAATGGACAATCTGAATGGATTTTTCTTCTGCCCACATAACAAAATACCTACTGTCAGATCTCAAAGTGACAGCTGCATTAGGAATGTCTGTAAAGAGAGCTAAAATAAATGTATTGATCCGAGGCTCATAATAAAGCCTCTTACCCATGCTGCATCTCTTCAATTAACAGAGTGTACAGTATTTTAAGCTCACCAAAGTTTAAATTATAACAGACATTCAGTACGCATCTTTTAATTGGCTGTCTTGATTTATGATCTAGGTAGAGAATCCTGAGTTGCATTTCATAGTGTAGTAATGAGACCTGTCCTAAAATACTGCCATTAAATTACCCGTTAGGTACTTACTGGAACTTGTCTGACTTTGGCATTAACTTTATAACAATGCATGGCATTGACTAAATATTTAAACATTGAACATTTATAAGTAGCTCTAATTGCAAGTTTTTCTTTTTGTGTTGAAAAGTTATCTGTTCTATGCTTTATTAACTTACTTCTAATACAACAATTATGTAAATTGTCTTTTTAGTGAAGATTCTTCAATATTTTTTGTGGCTAAGGTTAAGATTTTATAAGAATTTAATTGGTTTTGATTGATTTGCCAGTATAAAGAGGAGAATAACTGACAGGGGCTGGTGAGTATGCCTGAGAGTACAGAAACTAAGAGGATATTATGCGAAACTGTAATCTGTGCCATCATTCACCTGTTCTTCTTTGAAAACAATGCTAGCAAGGGGTACATGTGAATAATTTTAGAGGATATGTGTTAATTAGAAATAAGACATCTGTTTGAGTCTGTGTCATTAATGAATGGCACACTATATTTATTCTGCTTCTGGAACATTTTGTTCTCTTAGAAAGAAATTACCTCAGCAATGTAAATTGTACATACTAGATTGTCAGTCCCATTCCAGTAAGGCTTACCGGCATCACCTGTAATTGTCTTCACCCCCTCACCTGGTTTAAGTCTCTCCTTTGACTCTCTTCCCATGTAGAAATACAATCTTTTCGTCCTCATCTTTACAAGCTGTTGGCATGGATGAGGAATTCTGTAGTGTCCTGTCCTGAGATTGTTGCTGTGACTATTGCTGTGCCCATACTGCCTGTCTTAGTCATCTGATCCCTCCCTACACTTTCACACCACCACTTCTATGGTTGTTGTTTTTTTTTATATGTAGCTGCTTTGGGAGTGTGAATTTCTGTCCTACGCCATCCTGGTTCCATGTCATTCCCTCTGTCTTTCATAGTCCCCCTTTAAAACCTGTTTCTGTCTGATGTCTGCAATTTATTGTTATCCAGCCTTGATATTGGGGTGGAAGGAAGCTGGGGGCAGTCTGTAGCTGGGGGCACTAAAAATACTCACGCTTATTGCTTCTTTGCTAGATGCCTCTCTCTCTTCTCTTAATTTGTTTACATAGTTGTCATAACTATGGATTTTGATTCCGAAAGCTCCCAATCTATTTCTTTTTATTTGTTTTTACAGCACCTTCTGTTGCATTCTTTTGTGGTTATTAATGGGAACTCTGAATCAGATTTTATAACTGTTGGGATGCTGAGTCTTGAGTTGTAAAACAGGTAGATTAACTTCTGCTAGGAGGAAGAGCTTGTGAGGAAAACAAAGATACTGGGGCTTTTATGTGGCTCAGACTTGAATGTTCCCTCCAACCATCTAGTCCTTGCCAGGATGCTCGAGGGACTGTTTCATCTTGTTATTCAAGGGTCAGTTACCCTTACATCTGCTAGCTTGATGCACTCACATGTGTTGCAGCTTCTAGCAGCATACGTTGCTGAGTCCCTTTAGCAATACAGGTAGTCTTTGTGATATAAACCAAAAGTTTGGTATCCAAGAAATTCGAGGTTTTCCCTGGATCAGAGTGACTGGCTAGTCAGCTAGACCACTGCCTTACCTTAATCAGAAATCACTCAGGCTGATGTGCTAATGCTGCCTTTGCTGAGAAAATTTAAAAGAAACTCACAGTGGTCCCTAAGCACATGGAGAATCCCCATTAAAAAAGAAAAAGAAAAACATGCATATTTTGGAACAAGAATCAAAAATGCCAAAGTGTTACTTGTTATGGAAGCAAAATCAAAATGTGGTCTGAAACAGGAAGGCACAAAGTTGCCAAGCTGAAATGGTTACAGGAAGGGAAGAAAAACTGGGATGCTTTAGATGGAGAAGAGAAAATGCTACAAATAGAGGAAAAAAAAAAAAAAGCAGGCTGGAAAGCAAAGAAACAGATGCCCCACTTTGCCATTTGAGAGGTTGGCTTCTACAGCATTTAGTCACTACCTCTTGTATTCTCAAACACTAATTCATTGCACATACTGTCAAAATTCTCAACTCTTCCTATATGTTAAGTGTGTTGTAGATAACGCTCATGTAGATGTACGCTGTGCTGTGGAAAAAGCTCAAAAGAAAGTAGGAGTACCATTGTTTACATCTTTTAAAAATTTCATTGAACACAGAATACGTGCTTGCAAATGCAGAGTTCGCCTCTCTTCATGCTGCATCAAAAACATGAAGCTATAGGATCTTTTTGGTTATTCTAATATGACTGCAAATTCTCAGGTTTCTATACTCTTTTTTATCTGTAGAACAAAATAAAACAAAAGATGAGTTTCTGTTGCATGAACCCATTTCATGTATATTGCTTGAATATTTAAAAAAAAATTATCACCTGCAGAAGTCGTTGTTAATGATGGGCTAGGAAAGAAAGGAACACAAAGTAAATGTGTATGGTTTTTTGTCTGAAGTACAAAATTACATGTGAATAAATGGCTGTATTTGCAGGGAGAGTTTGTGTGCGGACATGGGAATCCCTGCAACTTATACATGATAATTGCGTGTTAACAGTCAGGAGAGAGAGAGGAAGTGTTGCATCCTACAGCTGCTGTTGCCTGAACTTGAGGGCCCGATCAATAGAGACAAACAATGTAATGGTGTGGCGTGAAATGCGAGGTTATGCATTATGCTGCTGGGCAGTAACACTGATGCATACCTGAACAAGGCATAGCCTAGCATCTGTTAGTGTTATCAGGGTCTCCAACTCAGGGCAGTTTCAGGAGGGAAAGCACTTTTAGTGCCCAAAGTGCAGGCAAGAACTATGACCTCTTCCTAAATGGTCCTTTATGGAAGGCAAGTTGCTTTTTGCTTTTCTGTGTGGTGGTGTATGTTGCAAATATCTTTTTTTTTTTTTTTCCCCCTTCTCTTTTTTCCCCCCTTCCTCCTATGCATTCCCCGTTTAAAATTAATTAAGTACAGTGATTTTGGTTTCACTTACGCTATTTATGTATTCGTTCCTGCAATTCATTTTGTACAGAAAAATTTATACAGGTTTATTTCTATGTAGTCATATCTTTTGATCGCTGCCTGTTGATGAACTGGTCTTTCTGTCAAATGCTATCCCATGCTGACAGAGTAATGCATCACACGTGTTGTGAGACAGCCGGTAAGGTAGATCTTCCTGTTAGAATAGGATCATTATAGCAGTTATAAAGCTGCTACAGTTATAAAACTTCATCACCCTGTGAAATCGGTGTTCACAGAGCCTTCATTAGAAACGCAAAGACTTGATTATGGCCTACTGTTCATTTTGGATAATGAGACTTAAACTTGGGTAACTGGGGTTTTCTTACGTAATCCAAAAACATATCTAAAATCTTTTTCTGAAAAATGTGTTCCTTGTGTTTAGCACAGAGAGAAGAACTGTCTAGCAAATCTTGTCCACATTAAACTGATTGAGGTGATCAGTCCTGGGTTTGTGAATGCGAGAGGCTTTCATTCTGTGATTTTGCTTTGGAAAAGTTAAGATGTGTAAGTATCTTTGTTGGAGGTTGTTGATTGGTGGGTCGTGCCTCAGAATGCATGCTGAATGCTCAGCCATTTTCATAGGTTTTGTGCTATGGCGGGACCTCAGCTTCTGATCTTCTCTGAGCTAGTCCATACTGAAAGCTTTTGCCTGGCTTCCTCATGAGTCACAGTATTTTGGCGAGACAGAAGTAGATCAACAGAAACACATGATAATCAGGTGTAAGTGCTCTGTGATGGGAACAGTTGAGAAGCCATATTTAAACTGTGAAACAGAGGGATATTTTCAGTTTTGGACATGACTAGGGAGTTTAGACTAGCTTGTTTATATGGAAAAAACCCACAAAACTCTGTGTCATCCTCTCATCTTTGGATAAATGTATATTTAGCACACTTTTCCCTAGGAGTGCCTTAGCAATGACAAGGTATTTCTTCCACCTTCCTCTACTGACTTGGTACATTGAGGACAGGTTACTGCTTTCATCAGAACTTCTCTACAGTAATAGCGGGTTAGAAATCAGTATGTCTGATATGACAGTTCCCATGCTTTTAGGCATCAGTCTACACTGTGACTGCTTTTGCGCTAATAATGAAAAGGTTTAAAATTTACTGTATCTTTTTATTTGTTCACTAATGCAGTTCTCTTTAAATTTTATGACCTTAATCTCCAGGAAGATTCACGAACAGTTTTCAATGTTGCCTCTGTGTTTCTCACTGCATCCAGCTTGGTGAGGCACCAATAAACTTTGGAGAAGTTCCAGACTGATCCTTGAAAGCTCTTTAGTACAGGCTTTTTCTTCTCAAAATTGCCCGAGTTCAGATTTTAAGAGAAATACAACATTGATCTGAGCTGTTGCATATCATAAATTTCATATTTGACATATTTCCTCTAGAGCCTAGTGAATTAGAGTGCATTAATTTTGCCATCCGGGGTGCAGCTGCTATTATTACCAACTGCTCCTCAGGTTGTAGTATAGGAGCGCTGAAGTCTTGACATTTACAAACTGAAAATGATTTACACTTTTAACAAAAGTTTTAGCAGTGTAAAAAGTGTTTGGCAACGGTGTACAAGCTAACCTGTGCCCTTTAATGTTATTACCTTCCAGAAGCTGCCAGTTCTCAATGATGAAGTGATAAATCATAACACACTAAGACAACAACCACTGGGGCCATCTGTAAAAGACTTCTTGAATGTTCTAGTATTTCCTGGACATAGTTTGCTCTTTAGAATGGTTTACCGAGAGGGCATTTGGATTAGAGGTTTTCTGCTGTTTCTAGTAAAATATTTTATCTCTGGTGTGGGAGGGTTTGTTTTGGGGTTTTTTGGGGGGAGAGTTGTAGTTTGGAAGTTCATATGTTATTAGAAGAGCTGTAACTTGAATTACCTCATCTGAAGTAGATAGCACAGTTATGGATAGACAGTTCAAACTAAAATACAGAAACTATTCTGAATTCAGGAACATGCTTCTCATTGACATAAATGAACTTCCCATTCTGATAATGTTACATTTTTGATAACTTTTATGTAATATGAGCATGTCTTGATTATCTCCAGGAGAAATATGTTGAAGTTTCTACTAGTGTGTGATTCTGTGGATTTTCAGTCAGAACTGGAATACGCTGTAAAAATAACCTTGAAAATTTTTTAAGGCGTGAGGATGTTAGGATAATTGTAAATTTTCATAGGAAGGTATTTATTTGTATTAGGTTTTTTAAAAAGATAATTAAAATTTAGGTCACCTTTTCTGGAGTTGTTGGATGAAGTGTCCAAAGTGTTTGACTTTGTTTCTCCACTTGTTAAATCTTCTGTATTTTTATTAAATGCCTGTATTACAAGTGCTGTCTCTGAAACTGAGGTAATGGTCATGGCAAGGAGCAGTTTTCAGTAATTACACTGCATTCTGCATGTTGTGGCATAGTGTAATCAGAGGAGAAACTTGTGTGGTTTATGCGTGTGTGTACCCATGTAAACACACACTAAAGTGCAACCAAATAAATTCAGAATTTTACTGCGTGGGTACCTGTGAGTCCCCGCAGTCAGATACTGAGTCCCCAGTCAGATACTGGGGAATTGACTTATATGCATAGAAACTAAGGAGAAGAAGAAGCATAAAGAGGATGATATTAACATCTTATCAGCAGAAAATGGCATACATATGTGAGAAACTAGACATGAGAAACTGACAGAAAACAGTATGTCTCAGGGGTTGAATGGGTGTAATAGCATTTAGTGCTTTTCTGGGGTTTGTTTCTGTGTAACATACTGGACTCTAAGGCACTGGATGTGCTTCAGCTGCTGAACCGCTGAGAACCTTGTCCCCTTTGCAGCTGCAGTGTGGCCTCGTCCCGGCTTTCGCTGCTGTATGACTTGTCTCTCTGAGCCGTTCCTCCCAAGCTGCCACAACATCCTCTCTTCCTACTTCTCCCCACACACTTCTTCCCAGGAAGCCACTAGTGCAGGAGCATCCTCTGGTATTTCTCTGTCCAGACAGGTCTTGCCGGGTGACTTTTGCTGGAAATGGAAGTAGAAGTTGCATGTGGCTGTCTCTACACCACTACCTCTGCGTGCTTCTGCTGTTTTTAGTGAAGTATGTGGGTAGGTGGCTGGCAAAAGGAAGATGCATGAAAATAATGAAAAAAAAACTCCTTTTATGTGCCAGTATTGCTAATCTCATCTGTTGAAGTACTTTTCATTGTAACACTGGGTGTTTAACATCACAAAAAAGTACCAAAATTCTACCAGTGAGAGATGTTATAATCCTGTCTGCCAAAATATATGTTTGCTCTTTATAATTTCTCAAAAGAGCATTTTGACTGCCAAAAAACCCATTTGATCTAAATTTTCTAATGCTGTTTGACATTATGCTAATAAAAATTAACTTTGGCTAAGTCCATTCCTTGTGAAACAAATGGCCAAACTGAGCTCAAATAAGCAAACGTGTATTTAGTAAATGTATTTAAAATCATTAATTTTTATTGGAAATGACTTATAACTGATGCTGAAAAAGACTTTATTCAGCTGTTTGGGGTATATATTCTTTTGCAGTCATAAGCCCAGTACTACAGTGCTTCTCTTAAAGCAAATGGAATGAATTTGCTTTAGGAGAGAAAAAGTGTAAATACAGGAACTTAGTATAAGTTTTATGTGGACTAGAGTAACTTTTTGTTAATTTTCCTCTAAAAATCTTTATCATAAAATATTAGAGTTCCGTAAAAACAAAGGTATAGGGAACTTATGATTAATAGTGTTTTCAGTAAATACATTTCACTTCATACATTAATATAGTCTAAGAATTCAATCAGAAAATAAAAGAAGGCTGTCCTATTTTCCAGTTTCAGAACATTAATTCCTTTATATTTGGTGATGTAATACAGGTGGTGAGTGACAGAGATTGTTCCTGTGATGTAGAATAGTCCCAGTTCAGTTCCACGGGTGAGGAAGGCAGTCTGAATTTCCTCAGTCAGAAGAATTTTATATCTGTGACAGATTGAGACAGGCTCTAGTGATGCTGATTCAGAGTTCCTGTGCCAAACTAGAAATGTTGTCTCTTTTCTGTTTTTATTCTATAATTAGATCTTAAGGCTAATGAAGGTCTTTACATTAAAGGCAAGATTTAAATTTCTACCACAGCGCTGTATTCACTTTAAGTGAATTCACTTTTTTGAGTGAAATGCAGTCTGTGGAGTACTAATAGTTTTGCACTGGTCGTGGCTCTGGGAGGTGTCCTGCACAGGGGTCTTGGGTGACAGCTACAAAAGCAGTGCTAAACTGGCTGAAGGAAAAAAAGCTCTTTGCTCAAAAATGACTCTTCAGCACACAGGAAAGCTGTGATGGAAATGGTGATGCTACTGTTAAGACACTACTGACAACAGACTGGATCTTTGGCAAACAGAGAAATTTTAAAATTATTTTCTTTCAAGAGCAAAGTCAGCATTTTAACAAAGGCTAGTGTTTTTAGTAGGTAAAATACTGCTTATTGGATATTTTGATACACCTACAACTCAGGCACAATTTCTTTGCCTGTCCTTGAAGTGTAATGGAAGAACTCCCCCGCAATGGGCGGCGAATATGCATTTTATTCAGGCAGCTATTTGACTTTCCTCTTGTGCACAGTGATGCAGCTTCAGTAGACCTGCAGAGACTCTGTGTTTTGACTATGCTTATCCTCTGAAGTGATACTATAAGGAGCCCTCCGCTGAAAGTAGATCGGTGATCAAAATTTCCCTATGTAGAGAAGCTTCAACCTTTGTATGTTATTGTGAGCAATTAATTTCTACACTTTTATGTAGTTTAACAAGAGCGGGGCCAGTGCTTGAAAATCACCATGGAATATGCATCTTGGTTTTAGACAAAATTTCTGTATTTTATAGGTTACCAAGTCTACCAGTCTTGATCCTTACAGGATTTAGCTGTTGGAATGCCTAGGCTGTACAGTTGTGAGTGATTTAGTCCCGCTAGGCTGGGGTTATGGCGGTTCTGGATATGAGCAACAGATTTGTAGGCATATGGGGAACACTGGGGGCCAAAACTTAGAGAGTATCTCAAGTTGGAAGGGACCCTTAAAGATCATGGAGACCAACTTAAGAAATTAGATTTTCACAATGAATAGACATGGACTCATTTGTAGGTCTGGCCAGTTAAATACAGACCTTTTCTGTTTTCCTTTTCTCTACGTAGCTGTGCTGTAAAGCATGCTTTGTTCTCCCCTTTGCACCACGGGCATGTTTTCTTGGTTACAGTTTTCATCTAGGTATGTGGTCCTCTCTGACTTAAATGGGCATAGCCAAGTTCACAGCTGTATGACTGACTAGATCAAAATCTTGTTTTCACTTGGTGCAGGTCAGCTGTGTGTCTCAAGTATTATTTTTTTATTTGACCAAAGCACAAACAGAATTGTGTAGAAAGCAAATGGAGGAGGTGCAGATCTGTTAAAATGCAGTACATTCGTGACAGGCTCGCGACACACTCTTTGTACTGTATTATTTGCAACACACTGCTCTTTTATTATACACAACCCAAACGGTGTGAAAAGACTTCCTAGTAGATATTTCAATAAGAACACTATTGCACTAAGGAGAGCAAAGATCATTTTTCAAGCAAATCTCAACAAAATATCTAGCAAATATCAGCAAAGCTTTCATTAGATTAATGCAATATTTGAATTTTGTATATTTTTTCACATTTCGTATCAGATAGCAAAATGAGCTCTACATATGAAACCAATACCAGCTGTTTTTTACTAGCAAAACCCACTAGGGAAAAAAAATAATAAAATTTTGGTCTGTTCTTTTTAAAAGTGTTGTTAAAGTGAACCTTATAAAAAACACGAAAGGACATATGAATGACCTCTGATAGGCAGAAAAAAACATAAAACGCTACTTAAAAATCTGTAAATTTTAAACCCACATTCGAGAAAAAGATTCCCAGGTAACTGTGTATGCAGAAGAAAGATCGTTCTACGTTGAGGGAAACATTATTTCAGTGGCATCATTTTTAAAAAAGAAGTTGCTTTAAAATACCACGTATCTGCAAAACTTGCCTTCATTTCAACTGAACAGCAAATAAAAGAACCTGAACATCTTTGATATTTTTTCTGTTCAGCCCTGCTTTTTCTAATGCAATTGATTTGATTTGGGTACTTAGTACCCAGTCCAGCTATCCACATAGCCAAAGCAGGAAAAGTCAGAGAAGTAGCCGGATATCCAGTGTGCTTTCATGTGATGGTTGTTGCCGGGGAAACCACTCCCCTGGTACCTGAGCAGCGAGCAAGCCCGCCTCTTCAGCCTCACAAACACCGAGGCTTCAGTCAGTTGATGGAAAGAAAGCAAAACAGCTCTGGAGGAAACTTAATATGGAGGATTAATTAAAGCATTTAGATACTTCAAATTTAAAAGTTATTCTATTGTTCTTAAGGAGTCTACCAAGGGGACTGCAGTAGTGTGCTGGGAATGGAGCTCTCACCAGCATGCTGAAGGCCTCGAAGGGAGTTACGCTTCTGTTCTCCTACATGGTGATAGTTGTCAGCTCAGCCAGTACTAGTCAGCCACTCTGTTGATTTAAATTATATGTGTGTGGTGCAGCCTCCAAAGGAAAATAGAAATCACAAGGCTGTAGCTGTGCCAAAACTCATCTAAATGCCTATATCTTTGGAGGGTATTAACCCTGCACTAAATAAAAGCAGACTTCTAAGCCACAGGGGTCCCTTAAAATAGGGCCCACTGGGTGGTATGACTTGCTTGTCCATAAACTACTGGGAAAATGATGTTTTTCCTTCTCACTGAGTTTGCAGTTAAAACCAGTGTGTTGCCAGGAGTATACTTGAAAACTGTCAGAAGCAAATAATCCCCAGGACTACCAGCCACAGAAGATCTTGGTACCAGCAGCTGTGCCTTTGAGGGGCATCGTTTCCTCTGGTGAGTTGATGTTTTCAAAGGCCTATAGGGTGTCCTTCACTAGAGGTAAAATGACGTAAGGGACAGGAGTCTGAAAGAAATAGTCTCCTCTAAGCATTATTTAAACTCAAGAGAATTTAGAAGCTGAGATCTGTTACTTGCTTATATACTTGAGTAGAAATGCCCATTAAGAATATCGATTAATTTATTAATCACTGGAGAGCTCATGAGCATATTTCCTCTTCTCTGAAAGCACCTGCTAGCAGCTGATCTGAGGCCAAGGTGTAGGCATTCCTCAGTTATTTAGCATCAAAGAAGCTGTTAGTATTTCATATTTTGTAATGTGTTGACTCAGATGATTCATATCTTACGGGTTTTGTATTGTATGGGACACTAAATGCCAGGGTTTTGCAAATTTTCTGGAAAAAAATGGAAACAGTAAGAGAGCTCTTTTGTCAGACCCAAAGCTTTGCTTTGGCCAGGTTATATCACCAAACTCTTTTTTGATAGAAGTGAAGTCATCCTGTGCCCACCTATGAAGGCTTCTTGCTCTAGAAATCTTCACAAAAGGAAAGAGCTCCATTGTGCATTTTCCTGCCAACATCCTCTGAGTGAGTGACGATTTAGAATGACAAAGAAACTTAGGAGAGTAGTTCGGAGGCCAATATGGCCATTTCTGTCTTGTTTGCCATAAGTTGTTCCTCTGCTTCACATGCTCCCTCTTTTTGAACTTGTGCATATTGCATATAAAAAATGGGAAAAGGATTTATTTGGCTTTGCTGCATTGGTGTTACCCAAGCTAAGTAATTGAAGAATGTTAACTTCATTGTTTTGGTCCAGTTCTAGTTTTGATAGTTATGCTGTACACTTAAAACTCTCTTGGCAATTCAAAATGATTCATCTTTCTCTCACTTCTTACTAACTTTTGCATATTGCTGTTTTGTGTAGTAAACTTTAGCTATTTTTCTCCTGTGAGGGGCTGAAAATGATTCCTGTAAGGCACGTACTTAACAAATCCACTTGTAAAGTGCATTTGGAAAGCTCATGAATTTGTTGAGGGCGTACTATATAAATGGAAGATTATTAATTCAGTGTGAATTTAGTTACACATTTTTTATGCGGTATAGATTTCCCTCCTGGAAATAGCTCATAAAATTTCTACTGGGGGGGGGGGAAGACCACCTGAGTTGCTGTCTGTTTTATTTCCTGTATTCATAGAAATATGGATTACTGAATGTATTATCATGATTTTCTCACAGCATGCCATTTTTTGAATGATGCTAATGCCTTCATGATGGATAAACAACGTAGATGGGAGGAGATTAATAGTAAATACAATTGTTTTATTTCCCTGTCTATACATACATATTGTATTTTGCCATAAACACATTCCTATAACCTTGCTGTTTTTAAATGCTACCACACTGTAGTGCATGTCTTGAACAACTTTTTTAGACATACAATTTGAGCTAAGTAATTTATGGATTTAAAAATACTTATATTTATGGCCTAATAAAATTTGCTATACTCGTTTTAGGTTTGAATACAAAATTTTATGAGTAACCATATACATAGGTGTATACATTATATTTTTTGAAATGTCAGTAATTTGCTGAAAATCCTGTTTACATAGACAAATGTTAAAATGTGCTAAGTAATCACCCTTGGACCTTCAGTCCTAAAACCCAACATCCTATATGAACAAAAGATAGGTCTTATTAATTTGTGTTTTTCATGGTCACAAGACTGTATTAGTCTTTTTTTCCATTTTTCTTGCTTATGAATTTCACTTCTTCATTCTATTTTCTGTTGCCTATAGGTCTTCCCTATGAATGTGAAATGTTAAAAAGAAACAAACAATGACGGACTTTTCATTTATAAATTAAATTGCCCCTTTAGCATATAACTGTTCATTAGCCAGCGTGTAATTAGTCCTGCGAGAGTAGATCTAAAACTTGCATACCTTGACACACAGTTCATTTTATTCTTCTCAATTATGTGTTTGAAGAGAAACTACTGCAGGCCACTGCTGGCTTATAGCAGGCCTAAACCTCCAGTGAGGAAAAACCCAGGGAAACCCTAAACTCAGGGAAAAGGACACTGAGCCTTAGAGGACTGGCGTTTCATCTCTTTCTTCAGACCTCTGTACTACACTAAACTTTGTGGAGCTCAAAATCCTCGGTGGGCTTCTTAACAGATCCAGGACTTACCTTGCTTTATATTTACAAGAGAGTCAGTGTGTTAAAATAAATGCTGCTCAGCTCACCTGGTCTCTGCATTGCAGCCAGCTTCAGATCACTTTGAATTAGTTCCATTGAAATTATCCATAAGGTTACGTGCTTAAACAATGTACAGGAATTAGCTTGAATTTTTAAGTAGGTGTTTGCTATATCAGTGCTTTATTAGTAGCAGATGGAAGTTCCTCTTAGGAATTGGTGATGGTACTTGTGTTATTTAAGAGAACAGTTTATTGTCTGTAGTTGTCTCTATAGGTGTCAAGCTGCAGAGCAGAGATGTGACTGTACAACTCAGCACGGATCCCAGTTCTGTTCTAAATTAAAACTATTTGAGTTCAGTGTTTCTAGGCCGTAGTATTTCTGACACTATCTTTCAATACTTAAGTAAGTGCACATGGCAACCTGTCTGAAAATCTAAAAGGGTGTGCTAAATTGCTCTTTAACTTCGTTGCTAAATATTGGGTTAATTATTGTGCTGACTAATTTGAAAATACAGACTCATTCAGAACATGTTATAACTTCATTTATTTAGGGGAAAAGGAAAATCTCCCCTAATTTTCCCTTCTGGGAGGTTTCCAGACTGAATGAGTACTACCCCTCATCTCCCCCCTGCAAAACCCACAAATTGCTGGGCGACTTAGAAGCCAGAAGCAAATGGAGATCATGGGATATCATTGAATTAATGAGAATGGAAGGGCTATTATAATCTTACCTGTCATAAGCCAGAGCAGTGTGGAGTGAAGTAGGGGCTCTTCTGTGCTGACATTGGGATGATGACACTATCTTCTGAAACCAGGATATTTTGCCTCTTCGGGCAGCTATGGGACTGTGAGAACACAGGTTTCCTTGTCTCTTTTTAATGGGAAATTTCTGTTGCTGTCTGCATCCTCTGAACTCAGTGACTGCTCCTTCGTCCTTTGTTTCAACAGTGAATATACACTGCAGCTGGTAAATGATAAAAGGACCTGGGGCATGTAGAGGTTTGTGGAAGAATTTGGTCCCCAATGTGCTCAGCACGACCAGGGCAGTAGCTTCCTCTGGGGTTCGTCATGTATTTGAATCACCCCTGGCCGTGCCCTGAGCTGTCCTGACCCACAGCGGCTGAGCCAAGCTGATGCTGGCACAGGCTCTCCCGCTTAACTGCACTTCAGTGGCCTTTTTGCAAGGACTGCTGCTGCAGCCGGATGTGTGCAGGTTAATTCTAACTTCTCACAGACCAGATGACAGCCCCATGAAGGCAGAGAGGCATTTAGGATTATGAGGGCTAAAATTAACCTCTGCACCCAGCCGGCAGGCTGTCTGTCGGGAAGCCCTGCAGAACAGCAATATCTCTTGTTCTCCTACGGGTTGGAAGATGTGAACACAATTTAGTGAGCAGCTGCAATGAAGAGAGAGAGTAGGTCTGGTAGAAAAGATTTCTGTGTGGGTTACAGCAAAGTAGAAATTATTACAAAGTGGTTTAATTAGATACAGATCAGGTTCAGTGAGTCAGATTTTACCCCCTTTACCCTCTGAAGTTCAATAAGGTAATTGATAATGGTGATTGGCCCAAGATATTCATTCAGTCCAGCAAGTCCCACTTGATTTATTTGAATCTCATCATTCAGGTGGCATTCTGGATTACACAGAAAGCAAAAATGTATTTTGCCCACAACGAAGAGGCCTCAATGAAATTTTTTCATTGAGATCTGTAAGGTTTCAAACTGAGGAGAATGTAAATGGTTATTAAAAGCCTTATTTGGTCAAATGGGGATAGAGTTAATCAGAGCAATGAAAGGTGGCCTGGAGTACAGGCAAGTACTGACTGTTGTCCAAGTGGCTGTGTCTGTTGGTACATAATTTTTTTTTTTTATATTTTTTACTAATGTATTTCAAACGGTCTCATTCTCAGAACACCTGTTATTTGTAGCTTAGTAGGCTGACAGTGTCAGGCAACAGCTTAGGGATGCCTTATCAAACAGTTGGATCTATTGATATTAGCCCATCAGTATCAGCTTCTCTGAGGATGAGCGATACATCTAAGAGTTTGATGGACCAAACCTGTGATGGACAGCTTTAAAAAGGGATAAAAAGGACTTGACAATTTGGACTGTATTTCCTGCCCAAGTTTGGTTTTTTGTGTCGTTGTGGACTTTGGAGTACTGATGATTACTTTATCCCATTTTATATATTAATTTTTACTCAGATTTTTCTACATGTGTTTTTGGGGCATAATAAATGCTCCTACTGATTTACTGAACTCAGTAAGTTAGATTTTGATGGACTTATTTGATTCAATTTACAGATGTCATCAGGGGAAAAAAATGTTGAGTCCCAGAATTAGAAATGGCCATTAAATAAATTAACACAATGAAGAGGTAGGATGCAGCATGGATATTGTTGAGAGGAGAGCGAGCTGTGTAAACATTTCCCTGTTATGCAGTAGTACTGACAGACTGCAGGAAGCACTGAACTCTTCCCTCTCTCTAAGTTGGTAAACTCCTGCTTATGTGCGCTAAAAAGAAAGTTGGATTCCTGGTGGAAGCATCTTCAAACTGGTAAGCTTATCAGTAATCAAATAAGCAACAGCAACTTTGTTGGAGTATATGGGGGAGGAATGATATTTTTTTTTTGTTACATAAATCTTATTGAAAATATCCTGCTAGTGGCTCTTTATGTTGAGTTTTATATTCTTCGTATAGTATAATGTTACCTTTATTTTCTGTGTGGCATTATTAGTGTTTATTTAATGCTTGCACATAGTCATGGAGAGATTACTTACATATACTTCCTTAGAATATTTATGTGCCTAATTTCACTGAAGCCTATGAGAGTATTTTCATGTACTTTAACAAGGTTCGTTACTCCTAGATAATAAGACGTGACATTTCTAAGTAGATAAGAACTTCACATTTCCACGTAGACTGAAACATACTGAGTCCTAAAAAGTGATTGATGTTTTAGAGACATATCTTGAATCAAAACATGAAAAAATACAATGTTAAATTACAGTAATGGAAATTACATGCTCAGAATAGATAAACTGTAGCTGTAATCTGTGTAGACCCAGCATAGTGCATGAAAGTAGTATGGTTCTTTCAAATGTGTATAATATAGCTATGTTTTTTTAGAGATTAATACAGCTAAAATAATAAAGCCAGACATAACTGATGGCTGTAAACAATAAATACTATTTCAAGCATCATAGGCTGAAAAGGAGCTATACATTCTGGGCTGAAACATCCTCCTCTTCAGAGGCAATCCTAACTTTTCTAGCTGTCCAACCAGATTTATTGGCTACAACACAAGTCTTTAATGAACCTTAACAAAACAGACAATTAGCAAAGAGCTTACCACTGTATTAGAGTACTTTTTATGAACACGTGTTGCTCTAAATTTTGAATCGCTATTGTGTTTGGGGTTTTATAAAATTGACTTTTCAGTTCAATTTCCTGATTGTGAGTGGTTCTTCCCAATTACCCAACTTCTAGGCCTCATCACATACCCTACTTAGTTCTGGGTTACTGCTGCACTCATCATTCAGGAAGTTAGCATTGCAGTAAGAACTATTTCATTGGCATAGTGTAAATGTCTTGCTTAATTTAAGAAATAAATAGAATTGCGTGTTTTACCCATCAACTATAATAACATGGAGGAAAATGTTTCTGAGTGAATATGCCTGCTTGTATTGCACAGTTAAGGAGCTTCTCATTTGGGGCTGAAATTAACAAAAGTTAGAATCTATGAATTGTGATATTACATCAGGGTAGCTGTTCGTCTAGTCCAGAATCCTGTCCCTAATCCAGAATCCTGTCTCAGGCAGTTTGCTGAATCGGATGCATTTCAGAGAGATGCAGAAAGTGCCCCTTTCATGTAATTTGTCCATTCTTCCAGCTTCTGCTTGGTGGTACTTGGTTTACTTCCTGGAGCATGAAGATTTGTGTCCTTGTGTGTGCAATTATTATGATCTGATATAACTTCATTTTCATATAAATGTAATTTAAACAAAAGAATCGGCTAATTTGTTCTCAAGAATGCTTTTCAGCTGTGAAATCTTCAGACTGACTTTTTGTTATATAAAGTTGTGTTCTTTTATACCACTTTCAAATTGATTGCTCTCCTGCCACGAGAACAGTATCTTGCTATGACAGATCTTGTTTTCATATCATTCATTAGCTTATGTATCTTTGGTTTTGTCTCTTCTTCTAATCTGTCGTTCTTCCTTCATTCTGTCGGTGTTAAGTTTTACTGCTGTATCATTTTCCACAATTCCTTTTTTTATAGGGAATGGCCAGAAATTATGCCAATAATTAAACTATCTTGATGAGTTTAATCAGTGTCTTACTAAGGCTGGAACTCTTAAAGCAGCTCAACCTTATTTTGTTTCAAAGACACAAGCAAACCAAGGCTCTCAGAGGACAAACTTGTGTTTAAGGAAGCAGCTATCTGAAGAGAGAACTGTGAGTTAGGCTTTCTAGATTACTCTTGTGTGCACCTGTTTTTAGCACTTCACATGGAATGGGAGTTGTAATAACTATTCCTGGCTCAGCCACTACAATGCAGGGTCTTCGCTGGTTTAGTGAGCACTGTACTTCCTGACGTGGTGGTGGTGGTGTTCTCTGTGGACCACTCAATTCTGAATTCCCCTTTTCATTTTTCCTAATTTGTTTGTTTGCTAGCATCATGGAAAGTGGCATGGCTTCAACGTGAAGAGCTGGAAGCTATAGACAATTCTGCAGCCTCTGTTGAGGGGAAGTGGAAGATGTCATTTTGGATCCTTTGAGAATAAGCTTGGCAGAAAGCTATGTTCTCCCACAGGCCTCTCAGAAAAAAGAGCTTACCATCGCCACCAACACTTAACGTGGATCTATTTAGATGAAAGTGGCTTTGGGTGATGCGTGTATGTGAACTCAGTCTTGTCTGCAGTGAAACTGTTGAATAGGTTCAGAATACAAATTCCAGGAAGTTTAAATATGGGGACACCCTAGTCTGAATAGACCAACTGGGTTCCCATACAACACTGAACTTCTTAGTCTCCTTGAGGCATAGACAGTTGGTGCAATACCAGAACATTAGGTCTGCAATACAAAACACCTTGTATTCGACTCTTATGATTAATTGTGAAAACCCTCCTTTCGCTCTCTCAGAACCAGCTTTGTCTTGTAATTTTTAAGTAGAGCTAACTAACTGCTGCAAGATTTACTTTGTTTTCCAGAAAAGGTGAGTAAGGAGGCAGAGAGAGGAGTGGATGCTTTTCTGGTGATACAAATTAAGTGTTCAGACACTACGTAATTGCTTTTCCCTTTTCTCAGGGGAGCCGATAATGCTGACTATAATAGTAAGGTTCAAGGAAATCCCAAGGACAGTAAAGGAGAACAAATGTTCAGTGCAGAAATAGAGCTGTCATAGTGCCTGCACCTGCATGCTCTTCTCTGCCTTTGTGTGCTGTTATCAGGGTTCAGGAGATGTGTGGTACCTCACACCAAGAAAAGAGTCAACATCATCTCAGAGAGAGAGGACGACTTGAATTGTTTTTTTTTAGAAGGCGAGATCTCAGGCACGATAAGGCAAAGAAAGCATGCCCCATGGTGTATGTAAATATTTTTCTATCTGTGCTAAACAGTGGGTGATCTCATATCTAATTTGTCTGTAGGAGAAATGCAGTTAACAGTAATTCTTTTGTCTTATCCTCAAATTTCTATTTGTTTTGCTTAAACTTGTATGTGCTGGTATCTTGTCTCTTGTTTGTTCTTAGACCAAAACAACTATTTTATACTCAGACAGTAATACTGCATGCAAACAGCCATTCCCTAACAATTTCTGACAGTCTAAACTTACCTGAGATGGGCTGAGCTGATTATTGGAATTGAGCCTGTCCAAATACCTTACTGCATTGGTGAGAAACTGGGTACTTCAGTTAGTCAAGATTTAGCCGATTCTTGACATCCAGCTTTGTAACTCATCAATATGTAATGCAAGCCTTCAAAGGTCAATCCGATACCATTGAAAAATCTATCTTCTCGTGCAGCAAATACACAAGTGACAGAAATACACATGCCAGCCTCGTAGGCATCAGGGACAATGGCATAGTTAGTTCAAGAAGATTCTTGAGTAAGGGTTCTTCAGGGATCTAGTCGGTTGTCAGTGCAGTGATAAAAAGATTCTTAAGGCGGCGAAAAGTAGTTTCAAAAATGAATTAATTGTTTAAATTGTTATATCCACCTAAAATCCTATCTTTGTTTCTCCTGATTAAGAAAAAGAAATTACCTCTTTAGATTTTTGATTTGGGCTCTTATCTGTTGTACCCAGATAAATCAAGGATAACTTCAGTGGGACTATTACGGATTTATACTGATATAAACAAAGATTAATATTTGGCCATCAAGCTATAAAGGAAAATGCCATGGGTTGTGTTTTAAATTTTTATATCAAGGGTGTTCAGCATTTAATAGTAAAGAAATAATTCTAGAAGAAGACATTGAGTGCTTTTAAAGAATGGCTGGAGTAGAGCAGAGCTAGCATGGTTGGGACTGATATGATAAATACCGAAGATTGATGTTCTCCCTCAGTCTAATGTGAAGAAGTCACCAAAGGAGTGACGCTCACCTTTTTGGCCATTAAACATTACACTTTTCACAGAATAAAGGTTATAGGCTTTACAGTCCTGGCAGAATTCTATTTTGCATACTTGTATTCTGTCTCTTCAGTTGCTTTTCTTAGTGGCTAAGGGTATCTCCACTTCCTGTCCTAACTGCTAGATAGAAACTATTGTGTGAATAATAATAATTACTGCCAGTGAATTATTGCCTTTGACAGGGTCTTCAGTGGAATATTTTTGGAAACCATTTTGGCTTTTTTGGGATGTCCAGTCATCCATCTAAAAGAATTATCTGCTAGCCCTTTTGTAGTTAAGCAACATATGCTTCTTGTCTGTGAAAGTCACTTATCTGATTTTCACCCTTCTCTTAGACCAAAACACTCCAGCAGAGTAAAAACTTGACTCGCAGCTACTCTTTTTCCCTTGTTTGGTGCTGAGGTCTCAGTGCTAGACTGCCCCAGCTTTGCGCTCCTCAACAGGGAGCTGTAGGACATGGGGATTTCTTCTCACAGCTCGGTAGGCAGCTTGAAGGAAGTTACAAAGCTGTGGAAGCTACAGTCCCTTTAGGGCAGATGGGGGATCTGATATTCTTCCTGTTTCTCCAGCACGAGGCATTGCGCCTTGTCCCTAAGTAATAAGGAAATGCAGATTGCTACCATCCTGATACTATAGTATGATTTTATTAGCTATGTCATAATTTACTTGGTGGTTGAGTCACCATCCCTCCATGTGTTTAAGAGCCATTTAGATGTGGTGTCGGGGGATATGGTGTAGGGGAGAACTTTGTAGAGTAGGGTAGATGGTTGGACTCGATGATCCCAAGGGTCTCTTTCAACCTAGATGATTCTGTGATTGTATGACTTGCAGGGAACTGGGCAGTAGTGAGTCAACCCCTATATGTATGAGTCAAGCCCTGCACCATAGAAATACAAAGATTGAAAACCAACGGGATTTCCTTTATAGCTTAATCTCGATAGATCAAAATATCAAGTAACTGAGATTCTACGAGATCTTTTGGGAAGCCCTGGCCATGATTTGGTGTTACGATACTGTAGTCACGGTTTATTTTTAGTGCACCTTTTTCTAGCTTCCATCAATAGCGCAGAAGAGCAGCCTTGTCCACCCAGAGGGTATGCTTTTGAACCACTCGCGTAGTTTGATTCTGGGAGAAATGGTAGGCTGTCTGCCCAAACGATTTCCTATGCGTGCCTGAATGGCCTTGTCTAACAAGCCTCTGTATTGGGGCTGCCTGTGGGTTTCCATAAAGCAGAGCAGCAATGAGATTGCATTTGCTTAAGCCGGGGGAAGGTTATTACCAAAGCTTCAAGTGCCTCTTCCCTGGCATAAGTGTAAAGCCCCTGTAGCAGTGTTGTCTGTGTGTGTCTTGTTAGGAATGAGGGAGTAGGGCCACAAAACGTGTCTAGTCTGTCTGTTCATGGTTCTGTCTTTTCTCTTACAAAGTGCCTGCCTCCATTTTTTTTCAAGATTATCAAGCTTTATTTCAATTCCTGGAAAAATGCTGGAGCAAGTCATCCATCCTTGTAAACTCCTAGAATTACCACATTCTGAAGGGACTTGTCTTGAGGAAAAAAAACATCACATCTAGCTGATCTAATTTTCTCCTGAAACAGGCAAACAATTCTTGCAGGGAGGACAAACACAGTAGGTGTTCTCTTCTGTCTCATGGGGAAGTACCCTCTAAATCAAACTATCAAAGAATAGATACAAACCTGGTTAGATGACTCCTCTCGGGTATAGCTGTCCCCAGTTCACTACCGAAAGAGAAGGGTGCTGTGCATGGGATCTGCAGAGCTTTGTGCAGGAGACAGTTCCGTTCAGTGTGTCCATTACACACCTTGATGATGCCGTAAACAGCACGCTTATTATATTTAATTGCTAGGAGGAACTGCAAGTATGTTATAAGACAAGGTGAGAATAAGAAATTACTGTATAAATTGAGTGCTTTAATGAAAAATGGGATGAAATTAAGCGGTGCATGATGTAACACCCAAGTAGGAATAATTAACTGCGCACAAAGATTTTGGGGGGTAACTGGCCAAATAGCAGGTCTGTAGAAAAGGAATTGAGGGAAACAATCAATCTTAAGTTCAACAGGGATCAACAATATTGTGCTCTTCCACAAAAAGAAATCACACTAGGGTATATAAAAAGAAATACAGTTTGCGAGATGCGTAAAGTGATCCTCCCAACATCCTTAGCATTGGTAGCATTGTGTATGATTTAGAGCAAACAACAAGAAAAGAAATTAGGAGGACTGCAGTTGGAATTTGAGATGCAAATAGTTGCAAGACCACAGTGAAAAAGAATGTGAAATGTAAAGGAAACAAGAACTTGATGACATTGTTGAGCAGCTAAATGGTTTGGATCATTACTCTGTACTACTGGTTTGAGTAGGCAGGTCCTACTCAAGACTGGATGTTTTCCAGAAACTGAGGGGTAAGATAAGGAGATACTAGAAAAAGGTCCTCGTTTGAAAATGCAGTAAACTCCTTCAGTTCCAGGTGCTGAATTATGAAGTAGATGAGCTAATTAAAACAAACAAATAAAAACAGTTGATGGGGGAGGAAGTGTCCGTTAAAAACAGCAACTGTATGCTTTTTTTTTTTTTTTTTAAATAGTGATTTGGGGAATTAAAAACCTGTAAGATTTACACCTGGACCTGGTAAGCAGGACAAAATGCTAGCTCAGAATAACTAATAGTCCTATGACAAGTCCTGCCAGGATGGATTCAACAAAGGCTTAACTGTGCTACCCCTCTCTCCAGCCAAGTGAAGTTGTGGATGTAGAAATGACATCTGTCTTAATTAAACTAACAAGGGGCCTTTCATATGGCCTCCAGAAGGCAGTTAGAGATACTATCTAATCACAGTGTAAGGCACGAAGTAGTTTTGGGGGCCAGAAACTGAGTAGGAGATGAAAAGTAAGAAGGTACATTTTTGGTTAGGTTAGGTTCTCTTGTTTGATGTATTTATTATTCTCAAAATAGAGATCTGTGTCGAAGTGGAAAATTTGTAAAATTTAGTCAGCTTTTGCCCTGACTTGGGCCAGAGTAAGGAATGTAAAAAAAAAAAAAGTCTGTAGCAGAATGCTGAATAAGCAATGTGCAATGTTGACAAATGCATTAGAAAATGTTCAAAAGGGCAACCATAGCTATGGGTGCCTGTTGGTGACTATTGTTAAGAGATGCTAGTTCTTACAGTTGACAGCGCAGGAGTATTCATGCCCTAGGACCTCTGAGTCCACAGCCTGAATAACTGTCTAATGGTCTGCGAGACAGATTACAGCAGAGAATGACTTCTGTTTCTCTGTGGCCTTAGTGAGAAGGCTTCAGTCAGGGCTGCTAATGCTTTGCTAGAGGTATTGGCAGGCCAAATGATCCCCTCCTGGGATCTGAGGGAGTGGTCCCATAAGGGACATTCTTTCTGTTCAGAAAGAATTCCTCCTAAGTGTAATCTGGAAATGAGGTGTATACAGGATGGGTGCTACAGGGCATCCATCTCTTCCAGGACTCTCAAGGGCTCTTGGGCCTATATGGGGAAATTCTGCACGAAAGGCAATTGTGCCATATTGCTGCTGTTAAATGGTTCCCATAATTATAAACATGCCCCCAACATAGGGGCAGCTTCTGGCATCTTCTTACAGAAGCTATGAGTGCATCCCCCCACTATAAAAACTTTGCCACATAAGCCCAGTACAGTAGCCTTTTCAACCTTCTATATTATAGTAAAGGCTTTACTTCTGCTTTCCTTAATTGAAGATGGCAGCATTCTGGTGGTAGCTGATCACCCCCAAATACTGTGCTGGACCTGGTATCAAGATTTCTGAGTATTTTGGAGTGGATTATAACGAGCAAAATTCTTTCTTTCCTGTTTGTATAGGTCAAGATGCACCCTTCAGATTGCAAGTAAGAATGATATTTGGGTTACACTGGAGGAAATTCCTTGGGTAAGTGAATATACGTGTTTAAATGTTGATCAGTTATTGTTCACTTGTCATAACTTAGAGAAGTTTTGCTGCATTTAAAACCTGCATGCACTCAGGTCTCTTCCCTCACCTGAATCTGCCTACCTTTGGGTTTGCTAACAGAGAAATCAACAGAAATAGGAAAATGCTTTTGCTGAAATTTCGTCTGTGGCTGTGCTTGTGTCTCCTCCTAGGACTGCTCATTTTTCCCATCTGCTTAACTCAAGGGCTTAGCTTCCTCAGGCAGCGGAAGATAAACGTGTCTTTCCCAGCTGAAAGCATAGACCACCCCAGCCATGACCTTGCAGCCTGTCTGCATACAAGCCTGTCTCCATACAAGGCTTGTATGGAAGAGAGGGGAAAATAACATTCAACCTATTTTGTAAAAAGTAATGTGTGGAACATTAAACAGCACAGCAAGTCTAGATATATCGTATGCAGGGAGCTGCAAAGATCAGTCACAAAATGGATGTATAAAAAAAGCTTCTGAAAGAGAAGAGAAAAAATTACATTTCCTGTAAATAATCCTGAAATGTTTTAAAATCACTCTGAAATGTAAGAACAATCTGGAAGGCAGGTGAGGGTCACTGTATTGAAATGTATATTGGAACACAGTTCCCTAAATGACCGAACAGACCCGTTCTGGTGATGTGCAAGTGGGAGGCTCCACACTTGGAGTGTGATGGACAGGAACACGTTTACTCCTCTGTCATTAGGTGAGGAGGGTGAAAGTTAGCTGTGTGTCTTTGAGCTTTCCAAAAAGTTTGGCAGAACTGAGCAGCTGATTAGATAATGATGGAAATTATTACTTCAGTAGGTGATCTTGAGTGTTTCTAGGCATTGTTTTAAGGTACTGAATACAAATTTCAAAATATTAAACAAACAAGGGGTAACATTTTTCAAAGTTCTTATTTTTTTTTAAGTAGGTAATTTAAAAAGTGATACAAAGGTGTTTGTGAACTACAGATACGAAATGTTCCCAACATAGTAAAATGATGTAAGCACTAAACTTCTATTGACTTTGAAGGGTATATAGGCATTTTAGTTATTACTATATGCATCTTGCATTTGTGTTTTAACTCTCTAATTTAGTTACTGGTAAGGTGTAATCACTCTTGATGGATGTGCTCGCAACTAAGCTATAAAAATACTGCTGAGTGTGTTCTGGAAGCTGCTAATTATTCTTAGCTGTTACTAGTTCTAGTACCAGCCAGAAGTATTCAGCTCTTGACTCTGGTATTTTCTGTGGCTTTCAACAGAAGTCTTATTAGTGTTAACTTTCAAAAAAGTACACCTGATTTTGACAGCTGTCCCTAGGCACTACAGAAAAGGAGGGAAGTAATGGTCACTGGTGCAAATCAACCCTTTCCTGGGAGAGGGATCAGAAGCTCTGAGTGAAATGCATCCCATGTGAGATGAGCTTTCCAAAACCTCCCTCTGGGCAGTATCACATTTTGGAAAAGTGGGACTATGTGCTGTACTTGTTAAGAATCATAAGTATGTCCTCCCTTGTACAGAAGGCCTTATATTTGCTATTATCCAGTCTTATTTTCTGGTTGAAACTATGATGCTTTCTGAGCACAGCATATTTATTTCAGATGAAATTACCCTTGTAATTAGAATTCAACCTTGTAATAGACTCTGACAATGTTTTTTTAAGAGGCTGAAGCACCTATGTTGTTTTCCATGATCCTTTGGAACTTGGCAGGGAAAAGAAAATCTCCAAAACCGGAGAAATAAATTTATTACTTTATTAAATTCTGTTCAGTTCTGGCTGAGTTGTAAACTTGGTAATTTCTCTTTTTAGCACTTGATATCTTAGCAAAATGCTGGCAGTTTGTCAAAACATAAACACTGTAACCTGGCGTGCTGCGCTGCCAGGAATAACGGCATCTCGCAGTGGCAGGGACACAGTCTCTACAGGGAACAGAGAGAAAGAGTCTTGGGTAGACTGAACTTCTAATGAAATTACAATTCTTCTTACCTATTCTAATGATTAAACCAACAAATAACCCCAATACCCCACTTCCTGGTCAGGACACAAATCTCTTCTCTTTGGCAGGTGATGGAGTTACCCTTGGGTGGGGTTTGTACACAGCTAATGATAGATAACTGAGAACTGTTGTGATTTCTCTTTCCCCTTGTTCTCACTTCAAGAAAAGGTGTAACCTCAACCTCTGTGTGCATATTCATTATGATATAATCTTTAATTACGGCACTTAACTCTCTTGCCAGCTCTCTGACATATTAGTATCTCATGATAAGTATGTATATATGTGTATAAGGAAGATTCTCAGTTCATGTGTAGAAATCTGAAGGTGTATTGAGAAGAGAACAATGAAGGGGATTGTTGAAAGTATCATCCTATGATTAAGGCAGGTGAATGAGAAGAATATCCCTGATTCTGCTGCAGTCTTTATGCATGTTGCTGAGCAAGCCACTTCAACCAAAATACCTTTTGTGGCTATTCTCTGTGTTTGTCTGATCTCCTCGACCCCTCAGCCTAATGTGCAGAAGTGCTGAGCGCTCACAGCTGCAAATGAAATCAATGGGAAGCGTGATCACTCAGCGTTTCTGGAATTAAGGCGGAGTGGATTAGGTATCTGGACATGGGAGGACAGTAAGTTCTGGGTCCCAGCTTTCCCTCTGCAAATGATTTGCAGCGTGGCCTCCTGCATGGGTTGTTGTTTTTTGATTGGTTTGGTTTTTTTTTGGTCTTAGTGTCTCAGTTGTAGACAGGGTACACCTTGCAGTAAATGTAAATTAATTAATGTCTGTGAGAAACTACTGGTGGAAAAATCCCTAAGTAACATAGGTGAAATTAATACCTTTTCTATGCAGAGCAGATTTGGGTGGTATCAAGGACACAGTATGCATGCAGATGTATACTATACACAGTATACGCATCACATGTATGTATGTGCACATACAAACACAGACATTGGATGAATTCTTCTGCGTACATTTTAAAAAACATAGATGTAAAGGTAGCTTTCTGTTGAGGATAGAAGAGTCAGAATAGCAATTACTTGGATTGCCTTTACAAACTTCCAATTATGAGGTGTTACTCCTTTTTTTTTTTTTTTTTAAGACCTCTTCTAACTCAACACATTCAATGGCCCACAGTCATCAACTGACTACACTGCTTAATGCTTTTATTTTTACATATTTATAAATGTATTTGAAAATGTATTCTTAAACTTAATTCCTAAATAGGAGCTGGATAATACCTCTTTTTTCCTGAATAGGTACTATTCATAATTCAAAGGTTAAAGTGGAGAATGTTTATTAGCACACAGGTAGTGTGTGCTTTGTCCGGCTCTGGAGGCTGTGTCATGCACTCCTTACATTACAGATGCTATTGTTTTCAAATGGTTTTAATTAACTTCAGGAAGGCAGGATAGGACTAGGATGGTATTAAAGAAAAATAAATAGGAATGCATAAGGAAGAGAGGGTTGGAGTCTTAGAAGGGTACCTTTCTAGTAGACAATTAAAATGTGCCAGTAGAGTTACTCTGGATTTATACCTGTAAATGTCAGGCAAGAAAATAGCCTCAAATGGACTAGCACGTGAAGGAGCTGCACCTGCTTTCACTGAAATCAATATCGAAATTTCCATTCATTTCAGTAAGCGCAAGGAGATGATGGATTAGAAGAATTTAATTTGGGGCTTTAGGGAATTATATTCACAACTTTAGTTGTATTTATATAAAACGCACATTGATCCTTGAACAAATTCTCAGTACAGCTGGCCATTTAAAAAAATCAGAAATGTTGTGAATGCCTCTGCACGTTTTTCCTATGATTAACTGTTGTTTAAAAGAGAATTGCAATTATTTTGAGTAGTAAAACAGATTAAGCAGAGGTTTAAGGCTTGAGCTTAGTGAATGTAGCCATATCTAAACAAACAGTGGAGAATTTGGTCTTTCACTCTGAATTTTAGGATTAAATAAATGGCAGTCTCCTTTAAATTATATGTAAGCGCGTGCAAATATTTAATTAATGGGGTCTTGACACCTTAGCTTGTAATTCCTAGTCTTACTGAAATCATCCGCCAAATTTTGAAGTAGAAATTAAATCTTTCTCCTATTAAAAGCATTACTTTTCAAATAAGATTGTGTATTGTGACAAGTACTTTTGAATTCTGCGTTAGTACAGAAGCTCCTGAGCTCTCGATTGTGAAAGTCTTCTGTATAAGCAAACAAGATTCTCTGCTAAAATCACTGACCCACCTAATAATGGTGGCGAGAAATTCCCACCAGGCGCAATCGTGGGCTCAAATGGTGCTTTAGATTTTCCTCATACTCAGTCTCCCTGTGCTTCCTTTTCTTCCCCCAGTAGTTAATTCAAAGAATTTGGATGAAGCTTGAGAGAAGGGAAGTATGGCATGGGGAGGGAGAGAGAAGTCATTACAAAGGTTTTTTGTTCACTTGTGTGCTTACAGGCAATGGTGAGGCATCAACTGTGTGCTTGCTTCCATAGTGCACATTGCCTTGGAAGTATTAATAGGATTCCTGTAAAGCACCAGGACATGACAGGGGTTAAAATTCATGCTTTTACCATGTTTGTAGGGGAGAGGAACGTAAGAATGTCCCATCTAAATCAATAGGAGTTTTGCTTTTGACTTCAGAATACATGTGGAATGTGGCCAGCAGGTCGAGGGAGGCGATTCTGCCCCTCTGCTCTGGTGAGACCCCACCTGGAGCACTGTGTCCAGCTCTGGAG
>JAHREE010000403.1:98401-115720 GCA_033628505.1 Tringa tobata | reverse complement strand
TATTTTGAAAAACTCCAGAGAATAAGATACTGTTAACTCCTGTTGAAAACATAGTCCTTGCTACACTTGGGAGCAGAAGCGGAGTGTTCAGCCTCCGGGAGTTCTGCAGCAGCTTCTGTCACAATATGGAATCTTGCTGTTTGGCAACCAGCTCGACAAGCGCAGTAGAGGGAGGTGAAAGGCTGGTGGTGAGTAGTGTTTCTCCTTTTCTTAGCAGTTCCTCTGGATTTATCTAGGGACTAATCTAGATAAGGGAAGTTTAACAATATGGCAGCTGCAGGAGGGTCAGAAGAGCTGACCTACTGTTGTGGGGGTCTTTTTCATCTAGGAAGGTAGCCTGAAGTAGACTGGTGGGACTGAACCTACTGAATAGCTGAATCAGACCATTGATGAAATTCATAATGGATTGAAGCTTTGTCCACTGGCGCTGCAACCCACTTCCCTTTTTGCTTTATTTCTTCCTGATTATAACTTCAAAGAGCAGTAAAGCAGTAGAAGATAGTGCCTAGGTTTACCTCATTGAAGGTAAAGGACAGAGCATTATTGAAATCCCTTAATAACTCTCTTTTTTGGGGGGACAATGATCTCCCTTTGTGTCTTTGATAATGTTCCTATTCCAATATCTTTGAAGGCAGATTACAAAAAAAAAATAAATTCTTCTAACTATTAAGGGAGTCTCAAACTAAAGGGAGCCATCCATCAGAGATATGGATGTTATGTCCTCTTGCCCTCCCACCAATTATCAAGATAGTGACAAGTTTATGACTTGGACTGTCAACCACAGAGGGTGTCATTGGGGGCATGAAATTACAAGTTCTTTCTGAAGATGTCCTTGTATAACTTCTGTGGAAGAAATTAGCAAATTATTTTGATGGCACAACAGGTAACTAACAGGTAACAAATGTCAAGGCTGGTGCAAAATTAAGTGGATCCTTCATGGGGCATACATACCTAATACAAGCTGGGGCTAAGCATTTGCATTTTGGCTAGAAAGTAATCGGTTCAGGGCAACTTCTGGGATGTTTTGAGACTCGTGAGCGGAATTGAGGTTGGCATTGGCTGTGCTGTGTGGTGGCGCTGATTCGGTGGGGGATGTAAAGCTGAGAGGAGAAATGTCACGTGGCTGGAAATTTTTTTCCATTCTAACTTTTTTTGCTGCTATGAATATTACTGTAGAAATTTCTATCTCAGTATTTTAGAGTGAAGCAAGTATTTAGCTTGTAGTCCAAAGCAATGGCCCTATTTCATGTAAAAACTTTTTCCTGTCCTTGTACAGAAATATGTCTCTGCCCCTGTGTCAGTAACATTTTCATGTTGCTGGGGCTGTTGAAGTATTTGACCTGGTGTAGGAGGTGCCCAGCCCCTTGAAACAAGCAGAACTGAGGTCACTCAGTAGGAAGGAAGTTCCTGAGATAAGAGCAGCTAGTACCTAAGGTGCATCAAGAAGTGTGGCAATTGGGGTTGTGCTGTCTTGGAAAAATATTACCTTTCCAAGAGAAAATTATAATGACTCTGTCTCCAAAATTTATCTGTATCCATTTAGTGTCTGCTGGAATTTTGCTTTTTGGACTTTAATGTGAAACCACCGTCTGTTTCCCCTGACACAGGTACATATGGATGAATGAGTGCATACGCTCCCAGTGACTTTGAGTAGATGGGCGTTTGTTTGCGATGCAAAAGAAATGAAAATTTTCTTGAATTGAGTGAGTGTAGCTGTAGGCACAGCACACCAGGAATTTAGTATTAAGACTGTGTAGATTTGTCTTGTCAACTAACATTTGTTTGCAGTTCTTGTACTGCTGTATATGATCTTTTTGCAAAATCAATTACATCTTAATATTACATAGAAAATTAAGAATAATGAAATCCATCACTAAGGTTATGTTGCGAGCAGGCAGACTGAGATTATTGTTTGTGTGCTGGTTTACTCCTAGCGATACTGTTTCCCTTTCAGTCTCCTAATCAGATTTTAACACGAGGTTTGACATTTACCTGATATTCATATCTGTAGAAACACTGTTTCCTTTTCCCCATTGCTGTTTTCTTTGAGTTAACTTTACGCTCAAAGCAGTACACTCAAAGGTGAGAGAGACTGTAGAAGGGAGCTGGTAAGAAATGATGACTGTAACACACTGGTCGTGTTCTCAAGGCTGGCTTAATCATAGAGTTGTAGAATGGTTTTGGTTGGAAAGGACCTTAAAGATCGTCTAGTTCCAACCTCCCTGCCCTGGGCAGGGACACCTCCCACCAGACCAGGTTACTCCAAGCCCCATCCAGCCTGGCCTTGAACCCCTCCAGGGATGGGGCAGCCACAGCTTCTCGGGGCAACCTGGACCAGGCTCTCACCACCCTCGCAGGAAACAGTTTCTGTCTGGTATCCAATCTAAATCTCCCCTCTTTCAGTTTCAAACCATTACCCCTCATCCTATCACTCCACTCCCTGATAAAGAATCCCTCTCCATCTCTTGTGGCCCCTTCGGGTACTGGAAAGCCCCTATAAGGTCTCCCTGGAGCCTTCTCCAGGCTGAACAGCCCAAACTCTCTCAGCCTGTCTTCGTAGGAGATGTGCTTCATCCCTCTGATCATCTTCATGGCCTTCTGCTGGACCCGTTCCAACAGGTCCATGTCCTTCCTGTGCTGAAGACTCCAGAGCTGGACACAGCACTCCAGGTGGGGTATCACCAGAGCAGAGTAGAGGGGCAGAATCACCTCCCTCGATCTGCTGGTCACACTTCTTTTGATGCAGCCCAGGATGCTTACGACTTCAAGCTATTTTTGACTTTCAGAGTGGTGGGGAAAAGGTTTTAAGCCACAAAATGGTACCCCAGAAACTAACAGGTTGCCCGTTTTTGGTCGCTTCATTGTTTTTAGCATAAGTAAGTTTGCAGGGTTAAGAATAATGTGCTGCTTGTTGCTGGTATAGGTTGTGTTGATGCACTGACACTAGTGTCTTGTAGTTTCCTAAGAGAAGACTTGGGAAGTTACCATTACCGTATGTGTGGTGTGGGGCTTTTTTTGGTTGTTTTTTTTTTTTACCTTCTACCCTGAGAAGAAAATGTACTATTGTGTATTCGATTGCAGTGAGACCGCTGCACCGTGTTTTGCCTTTAGGTTGCCTGCTGAAGCGGTTTCTTGCACTTGGTTATGGCTTTTTGGGATGAGGCTGCGGGGCTCAAGAACTCTGGAAGGAACCTGCAGCCTGGGATTACACAGTATGCCCTGGACTGGCATCCACCCGGGTCTGCCTGAGGGATGTGGGGTGCTGAGGGGGTGCCTTTTCCTCAGGCATGGGGGTGAATGATGTTGCAGCCAGAGGGCACCAGCCACACTTTCTGAGTTGACTGGGGTGTTTGGGGACCTTGGAAACAGGGCAGGGATGAGACATGTGCAATGTCTTGTTCACAGTCCCTTGGAGGTCGAGGTGCAATAGGAGCTGTAACAGTACATCTCTTTTTACATATTTTTACATGCATATCCACTCAGGCACACTTAAATGGTCTCTAGATCCTCCTAAAAGCCATGGGGAACTTTTAGCTTTTGTTCTGCACACTCTGCTCAAGTCAGAGCTGATGTATGTACACTCATCACGTACACATCTAAGAGTGTGGTGGCATTCCTGGGCTCACGATGAGTTTGCTGCATGTAAAGGAACAGCTTAATATGGAAGTTTTGATACATGAAATCTGAACTGGCCACTGAAAGAGTATAGTTGCCCTGAGCATTGTCCATGTTTGGGCAAGAAGAATTAATCCACGTGATTATCTATATGTAAAGATTGGTTTTCAGATGTTACTAGTTTCCCAGTCTGATTGCTACAGCATTTTCTGTGGAGCTACGTGCCAGTCTTGTCCTGCTGCACGTTTTTCAAAATCTGCATGTTTGTTTAAATCTAGTTCTTAACTTCATCGTAACAACCTGGAATGGGTTGCCCAGAGAGGTGGTTGATCCCCCATCCCTGGAAACAATGAAGACCAGGTTGGTCGGGGCTCGGAGCAGCCTGATCTAGTTGAAGACATCCCTGCTTATTGCAGAGGTTTGGGCTCTCAATAATTGTTGCAGGTCTGTCCCTTCTAACACAAACTATTCTTTGATTCTAATATCCTGTCTGTCCAGTAGATTTAGAGGTTGAGTAAAACAAAGTGTGAGTACTTCAAAAATATGCATCCAAATGCAGCTACTTAAAAAAAAAAAGCTATACATTACACAAATCACAGGGTCCAGAGAGTTCCTGGCAGTGACTTGTTATCCTGTGGTTGGGTTGGAACCATGGAGTTAGACACTTTCACTGCTCTGTGTTACCATACTGCTTTTAAAACAAATGCTAAACCCTGTGCAGCATGTGTTGATAATGCGTTTGTATTTCATCATTTTAACATCTATCTGTCCTTGCTGATCTCCTTGACTGTTACACAGAGGAAATTATTTGAAAGGGCAGAGCTGTGGACAGAAAAGATTTTTGTAGCCCCATTTTACAATCTGGAGAGTGCAAACTGATTTATGTGTAGCAGGAGAGCATACTGGGCTTTAACTGCAGGAAAGTAGTCCCTGTGTAGGGGACTGCATACAGTGGTGCTAAGTGGAATTGGGGGTGTGGAAGGGAAACCTGCAAAATTGTGATTTGCTGCTTTTTTCCATACCTTTTGGAAAGAAGTTTTAAACAGCTGTGTGGTACAAGTGTTCTTAATGTTGTTGAAATGATGTACAGTGTTAGAAATAATCATGCTGGTAATGAACTGTGACAAAAATGTGAACTGCAACGTGGGTATTTTTGGATTAAATAAAACATACCAGTCTGTTTATCCCTTACGTGATTCCAGGCAAGCCATGTACTTGAATTTTTGATAGCAACTGAAAGTAAGATTTGCTGATATGATCCATTCATACATTTTGAGATCCTCGCCCTTTTCAGTCCTATTGCAGCCAGTAGCTGGTGCATTGTTCCACTGCTGTCCTATTACACAGGAAGAAAAAAATACCTTTTTTGCTTCCTGAACTTAAGAGAAGTGTCAGAGCTCAAAGGAATTGGTTGTAATGGTATCAGATAGGAGCTGGTGAAGCAAAACTAATGAGTTTTGGGCCCTGAAATAATTTATAATACAGAACTCCAAATCTGGAAAATTGTTTTTGAAAGGTATTAGAAACAAAAATAGCACTTCTCAACTGCAAAGCTGAATGTGGACCCTTTAAGTTAGGTAGGCATGTCTAATTGCAAAAGATTGATCATTAGATTGTAATCTGTTCCGAGATAGCTGTGCACCCTGGCTCCTTTTGAAGTGGATAGAATTAGAGAGGAGGAGGGGGGAAAAAACTGCTAGGAACAACGGATCTTCTCTCTTCAAGTATCTTCTTAGGTCGTGGGCTGAAGTCTCATTCTTGCTGTTCTGTGCCGTTTCATTTTTTTTCACATTATGTTGTGTAATTTTTTAATGTTCTACTATGTAAGGGTTACACTACTCTTTAAAATAATGCAAGTTGTAGTTTCTCATTTTGTTTTTGTAGAAGTACCTGAAACCGAATTTGTTCTTGGCCTTTTTTTAAACAAAACCTCCTGCTATTTTTGCAACAAGACTACAAAGAAGTAAGTAGGGAATGCTAGACATAGACGGCCTTTAAAATACAAACCAAAACCTTGGCAGGCTCTTCACAAGAGATCATTTTTTATTAGAGAGCCTCCTGTCCCGGACTCCTGTAAATGCATTGCTGATGTATCTGCTCCATTCACCTGTACCGTACTCCTTATTAAGCTCTATTTGTTTTCTTTCTCTCTTGAGTGGTCATTTAGAAAATCGTTTCATCCAAGTGCTCAAATAAACAAGTGGATTTGTTGTTAAAATTCCCATAGGAATATAATGCTTTAAGGGACTCTTTGGATCATTGAATCTGCTTGCTGCTGCCACATTGAAACCTCCCTTTTGCAAAACAAAGCATGTCATAGTTAATATTCCCCCTTCTCAGTGTAAGGCTGTTTGCTCAAATTATTGTGCCTCTTGCTTATAATTTATGCCTGTTTATGGCCCATGTATTCATATTTGTTATTGTGCCAGTGTTGTCCTTTTACTTAAGTAGTTTGTTGCCCTCCTTGGTGTCTTCCACCAAGTGTTTTGTGGAGAGAATGGTTACATTGCTTTTCTCGTGTGGTTTCCCCTAGTAAGCAGACTGCTCTCCTCCTGGGGGGTCTGCTTTGTTCCTAGTGTCGCCTTAAAAGGTCTGAGCTTAGGTTCTGTTTAGGAGTTTGAGGATTTTCTGCATTTATGAACTTGTTACATCGATTAAAAACTTAGTCTGTGTTTTGAGCAGAGTAGGCAGTCTGTAATTTTGCCATTCCCAAGGATTAAAACAAGGAGACATTTTATTGTAAGAGTCGTAGTGGAGAAAGCATGGCTTCTCAGGGTTGAGGACAGTGCCGTCTAGGGAAATGCTAGGCAGAGTCCATCTCCTCTCTTCCCTCTCTCCCCAGTCAGCTCACAAAGTACAAGGACTTTATGGGAAAAGTGGGCAACTCTCCCGTCCCCAGCCAACCCAGACTTTCTTTTCCTCCTTGGACAAAAAAGAGGCAGAACTAGTTATGCTGCAGCTCTGCCTAGTTCAGGCTCAGGGCAGTGTAAATGGTTTTGTGTGGAACAGAACCTGAGCTAGTGGTATGCCTTGTGTGTCCAGTCCAGTTGCCTGCAAGAGCAGTGCATGTATCTCATCATTGTACAGAGTTGGTGAAAAGCTGTGGGACTTGCTGGTGTGGGGCACAGATCCATCTCTGTTGGGCTGATGTGAGCTGTGTGTAGGTGAGCATCTCCAGAGCCTGTCTGGTTTTGCATAGACTTGTCGTGTTGACTGCAGTGCCACACAAGGGCATGGGCCAGCTGGTGTCTGTAGTGTGGACAAGAAGCCCTCCTGTTATCTGGGGCAATGTGGAATATGATTTAGAAATACCCTGGTGAAGCTTCAGAAAACCAGTCTGGGTCCAGCATTGTCAGGGCTTGGGCTAATCGGCCTGATCATACCTGAGTTGGTCTCACAGGTGAAGCACGTGTGTGCTGTAGCTTTCTTCCTGGTACTCTTAAAGCCCTTCAGGATACTGTTAGCTTTGCTTGAGTACATAGAGCCAGCTTGAGGTGTGTGTGCATCCAAGTAATAAGCCCTCCAAAATCCTGAAACGCATCAAGGCAGGAGCTCCAGAGGAATAAATTTAGGTATGACTTACTTGCATTCTTGAGTGGACAGCCACCCATTGACTGCTTTACACTCCCTAAGACTTTTATGCAGGTTTTCCGATGTTGGCTAGGGGAATTCTGCTGCATTTTTCCTCCAGGCTTGGTTCTTTCCAATTCTGTTCCTGTTTTTCCTCAAACCAGTTCTTCTAGTTCTGGTTCTCTCTGGAACATCCCCTGGCGTGCTGTACCAAATGTATCACTGGAGTTCCCATGGGAGGGAGCATCACATCTGCTTAGTTTATTGCTGCCTTAGTGGAAATATTTTTAAAAGCTTGATGTTTGCTTGATGCTTGTGGGTCTTGGGAAGTGTTTGCCATCTTGTGTTTGCCAACTCTTCATTGACCTGTGTATCTTTTAGTGTAGTCTTCTCTTCCAAAGCTCTGTGCACATTGGATACAGACTTCCAAGCTTAGTTGCTCAGAACTTTTTTTTTTTTTACCCTTTTCTCTTGATTAAAAACCTGTATTTCCTATTCTGTAATCAGTGATATCATTCTTATCTTGAAGTATTTGAAACTACTGCAGCAGCAGGGTATGCAGTTCATAGAGTAGAGATTTCTGAAGTTATAGACAGCCTGTCTGGCTCTACTGTCTCAAGTGCCCTGAACTTGTTCAATTTGTTCTCTCCTGAGTAGTTGTACTAATTACCATCTGTGTACCCTCGATTTCTGTCATAACTGTGCATCCTGCATGTTTCCCCCAGTTTTTGGTGAAGTCTTTGTTTCTAATACCTCTTTTTTTCTCTCTTCTTTCTGTCATGTGGCTCTGTCAGTGTGCAGCTGTAGCCTAATGTGTAGCTGAACGCACCATGGGCAGTTTTCCCTTTATTTCTGTGCTTTCTTAATAACTGAGAAAAGAGCTCTTTTAATTGTACGCTCTTCTTGTAAAGTTATGGGGAGGCGTTGAAGGCAACGGCTGGTTCTTGATCCATGCTTTCATGCTCCCTTACTGCGCTTCTGACCTTGGCCTTCATTTGTTCCAGCAAAGAGAGAACGAATTTTGGTAGTAAGTGATGGGGTGTGCTGAGCCGTAAGTCATTAACAAGTGACTCCAGAGCCCTTTTTCGTTGAAGAGCCTTCACTTTAATCCTGAAACCGAGAAATAGGGCCAGGACTTTTGCATCTGAAATGTGTATTCCTGTGCTTGTTGTTTTGCTTGCAGCTCTGCATAAGCAAAAGACACCTCGACTCTGTCTGCTGTTCTTTCTGTCTTGGGTTTAATGGCTCATTTTCCTCTAACTTCAGGGTTTTGCCTTATGCCATGGTGACATGTTTCACTTCATATAAGGAAGGGGAAAGGAAAAGGTGGAAGCAAATATCTAAAAGTGATAACAACACAGAAGTGTTGTTAGAGTATCTTGGCTCACATTCATCTACGTAGATGCGGATACGGCTATCACAACTGACTTTAATTCTGTTCTAGAAGATTGCATCAAATAAAAAAGAGGGAATTGAAATGTAAAAAGCAGCATACAATCAAAATAGCTTTCTCTTCACCTGTTGTACTGGGGACCGTATATGGGGAGCACTGCTATTTGCCCAACATTTTTTGTGATAATAGGAATTTAAAAGGCTCTTCCTTGACAGCTGTATCCAGATGTATGCTTTCCTCTGGCTTACTACTGCTGCAGGATGGCAATTACAGCCTGGCAAATAGGACAGATTGAGGAACGCAGGACCTGCAGAGCCTTCCTGTTTAAATTATATTACCAGTTAACAGCAGGGATACTTCAGCACTTCCCAGCTCTTCCTCATTTATTGCTTCGAAGAGCCAAGCATTTTTATAGTCTCTTAATTTTCTACATATTTTTAAAACCCTCAAGAAGCAACAATTGGAGGGACCATTAACACCGAAGCTATGGACTAATGAGGAACACAACGTCTGTGCTAGAGATACTGATTTGCTTAGTTCCACTTGTATTTCTCCACTTGAATTCTTTGTGTTCTTCCCTTAGCTGTGGTGGCTGTTTACTCACAGTACACACGAGTGAGGGTAAGATGGAATATGAGCAAAACGTATGAAAATGAGCAAAACATTGTTTGCAAGGATGTTGCTGATAATCTTTATGCACTCCCTCAGAAGCAGTAACTTTTTGCTTTTTAAAAGACTGCTGCTCAGGCATGGATACACAGAGATCTCTCCCTTGGCGTTCTTTAAATGTCAGAAATCCCCCTTTTACTGAGAACATCTATTTCCTTTTTCCTTCTTCCCACAGTACTTTGAAGGTTCTTCTTTTCCCTAAGTTTCACCTTTCCAGTCTGTTACACTTCTGAGGTGAGAAGGCAGGTAGAATTTGTCCCGTATGGGTATGTGGAACCATTCCTTTTATTTTTTTGATAAAGCAGTTTCATGTGGGTACTTCATCTGGATTTCTTGGTTTTAAAACAGTCGTCCATTTGTTCTGACCTTCATTTTATCTGTGTAGTGTTAGGAAAACGAAAGGATATAAATTAGCAATAACAGTGAATAATACTGTCTAAATCAAAGAATAAAATGGAAGAGGATAAACCATCAGTAAACACATCGGTAGGATGCCCTGAAATATGCTGCTTACCTTCTTTTTTTGATATATTGCATTTTCTCAGCTCAGGCAAATATTTATTCCTTGAAAGCAATTTTGAATTCATTTATCCTTGCAGGATATAACTTTACCTTGTAAAGTCTCTTGTGACTAAAATATTGTTTAGGAAAATGTGTATATATATATAAATAAATAACTTTAAGCTTATTCCCTACTGCTTAAACCTTCTGCTGCTGCATTGTGAGTTTTATGAGGTATGAGTTGGAGTATAATGGTTTTACGATGTTTGTGCCAAAGCACCATCAGCTGCTTCCTCTCTCTCTGCCTCCTAGTTTCATCACTGGGTGCTTTCTTACATTGCTCATTGTATTGAAATCCAAACTGTGTTAAAGCCTCTCTTTCCACATTAAGCTGTTTCCAAAACAGATTGTTGTCTTACTACTTAGTGTAGGTGTAGTAGTTTAACAAATGACTGAGTTTGAAGAAAATACCCGTAGACAACAGAATATGAAACTAGCAAGGCACACTCTGTTCTGACTTGTCAGTCATGATTTCTACATTATTTCTTACTTAAAGGTGTTGCTTAAATACAGGCTTAATGGTTTTTTTAAAATAAACTAATTCTTATGTTTGTATTTCTTTTTTTCAAAGTTGTGCTGGCTTAGTTTATGGAAAAATGCGTGGGTGCTGACAGATTGCAGTGTTTTGTAAACTTCCAAGGAAGTAGGTAGACTGCACTTCTCATCTCAGAGTGCTTTTTAGTTATTTTTTTTTCCTTCTGCTTGAATATGAAATAATTGTGGAACTATCCAAAGTTGCTTGAAACAGAATGTTGATTTTTTTTTTTTTAAAGTATTGATTTTTGATTCGTGAGCTGTCTCCCTACATTCGTATATATTTCAGGATGTACCTTTCCAAGGGAATTGGAAACAGTCCCATTTCTCCAGAAATGGCTTGCTAGATGCAGAACACTTTCACCTTTTCACATGGTTAGAGAAAGAGAAAAATGATGCTTATATTAAGAAATGTTAGAAGGGATTGCAGATCAGGGAAAGGCAATATAGTGACAAAGAAATTAAGTACAGCTTCAGAAAGTCAAATATCTTGTTAAGTCCGTGCAGAAATCAATAAGCACTTCTGAGAATGATGGTATTGAGTATTCTATTTTGAGAAATACTTTTGTCTCTGGAAAACTAGAGTAAATGACTACGGTAGAGATGCAGATGAATTTTGGAGCGACTTATTCAGGTATGCACACTGGGAAGTCAAGGATGTCTGTCTTGCTAGACTGTTCTAGCTGCTGCTGTGTCTGAATTTCTAGGTGGCCTGTTGGTACCTTGGGATGGGTGAGCAGTTCCTGATATGGCTGTGCACCAGGACAAACAGACATGATAGATCTACTGTGCTGCTCTGCCTAAACACGGATTACAGCAGCTGCTCTGGAAGTGATCTGTGCCCACCCTGTTCTTCCTAGGTATTAGTCACACAAGTCCTAGGTAACTGCAGGCTTTGCAGGACCATATAGCAGGCTTTAAAATGGGCTCATCAGCCAATAGGATCAACAGTGTTTCCCCTGTCCTCCCCCACTACTTCATTAGCAGTGCTCTTCTGTTACAGAAGAGTAAATGATGCTATTTTTGCTGTTTTTATTAGAGCTCAGGTGTGACTTTTCTGTTTTGACTTTGTACTGGGTGAGAAATGTCTGGTTTGATACAATGAAAAAGCTGATTTGAAGATGTTACAAGGCACTCTTCTCTTCCTCCTCTGTTGTAACTTCTTGTAGTGAAACTGCTCTGTCTAAGGTGTTTGGCCAGTGCTGTTTTAAGTGGGAAATGGGAGAAAATCCTGGAAAACAACTGCATTGTCTGACCATCATGGTTAGCCGTAGCTGCATGCTTTTGCTGTTTGATACTAATGAAGCTGCAGCTTCTCCCTGGGGGAAGGCCAGCTCTTGCAAAGAAGTGCTTTGGGCTGGAGGAGGGCAAGTAGGTAATTTTAAGTGTCTTTGGACCTCACTGCTGTTGCGTCCTGCGTAAGAAGAAATCTACGTGGTCTGCAGCAATAAAACCTGAGTTGTAGTGGAAAATAAGGCTGTGTGAATGGAACCAAATCCTGAAGTCAGCTGAAACAGGAGTTTAGCCCATGTGCCAAGGTGCGTATGGTGGGTCTGTAAATCATTACTCTGTAGTGAAGGGGCTATAAGAAAGCTTACTTTGTTGCAAGGCCCCCCGAAAAGTGTGTGTTCTCTTACACTTGTATGAGTTAATGACATAAAGCTGCTCATGACTGGGAGTATATGTTTGCTGTGAAAAGAACCTGCTTATTTTGTGCTGTCATGGTTGAATAAAAAACAACAGCATTGTATATTATAGATGGAAAGGATACTGGAGCATGCTTTATGGAACACTTACTCACAGGGACTGAGTTAGCATTTCCTCTATGTTTTACAATAAGGTGAGTTGAAAGGATTTTGTTCCTAAGCTTGTGCTTTTATATGGGCAAACAAGACAAGATGTTGATGGCTATTGGAAGAGCCTGGGGTACTGCTGGTTTTAGTGAGCCCAGTGTGTGCAGTGGGAGGGGGACCAGGCTCGTGGGTGTTTGAGATGTGCTTTCACTTGGCTTTTTCCAACTGTGGTGTGACCACAGTCCCTATATCTGGCTGGCATCTCCAATGTGGAGAATGTCATTGTTGCAGTAGTTTTGCTTTTCTGTTATTCCCTCCCATTGGAGGGGAAAAACATCTTCTCAAAATAGCAGGTGTATAATTTCATAAAACTTCAGCATTCCTTGGAAAGTGTAAAATATCTGAAGGCTGTTTTCTTTGACATAAACTTTCCTGTTTAAAGAATATGCAGAATCGTTTCTTATCAGAGATGAAGTTGTTAGAATGCTGTGATGTAATGGACTAGTGTTTTTTATGAAATGGATATTTGGGCCTTTTAAAATAAAACAGTTATTGAACTTGTTTTGAGGTGTGAAACGGCAGAGGATGAACTGTATGGAAGCAAATAAACAAAAATACCCTACCAGAAAGAAAAGAGAATTTCCTACATTATACTGGGAAATATGTGCTTTGTGCTTGAAGGGAGTTGGCCCTTTGCTTTCAGGATAAGGAGTATATTGTATAAATATGAATATATGGGATGCAATGTGAGAAATGGCATTGTGTAGCGTTGTTATTGAGAATTATGTAAATGCTAGTAAATGGTTTAGCTGTTTACTGTGGTAATAGTACTTATCTTCACAGGGAAATGTTCTTTAAATTAGATGGATTTCAACCTGGGCAATGTTATGGTGGAGTGAAGCGGAATGACTTCTCAGTTGATTCAGTTTTGCAAATAAATCCTGCATATAATTCTTTCTAAACGATCAATGCACTGGGTATAGCACTTAGTGTGCCAGCAGCTAATATCATCTCTTTTACTTTTTTTTTTTAAAAAAAAAAATAATAAAATTGCTGTTGCTCATTGCTGTCCATGCAGTTTGCACCCCTGAGGGGTGTTGCTGCTAGGGTATGAATACGAAAGAGATCAGATGTTCCATGGAAATTTTGGGCAGACTAGTAGCATTAATTAGCACGAAGGCCATATGCTTCTAGTCCAAGGGTCCTGTCCAGAGGATTGAAATGGCTGATCCTGAGCTGAAGAGGAGCAGTCCGAGGAGCTCAGAGAGGTGTTGAATTTCACAGTTTGCAAATCATCTTGGCCCGACCTCCCGTGTGTTTTATGGCTTTCTCTTCTAACCCAGATGCTCTGCATTGAGCATCGAGACTTGAAGCTAGACAAGAGGGTTTTGATGAGCAGTCTTGACAGCCTGCCACAAGCAGAGAGCAGGAACAGCCATTTAATCTGTGTTCCTCCACCACGCTCTTGATGGTGACAAAGTGATACTTGTTTGTCTCCTGCCTCTATGAGGCCTCCTGAGAATATGCATTTATGAATAGCCAGGGTATTGTGTGTTCTCTCATTCACCTATGAAGATAGCCATTTTAATTTGTACCTTTTTGGTATCGTTTTCAAGGCAGAGTGTTGCAACTTGTTATGATCGTGACTTTCAGTGGTGATGTTAAATACACTGCACAGCAGTACAGCCACTAAACACAGAGCAAACATGTGTTTGAGCAGTTCTGGGTGTTCCCCAAGGAGATTTGGAGGTCAGGATAAATCACAGCTGTGTTGATTGAGAGGCCAGAGCCTGCTCCTTTCTCTTGGTACGTAATATTTCCAGTCATGCTGTTGGCCTGAGACTCGTCAGACATAATATCAAAACCTCTTTGTACTTTGGGACACATGGTGTGTATAAACAGTTTTATCCAGAAGCACAGAGTGGCAGTGGGCGTTAGCAAGGGGTAGTGGAAAAAAAAAAAAATCAGTATAGTGACAAGGTTTGTTCTTCAGTGTTTGGAGGGAGTAGCTGCTCAAGGCATTGCTGTGTCTGTGTCACCCAGTGTGATGTACAGCCCAGCAGAACTCAGGCAGTGCTTCCACTGTCTGTAAGAAAAGTAATTGTGGTCATGTCTTGGGCCGTGTTGTTGGTCTACTTTGTACCTTACTTTGAATACTTTGTGTAAATTGGAGAGGAGGGGGAACAGTAAAATATGGCTGTAGGTGAAGCCATGGTGTTGCACTAATCTTCTTCATACCTTCCTACTACTTGTCACGGATGGTGGAAGCCCTCTTAAAATAGTTGAGCCTGCTAAGGGATCCCCAACTGCATCATTTCAGCAATCAGTAAAATCAGGCTAAAGACACGATAGTAATAATTAAATTTGCAATAAAAGACCCTTAAAGGTAACGTGTACACCAACACATCTGAACAATCATATCTGTACTTTGGTGTCTTATTGGAGTAACAATCTGATTTTTATATGTGAAGCTTTGTAGTCTGAGGTGTAGCCCTCTCGCTGTATTATTTCGCATTCTTTCCTCTTGCAACACCACTGAAATGCAGATGGAATGACTTAAGAAATAAATGTTCAGGTGTATGTAATTCAGCTGGTTAATGGTCTGTCCATAAATGCTCTGGAAATGATGAACAGGTGCCGTCCTAAAGGAGGATGGCTTTATCCAGAAGTGCTGAATCACTGCTGGAAGTGCAAAGCTCAAACCTAAGTAGAGAGTGGTGGCCAGTGCCTCCCTTATTCGGGTACGTGTTAGGGAAACCAGAGGTGCTGGCTGAGCTGCTCACCATCAGATTCAGGATGAATAGAAAGAGATTGTCCAAATTCTTGCCTGATTGTTTAGCTGGTTTTGATGTAGTCATATTTATTATACAAATTCATACTATGCAACCTGATGGCTCTAGGCTGTTGTGCTCATTTCTGAAATGGTGAAGCTGTTTTTTTTCTTCCTTTGGCCTATGACGTTTAGGGTCAAATTTGTCTCCCTGTCTTGAGATCTGAAAGGGTTTCAGCGTCTGCCTAGAACCTAGTTGGGTGTTTAGATGCTGAATAGTTTAGTTGCCTGTATATGCTAATTTGCAAAAAATCATAAGTGATACTGCATTTTTCGTTGTGCATCCCAGTATTTTGAATGCTCTATGGGAGGCCAGTTGGTTGCAGCAAAAATATCCTGTCAGTGGTTTATATCTACAACACTTTAGTTTGTGAAATATCTTCCAAGACAGTATTATTTAAGATCCTCTCTAGAGGAAATACAATATTAAAAACAAAACAAAAAACAGCAACGAAAAGAAACTAAACCGACCCTCTTCAGTACAGTATATTGGAAGGAGAATCATCTGCCTGCACTGTTTAGTTGTTTGCTGAGTTGAAAGACACGATGTGATTTGTTGTGTATGTGAGAGAAGGAATCGGCAGAGACAACGAAATAAACTCTGCCAAGCTAGAGGGGCTGGGGACATCACATGCCATAATTCTGTGCAGCATTTTGATTATTCTCCCCCTTCCACCTCAGGCCCTCTTTCCTCCAAGGATAAACATCTCTGCTCTTCTTACTTTGCTTTTCCTCTCAAATTTTATTCTTCAGAAAGTTTTTTTTTCTCAAAAGCTGCTGTCAACTCCTGCAATGATTTTATAACTAGATGTGTTACATCTATTTACATATTTACACCTCCAGTAGTATACTACAATGGGATAATACACTGCCTTGCAACTTGGAAATCTTTTGGTTTCAACTTTTCTTTCTTGTGGAGGTTATTGCAATTATCTGGTAATCTTACTGCTGCTGAAGTGATGCCACTTTCTGTTACGGCACCACAATCCTGCAAAGTGGTAAACAGGAACTTCACAACTATGGCTTTTTTTCACCACTAGTAGCAACTGTGCTGTGGAACAGTTTTGTCCAACAGTTATGGAACAATACAATTCCAGACCTGTTAACTTAAAACTTCACATGGCTTTGGTGTTTAGGATACCATTCTTCATTTTAATTGAGATTTTTCTATCAAAATTGTATTTTACATGCATGTTGATATTCAAGAGGCAATATGTGTGCATGTAGGGGTTTTTTTGTATCCATCTACAAATGACAGCAAGAACTATACTTTAAACCCCCTTTTCTTTATGTTTCTTGTTCTGGTAACCACTTCTTTTCCTTCAGTTTCTTTATGAATAAAGCTATCATTCCAAAATACTGCTAGGGCAACTCGTAAGTTGCATCATCTGGGATTTGAGATCTGTGTACTGTGCTGCAGAAGAATCCCTTCTTCATTATGACATTTTAGCTTCTATAAAATTAGGCAGCCCAGGGAAGTTGTATCTGCTTTAGGGGTGTGACGATATGGCTAAAACCTGGGCATAGAGCCCTTTGTAGCAAGAAAACCAAGATATGCGTGTGCTGAAAACAGCTTGTGGTTTGCTGGTTTGGTACGTCTAAGGGGTGATCCCTCTCTCCATCCTTGTTCTCTCAATGGTAAATGATGGCTGCAGCTGTATCTATGTGACACAGCTGCTAATTTTAAATTATAGTTTGGACACAGAAACTAAAAGTATAAAGGTCTTAAGTCTCCTCCTTCCATTACTTTCTGCTGTTTATTTGGTAATTGCACACTCTAGTTAAAAAAAATGACCAACTTGATGTGCAGGAAATTGATTCAGAACTTCAATCTTCTGCTGCCATGCACTGTTAATTTTGCTCTATGGCTCTTGTGCTAGACGATCTCATCTCTAGGCTAGCAGCCATAGACCTGCTGAGGTGGGGAAAAACACTGTGCAAGAGATCATCAGTGCAGCGAAGGCAGAAATGGTCCTGTGAAAACGCCCTCCCCATCAAGTGATGGCTGTGTGTACCTTTACATCAAGAATGGCCCTGCGGTGCTAGGGATCCCAGGCGAGAGGAAGAGAGAGGATGGTAACTCAGGACCTTGGTTGTCAGCTGTATGGCTGCTTGCATTCTTAGGGATCACAGGGTAACTTGCCTGGCAAGTGCAAAAAAATTTAGGCCTCACTGGATGTCTGGACAGACTCCTGGGCTGGGGATGAGCCAGTGGTCGTGGTCCATGTGTGTATCAGTGATTTAGGACTTGAACTGTTGAGGAGCGACCTCAACAGTGTGCAACTGGGACCTCAGTAGTATGGAATCATAGAATGGTTTAAGTTGGAAGGGACCTTCAAGATCATCCGGTTCCA
>JAHREE010000403.1:21235-53547 GCA_033628505.1 Tringa tobata | reverse complement strand
ACACTGCTCTGACCTGCTGTTTTGTTATTTACCTTTTAAAAAGTGCCTGTGCCTATAAAACTTTCTGAAATTCTGAAAAGAAAGTTTGCTAAGAATTGTTTTAATATTAACTGTGGTGCTTGTAGTGTTTGGCAGGTCTGCTAGAACAGTTTTTCTCTTCTTAATGTTTCAGTGAAATACAAGATTCAAGGAAATGTGCTAATAAATAACTAAGGTTTTCTCTTGGTCTTTGTCTGTAAAGATAGCTCTTTTTCCATGTAGGTATGCAAATTATTTAATCGTGGGAAGCCTTAATAATCAATACACCTTTTTCACATGCAGTGAAATTTACGTTCATTCAGAAACTCAGAATTTAAAGTCACTTTTCTCAGCTTGTGGCTTTCTCTTTTTTCCTCCTTTCAGTAAGTTACTTTGCCCGTGACAATTTATATTGTTTCCCATAGAGAGGATCTGTGTTAAAATAGCTGATCTTTTTTGTCACTAATTAGTGTGAAACAGATAATGGAATACGGTATTGCTGTGTTGAAAGTGGGAGTAAAAGGAGAAAAAGAATTGTGATTCTGAACACCTGATATTTTTATCTAGCAGAGGGGAAGAAATCCCTTTATACCAGTAATAATACAGTGGTATATGTTTTGAAGGTGTATTCCAGTGATGTGATAATTTTGGGAATGTAGCATTTATTATTGCATAAAAACTTTTCTCCCTTCTACCAGTAAAATTTTGTGTTCTAAACTGTCAAACAAAATACTGCTCTGGTTGCATTATTTTAAGAATGATGATGTAACTGGAGTATTATTTACTACTCCCCAGAAGAGGTTTTTTTCTTTAAAAGGAAAGATGCTCTGTGTGTAACCCCCCCAAGGGTAGGCAGTAATGGCTTATGTCACCAAAGGCTGTGCCTGGGGAGAGAAACAACTTGCTGGAACTAGTGCTTTACTGAGTGAGAGAGACTGGGGGTGAGCAATGGTCATTGATCCCATATTGTAACAACAGAAATCTCCTTTGGTGTGTGAGGAGCAGAGACAGACCTGTTCTTAAGTGGGGAAGCAAAAATCCGTCGTTGTAACATCATTTTGGAAAGCTTTTAGTTTCTTCTCACTTAAGGTAATCTTTCTATTTTCTGTAGCTGGTGAGGTTAAAGCTGGAGTGCTGCTTTGCTTTCTAGCCCAGGATTCATATGAAGGGCTATGAGCTGGGGTCCAACTTTTCTGTCCATTAATTCGTGTTGGATGTTAACTTAAAAACCCTGCAATTTGTTCATAAACATACCCACCCTTCTTAAGGCTGGGCTGCTTCCTATGTTCCCATGTTAAGGTACAGAAGAAAGGCCAGTGTGTCCCTGTGTGTAAGGTGAGGCAGCCTTTCACCTTGCTACAAAGCACATCTCCCATCGAGGATGCTCCATCACCAGAACTTCCAGATGTGTTTAACCCAAGGGAGATGAGGTTTTCAGTCACAATGAAATGTAGGCAGGGTTCTCGAAAGTCTTGTGGGCTTTGTTCACATTTTTCCAACTTAATGATTAGGTAAATGCCAGTAAATGGTGTACCTGTTGGTACAGCTCTGGTGTCACGGTGGAAGACAAGGCTGGCTGTTGTGCTGTCTGAAGCAGTCTGTCAGTCCTCCCTGCGAGCTCTGCCGCACAGGCACCGGGGTGGCACTGCCTCTGGAGAGCAAGGGGAAAGGCACAGTTTGGTCTTGGCTGCTGCTGCCTTCTCCAGGAAAGCAGTGAAGTGACTGTTTTTCAACAGGGTATGTTATGTGATGTGCTTTTAGAGCCGCCTGTAAATACACCACTCTCCTTTCTCTGAAACCACTCAAGTCTGGGATGAGGTTATGGTAGGCCACTCCACCAAATGGGTTTAATTTCCCTTATCTTTCCAAGCCATCCAAAGTCAATTTCTCCTTTAATGGTAAACAAACCAGTTTGATTAACCTATTTATGTGTTGTTTTCACGGGCTAATGAGATGTGAGTGTGAAGTTAGGCCTTTAGTGTGTGACCGTAGCAGAAACCCCAACCTGGACTTGAGAGCAGTTGTTCTGTGAGCAACTTCTGGATCGCTTTGTGTTAGAAACCTGTGCTGAGGGTCACAATTCACTTCTGTGGAGCTGGCGCTGTGATGCTGCTCTGCTTTGGAGATGTTTTCTTACTAATTTTGTCTAATGGCACGTTCCACGAGGCCAAAAGTTGCTTGCTAAGAGATGAGATGTACTGATATGTTTCATTGATCTGCTGCTAGAAGTTAGAGAGTCTTTTTTCTTCATCACTTCTGTTTTTTGCCCTGCAGGATCTTGTTGACAAGAGCTACAGAGCTTAGGCTTCTTCTTGAGGGTCTTCCTGATGAGCTGCTGCTTTGAATGATTGCCTTAGCTAAACTAGAACAGGTTCTGTATAATAGCATCTGTGCTGCTGCTGCTTTTGGACTCCTCAGCTGATCTCTCTCTAAATTTGAGGTGCCCTTTGACAGAACTACATCCCGGTGTGCACACCAAAAAGCCCAGAGGGATTTTTGTGAGTGTCACACTGCCCTGTGTGACTGCTGCAGGCTTGCTCAACCCTGTAAGTCTTGAAAGTCTTAACTGGCTGATGGAAGCCAACATCACTCTTGGTGCATCATCTTTTACATCTACTGGGTAGGAGTTAAAATACTGGTGTAATAAGTAATATGTTTGCCAAATAGCAACACAAGAAAGAGACAGGATTTTGGATAGCATGGAGAACTGGGAAGCAGTAACACAGAGGGTGAGATGGAGAGTCCCTCTTTCATAAGCCGAGAGGGGGAAAGTAGTGAGATACACTTTGAATCCATGCTAGGGTAAAAACAGAGGGATGGGGAAGGAGCAGGCCACCCTTTGGTATCAAGCAAAGCATGTAGAGCTTTTCTGCGCTCCCCGATCATCGCTTTTGTTTCTCGCTATACTTGCTGGGCTCTTATCCTTCTCAGACAAAAAAGCTGAGGGAATCTATAAGGATAACCTAAAGGTATTCTTTTTGAGCATAATACTTGAATAGTCTAAATAGCTGAAGAGAACTATGTATTATAAAAAGAATGTGGGTTGGTTTTGTTTTTTTAATTGTGGTGATTCAATGACAAACTGCTGTTAAAATGGAAGAGCTCAAATGCGGGTGAGTTGACAGCCAACATGATGCTTGAGGTGTTACCTAGATACTGAATTGGACTGATCATCCCAAAAACGAGGAGTTACTTGAGCATGTAATCTCTAGTCCTCTTGTGGCTCTGCCTGAACACCATTTGCTTGCTATGTAAACCTACCTAGTGTCACAGAAACCTCTGGTGGGTGGGAATTTTTTTTAGTGAGCAACATTCCTCATCATCTCATGGAATTGAACTACAGCACAAATGGTATTTCCCTAGTTGAATAACATGAGGAAGGATAGGGGATTGTACCTGTCTTCGTTGGTGTTTAGCACAGCCGTTGATGAGTTGCCCCAGCGTGTGCCTCTCCCACGCTCACACACGCCAAGGATGTTTTTATGCAAAAGCTGACTGGATGTGCACTACTTTATATAATCTTTTTGAGTTCAGCGACTCTCAGATCTGCCAACAAAGCTGTTAAGTAAATCCTAGATTTTTCCAGTACTTGAAATACGTCAGAAAACTGTTCTCTTACGATAAAGACTTTTTTTCCGCCTCCTATTTCTTTCTTGAGCTGTCTGTTTTTATCTGTTTTAGGAAGATAACTGTCTTTACTTTCTTGTAGCAGAACTGGATTTTCTGGATTACATTAGTTTCCATTGTTATGTCCTAGACTTATCTGAGAATGTCTCCACACTTCTTGCAAGCTCTCCATACACAATATAATTTCAAGTAATTTGAAAAAATGAGCTATTGGCAAAGCTGTGTTACGGTATGATTTTTTAATGCCTCTTCTATGGAACAATTTAGAAACTCCACCTGCCCAAGTTTAGTTGTAGTGGCATGAAGTGTTTTTAGGATTTTCATGTCTGAATTCCAAATATCTGTTACTGAAATGTTTACAGGCTTTTTAGGAACACTTCTTACCTGGAGCACGGCTCCTTTGGCTGCCTTGAAAAGCAAGTAATGATGAAAACAGTGTGCCTGTGTTTCGAATGCCATTTTAGAATAGCACTATGAAATTCTTTTCTTTCAAGGCAGCTTGCTACCACTGAAATGCAACAAAAGAGTTAATGCTTATTAAAACCATTTTTCCTCTCCTGGAAGTGAAGCACATAAGGTTTCTATTAAATACCCTATGAAATCAAAATAATAAGGCGACAAAGGCATGTGAGAGATTCTTAAGTTGTTAAAATCAGTATTTAGGTCCCCAGTAAAATATAATTGTTCCTCTTTTACATCTTTTTTTATGTGAAGCGATTCAAGTAATTTTTTTCTATTTTCTTTCTCCATCTGTAAATCCAGGGTGTTGTTTTCTTTTTACTCAGCAGAATTGCATTTGTATTCCTCCTTTGGCATATGGAAGTGTGGGGTTTGTATCCTTTGTTTTTGTAAACTGCCTCTGTCTGCATTGGGAAACCTCACCCTGCCTACTATCTCAGGAATGAGTTATTATAGTGACTTTGTTCTAAAAGCATTTTACAAACCCTAAGGATGATATTTTTCTGCAATGAAAGCCGCTCCAAGGAGAGAGCAGTTCTTTTACAGCCCATGGGAAGTCTATGGGAAGATGTGAAGGCAGAAAGTTCTCACCGGAGCTGGTACCCGCTTAGGGGCCGCTAGCAGCTATTCTCACAGACGTGCCTGCAGGCAACAAGTGTTCTAGAAATTGGTGCCAGATCCTAAAAGGAATACAAGCCCTGAATATGCTACCTTTTTTTTTTTTTTTTTTTTTTAAAAAAAATGTGTTGTGACACACTTTGTTCTTGGTGCTGTGTCCTTGAACCATGCAATACTAGGTCTCAGTGCTGGTTTTTTCATGCTCTTCCAGTTTATGGCTTTTTCCCTGCTCGTATGTTAATGCAATGACTTAACTGAATAAAGTTTCATGCTTCACAGCTGCCTCTGGATGTTCCCACAGCTTCCATCAGAGCTGAAGTGGTCTTTAGCTAGACTTTCCTCTATGGCTGCTCTGGGTAGGATTTAACCAGAGCCCATTCCCTCTTCCTGAGTGTTTTATTGCCTCATCTATCTGACTGTTGGAGTCCTTGTCTTTACGTGAGAGAGGCTCAGGCTGCTGCTCCAAGGTCTTTCAGTGCATCCGTTGTGAGATTCCCACCTTGTCTTTCGGCAGCGATTCAGAACATTTCCTTTCCTCTGGAAGGCCAGTGCTTCGTGCATAAAACCGTTTTGATCTATGCTGGTGTTGGGCACACGTGCTTCTGTGGAAGCTCCTGGTGTATCCTATACACAAATCCAGTCAGGCTGTGCATTTATTAACAGCCACCCCAAACATGAGCATCTGTGTCGGACAGTGTCTAAATAGCCTTCCTCTTTTTTGATAATTATCTGTGTTTTATTTATTATTATCCACATTATTCAATCGTGCTTTCAGTGTGAAGGGTCTTTTCCCTGCGTTTTGCTTTCAGATAGTCCCTTTGGCTGCTGGCTGTATTATCAGGTGTTGGAGGGGATGAGGGTACCTGTCTGTAGATCACCACCCCACACCCCCAGAAAATGGAGCTATTCTCCATCTCGAGAGACAGTGTGACTTCAACAACCAGGATGGCCCAGCACTGCTGCGTCTGGGAGTGGGTAATTCAGATCATCAGTGGGAAAAACCAAACAGCAGTCTGTCAGTGCCTCACAGTGACAAGGAGGCAGAAATCTGGAAGGGGACTAGAATTGCCCCATAATGCACAGTGAAACCCATCTTAAAAATAAGACAAAAGAGAGAGAAAATCCAGAAGCAGCTTACAGCTGGGTGTAATCAAACGGTCCAGGCAAGTTGCTTACACTGAAAAGGGAAAATAATGTAGGTAATTCAGTACATGGTAGCCAAGTGAACATGTCCCCACCATCACATCTGGGAGCTGATGGATCTCTTCAGTAATCTAATGAGCACATCAGTGTCTCCTCTCTGTTTGTTCTTTTATTACCTACTTCCATTTTGTTTCTCCTCTTATTATCTGCTGCTGCATGTTTAGTCTTTCATCACTAGCACTTTGCTGCTGAAATAAATCCCAGCCTTTGCCATGACCAATGGAGTTTTCCTTGTGTGGGACAATTGCAGGACATGACTTAGAAACTGAAGTTATATTCAGATTTTAAGAAAAGGTACAGCGTTGGAGAAACTTCCAGGGTATGCAAGGAGTGTATTCTGCTCTGGTTCCCTGCACAACCTGCAGTCTTAGAGTCAGCAGATTCTCGGGTGGAAAACAGCGGCACAGGGAGCGGGGTGGTGTGAAGAGACCATGGCCAAACTCTGTGCATCAGCGCAGGGAGTGGGAACTCATGGCACTAGAAATTCACAAAACCTGCAGAGTTGTTTCCCTGAGCCAACAGTTTCTTATTTTTTGTAAAACTCCTGCCCTTAGGTTGAACCTTGCTCATTATAATGTCATTATAATACCAAAGCACACATCCATCCTAAAAGCTACCCACCTCCAAGGTGTGACCACCCCTCCCTGAGTCTGTGCTCTGAATTTTTGTTAGTCTGTACTTTTAAACGCAAAGTGAGGAAATTTTACACCACTCATAACAAAGGTAGGTGTGGCTAGAGTCACTCAAGCTCCACCTGAAAGGTAAAAAAATAGTATAAAGATTGCTTAAGAATGGAGAGATGTTGGGGAAGATACCATTGCAGACAAAGTTGGGATGACACCATCACGGACTATTGCTGACTTCTGGGACCAGCCGAGTGGCTGAACCTCTCTTTCCCCCATAGAGACACCTCTTGGTGAGATCCCAACACTTGGCCATACCTAGTGCTTCTCTGGGAAACTTAGAAATCTCTCTCTAGAGTTGTTTTATAGTGCTGTCTTACTTGCACGTGCTTTGCAGACAGTGCATTATCACAGCAATCCAAAAGAACCTGCAATTCTGTTGCTTCAGTGAACTGTACTGTTAATTAATCTAGCCATGAGAGTTCTCCTTAAACGTGACCAGACTCCTGAAATCTGGCCATGCTAGTTCATGGAACGCAACTAGACTGAAGGTGCCTCATGATGTTGTGCACCTGTAATCGTGGTATCTCAACACATTGACCTATGGTGCCGAATTGGGCATCACTCACAGCCACCGCCTCTGATATCTGAGGACAAGCTGGAACAAAAGGGGGGTTATTTTCTGCCAAGTTCATTTCCCCTTTAAGGCAACACCTTGCTTGAAGTGCTGCAAGCTAAAAAGTTGTCATGAATAGAGTTGTAAGATTTAGTGTCGGGCTGTGTGTCTGTCTCCTGGGAGGATGCAGAGCGGGAGGCTGGCTGTACGCACAGCCCCACGGGGAGCGCCTGTTCTGGCTGTGTGTCTGCAGTGCAGCTCCAGTTCCAAAGGAAAAGTGAAGTCCAGAAAGATCTTTCATTCAACTTAGGATGCGATATAATGAAAAATGATGCTCTTGGGACTTTCTGGTTTCATTTTGTTAGTTTAAAAAAGCAATTAGTGTCTTTACTGCACTATTGTCCTGAGTGTAGGAATAAATTGTGAAATATATGCAACTTGTGGTTATTATGTTGTTGCTCTGTATATGTTCCTTGTTTACCAATTATGTCTTACCTCTAGGGTAATCAGCTTTAAATATCCACCAATAATGTGTACGTCAAATGGTACTTATCCTAGAAGTACACCCAAGTAATCTATGCACATACATTAGGAGTATGCCAAAGTGTTTACTTAGATTTTTAATGTGATGTTCTGTATAATTTTCCCATAGATTAGATACTGCAGGAAGTTTGCATGTATTTTTCTCCTAAAAGCTACATTCAGTAATAATGGGTAGTATTTATAGCAGTTGTGATGAATTAGAAAACTGATTGGGTGAACTACTTGATTGCTGCTCATTTAGTAGTTACGCTTCTGCCAAATATCTCGGTGAAATTTTGCATGGAATTTGGTGTGTTTAAATCTGCCTGCACCAGCTGGGAGCATCTGAGGACAATAGGAACGGCCGAGGCGGTACGGAAGTCAAAGTAGTGTTTGCAGCACAGGCAGCTTCAGTCAGCAGGAGATATCATCTGTTGGGAGAAATGTCCTGGCAGCCTCGTGTGCTCAAAATAGTTGTGTGTTGGTTTGAAGCACGTAAAAGAACGACGATTGTAGCACTCCACCAGCAGCGGGCAGTTCAGGGACAGAGGTACAGTCCCCTGAGTACCTTCTCAGGTAGAACTCAAAATCTTAAAGATCCTGAAGTGTCTACAGATGTTATTCCTCTTCTGCTACTCTTGTCACGCCAGCAGCGAGATGGCTTTTATCTCTTGTCCCAAAGTGTGGCACAGATCTCGATTGCTGAAGGAGCTGTTTCTCAGAGTATTTGGCGTCTTGGCTTGTATCACAAATAGCGTGACCAGCAGAAGTAGGGAGGTGATTGTCCCCCTGTACTCAGCACTGGGGAGGCCACACCTGGAGTGTTGTGTCNTGAGGAAGAGGAGGCTGAGGGGAGACCTCATCACTCTCTACAACTACTTGAAAGGACACTGTAGAGAGGTTGGTGCTGGTCTCTTCTCACAGGTAATTAGTGATAGAACGAGAGGGAATGGCTTCAAGCTCCAACAGGGCAGGTTTAGACTGAACATTAGGAAGAAATTCTTCACAGAAAGAGTGTTCAGACACTGGAATAGGCTACCCAGGGAGGTGGTTGAGTCACCATCCTTGGATGAGTTTAAGAGTCACTTAGATGTGGAGTTGAGGGATATGGTGTAGGGGAGAACTTTGTAGAGTAGGGTTGATGGTTGGACTTGATGATCCCAAGGGTCTTTTCCAATCTAAATGATTCTGTGATTCTAGTCAATACCTGCTCACTTCAAGGAGCATACCTAAGTAGGCAGTGGATGCTTTAAGATCCTGTGTGAAGGAAGCAGCTAAGTCTCCTCATTCTTCTTTCAAGGTTAGGTGCTTTGGTCCATTTCAGAGACTGGTTTTGAAGATTCTCTTCACAAGAAGGACATTTACGTTTTCATTACTGTGACATCTGAGATTGTCTTTGACCCTTCTTGTCATTAATCAACAAGCCCATCAAGTGTTTTGTGGTTTCTTTGGGATATTTTTGAGCACAGTAAATTAGGCAATGTAAAAAAATTTCAAGAAAATAAATGTTTGCATGTTATCCTGGAAGGAGTATGAAGTTTATAAAGTGTCATGGAGTAGTATTTCCGTTATGTAAACCTGCTCACAATTGCATTTATTCTGACGTGCCCAGCACAGTGTAGTAGAGTTATTCTTACACACTGAAAATACGTTACGTGTTCCTGTACCTGATCTGTAGAAGGAAGAAGATCCCCTCATGAATATTAAGGGAATGTTGTCTGTCTTGGTTTTACTGATGTGCCAAATAATCTATATTTGCACAAAGCACAACGGACAAAGTCATTGTTACATAAACAGAGTTTGTAAACACATTTAACCAGACAGTTGAATCAGGTTTGTGGTGGGTTTCCATTGCTGCAGTTATAGTGTACTCAGGGTGCAGGTGAATCCATTCTCTTTTCTTTCTCTTAGTTGCAAAATCTGGAAAAACAGAAAAAAAATTATATCCGACATCTTGCTTTTGTAAATCTGTACTTTTTCAAATATCGAATGCCTTATTTTTGAATTCTTTAGATTTTTACATTGGAGAAAAGCATTTAATAAAGTTTTTATATATAAATATTTCATATAAAACTGTTAAATACATAACCTTAGTGCAAGACATTTCGCTCTCACTCTCGATCTCTTTCAAAGGGCTCATTTTTAGTCTATTTGGTGTGTGGTTTTTTTTTTTCTTTATAAAGTGATCTTTCTTAGTTGTACATTTCTTTTTTTGACTCTAAACCCATTAGGAATAGCTCACTGGTCACTTTACTTACTAGGCTATGTATGGTTGATGACTCCTGGTGGTGGGAGCGTCCCTGCTTCTGCTTCTTATAGAGCCACATGGAGTTTTGCACTGTGCACACTGCTGTGATTTCTCATGCTGTTACTGTGCCACTTGGATCTAGGTGTAGGTACCCTTAGGTTGAAGTGCAATTAATTTTAGTTCTTTATATACACTATTAATAATATTTGCTGTGTCAAAACTGTGCTGATACTGGTACTGCACAGCCTGTGGAGTGAGTGTGCCTGGTGCCAGATTGCCCATCACAGGTAGTGAGCTTGGAAGTCGTGGGAGGCAGCCAGATAAAGTAGATGGGTTTTTATGTATTCACATGAGAGAGGAGCAAATGCTTGTTGCTGTGTCAGCTAATCCCACTGAGCAGAAGGCCGGCCTGCAAGGTGCCAGGGTGCGTACATCTGTCCCCGAGAGAAGTCTAATGTGAAGATTTAACCTGATATGAGGTGTCCTTCTCCACTCTCCTGGCACAAGTTGTGTTCTTTTTTTTTTCACACTGTGCCGCACTGGTGCTGAATTGGAGGATTTTTGGATGCAAGATCATCTGTTGTTTCCTAGAGGGGGAAGAAAGAATTTTTTTGTTAGCCCTTAATGGAGCCTTCATAGGAAGGAATATTTAATAATGTCAGTGAAGTTGGGACTGCAAGGAAGAAGGCTCTTGACAGGCTGAGAGAGTTGGGGTTGTTCAGCCTGGAGAAGAGAAGGCTCCGGGGAGACCTTAGAGCCCCTTCCAGTACCTGAAGGGGCTCCAGGAGAGATGGGGAGGGATTCTTATCAGGGAGGGCAGCCATACGATGAGGGGGAATGGTTTTGAATTGAAAGAGGGGAGATTTAGATGAGATCTCAGGAAGAAATTCTTTGCTGTGAGGGTGGTGAGAGCCTGGCCCAGGTTGCCCAGAGAAGCTGTGGCTGCCCCATCCCTGGAGGGGTTCAAGGCCAGGCTGGATGGGGCTTGGAGCAACCTGGTCTGGTGGGAGGTGTCCCTGCCCAGAGCAGAGGGTTGGAACTTGATGATCTTGAAGGTCCCTTCCAACTCTAACCATTCTATGATTCTATGAGAAAAGGATGAGAAATACTTGCCTACTTTTGTTTCTTAGATTATATTTACGGTTTTATGTTGTTAATCAAAATGATGCAGTGCCACTTCTCTCTCATGCTCTGTGTTAATCCCTAGCCCTGCACAAGTGGCTGGCTGTCACGGTCACCAGGGCAGATAGCATCCTCAGGAAGCACTGCTGAAGTGCTGTACAGATGTCCTCCCTTAAGCTCGTCCGTCTTGGTAGCAAAGCAAATAATCTGATTAGGTTCCTTGGCTCTGTCTGATGTTGATCAGAGGCTGCAAACCACTGAGACCTTTGGTTACCATCACTGATGACAGCTCGACATCATAAGCAACTGGTTACTTCATGGGTAACAAATTGTTCAGTGTTTACTCAAGGAAGGCTCTCCAAGGCTCTTGTGCATCTTTAGGATATGGTTCTTGATTGAGGAATGAATAATTCAAAATTCCTACCTAGTGCTGATGTCCAAAGAAAAATGAGAAAAGGATAAAAATTAAACACCAAGGCCCGTTAAAAATGAGCAGATGCTGTCATTTCTTTGATTTTTAGTGAAAAGCATGTGTAAAAGTTTCTTTTGGCATTTATTTTTAGGATGCTGCTTAATTGATTGATTCTGTTGTAATGGAAAACCAGTGATTAGTGAGAATGTATTCTTAAAAAAAAAAAAAAAAAAGGTTGGTGAAAAAGTCTAGTGAAAGTTGTTTGACTCTGGATGGGTTCAGTTGTAAGAGTGAAAGTGGAGTTACAATTCACTTCTTGCTTATTTGCCAAATAGCATTGACATAATATTAAGTAGCAGATGAAGTCAACACAAGATGAAATTTATGCTCTTGTCCGGATCGTTGCGGAAATAGCAGCTGCCTGCTCTTGTTATTAAGTCCTGGATTAGTGAAAAGGCCACGCAGTAACTATTTCAGGAAGGAAAACAAACTTTTAAGTTCTGTTGAGAAGCGAGCGTGCTAATGGGTATTATGGGGCATCTCCACTTCACATCCATGTGGGAATTGAATGGTAGTGGTTGGAATTGGAGGAGTGAAGGGTTATAGCAGTGACACAAACTGTCAGTTAGGGGAGAAAAATAAATGAACTATGCATTTCAAAATCCTACCGTAGCTTTCATGAGAACAATGTGACACAGTGGTTAATGGATTTTTTTAATATGATGAAACCATAACAGATTATTTATGTCCGATCCTATATCTAACTATTTGCAGGAACCACAATAAAATTAAGAAACAGGGCTTCATCGTACTCAATGCTGTATATATTTATAATGTTTATCTCACAACATTCTTACATGGTTTGGGTTTGGGTTTTTTTAGTCTCAAAACCTTAATTTTTCTCAGCGATTCCTGAATTTGTACTGGACAGCTGTAGGATCTAGTGCTGTGTTAGTTTGACTTAGTGCTTCTGTTACCATCAGTTAATGAGGAGATAATGAGATTAAAATATCCTTTCCTGTTAATTTAAAAGGATTAAAATATCCTTAATTTAAAAGGATTAAAATATCCTTTCCTGAGGAGCTGTTAATAAACCCTGTTGGATTGCATCGACGATATGAGAGGGAGATGGTTATGTTGAAACAACTCTGCTGACTCTCCCTGGCTGAGTGAAGCCATTTATATGCTCATACATCCCATTAACACTGTGTGTATATATATATATATGTATGTGTGGATGCATATATATGGGCCCAGGTGCGATCTAGTTTATTAAACATCTAGCAATGTCATCCCATCCATGTGCAAACCCAGTGATCTTACAAGCAGGTATGTTTTGACAGAAACCGGGCTTTTTGGTGCCACAGACACATTAGGACGTGGCTGTTTTCTCCCATGGGTGGTAGTTTCCCAAAAAGCCAGGCTTTTGTTGTGTCCTTGTAGGTCCCTGTGCGGCAGCACCTTTGGATAGTGATGGCTGATGAGATGATGTGCCACTCCTGCCCTGGAACCATCAAGGAAGCAGGAGGCTGCTCTTATTAGAAAAAAAACCAGCTCCCCAGAATAGGTATTTGCTGGGAGCTCTGCGCAGGTACCGAGGGAGATGGGAGCTCTGGAGTGGGAGTGTAATGAGCCTGTCACTCCTCCTAATTCCACAGAGTCATTGATAGCTGCACGAACCCACGTCCTAGACAAGGCTGTGGTTAATGCCCAACTGGTCAGAGGTGTAGGGGCTGGCATCTGTCCCAGCTTCCTGTCTCCTGGTTTCACAGAGGATATCGCAAAGGAACCCCGCTAACTTGTAAAATGCAGTATCCAAACATTTTCCATGTTATCCTAATGTGACACCTTGCAAAGGCTGTAATTATGGGATGTGAAGGTTGTGCGGGCTGTTTCCCTTGTAACCAGTGCTGTCGGTGCTGTCCACATCTCTCACCTTGTTGCTGGAGCAGAGGGACACACGTGGATGCAGGGGGTTAACGCTCAGTTCAGTGGCAGGTGGACACACAGGTAGGGTCAGGATGGCCGAGCGGTCTAAGGCGCTGCGTTCAGGTCGCAGTCTCCCCTGGAGGCGTGGGTTCGAATCCCACTTCTGACACTTCTCTCTTGCACCCTGCGGAGGCTGCTCTGGGGGGGCAGACTAGATGATCTGTAGAGGTCTCTTCTAACCCTGTTTCATTCTGTGAGGGTTTTTTAAAGGCAAATGCATGAAATTTCCTGGATTTATTGCATTTTACAAACTAAAGATATTCCCCTAAAAACTCTGTGCTTCCAAAACAAGTCATTAATTACTTCTCTAATACAGATTTTCCCATATGAAGTCATATGAATGGTTCGAATTGGAAGGGACCGTCAAGATCATCTTATTCCAACCCCCCTGCCCTGGGCAGGGATGCTTCCCACCAGACCAGGTTGCTCCAAGCCCCATCCAGCCTGGCCTTGAAACCCCTCCAGGGATGGGACTTCTCTGGGCAACCTGGGCCAGAGCCTCACCACCCTCATAGTGAAATATTCCTTCCTGAGATCTAACCTAAGTCTCCCCTCTTCCAGTTTGAAGCCATCAACCCTTGTCCTATTGCTACATGCCCTTGTAAAAAGTCCCTCTCCAGCTTTCTTGTAGGCCCCCTTCAGATATTGGAAGGCCACTTGTAAGGTTTCCCTGGAGCCAGGTCTACTGCTGGAATTTCAGGGTTATTTTGTGGAGACTTTTACTCTCTGAATGAATTTCCATAGGGAGAAGGTATAACGAGAAATAACTACCCATATGTATGAAGTAGAGGTACCTTCTGAAAGCTACTCAGAATTGTTTATGGAAAAGCGTTACACAAAAACTGTACTTCCTTGATACTGCTGAGTAATTTGGCTCTGAATGAATTTATGCAGGGACATCTTAATTTTAGAGACATAAGCTCCCCTGGGATCCTGTAAGCTCTGCGGTACTGCACGTGCCAGGACGTCCAGCTGTGTTTGGGCCCAACAAGTTTGAAGACTCAGGTCGACGGTACAAATACCCCACTAGGGAACACCACAAGTACAAGTTCATTTAAATCACAAATTAATAATAGGGGTAAAGTGTGCTTAATTTTATGCAATATTTGAACTGAAATACTTGCAGATGCCTTAACAAAGCTTGCGTCCCTAGCATCATCAGGTGGCTGCTGGTGAGTTGGTGAGTTTCTGCTTGTTTGCATGACAGACCAAGTACCAGCACGTTGAAGGAAAAGGCAGTGATCCTAGCTACAGATGAATAGAGAAGTTATTGGCCCCAAACTCTGAAGCAGGTCGACTGTAGGGAGCTTCCTTGGATTTAACTTTCTTTTATGGCTCTCGTAAACTTGATGTATACACCATACTGTGAACTTTCACGGAGCTAAATGGTGAATTTTAACCCTGAGCCAGTATCCACTTTTAAGAAAATTTGCGCCATTGTCTTTTAAGATGTGTATATCATGTTTATCAGATAGGAGCCAATCTAAAAGCTGCCACTGGTTATACATTTACTGAGGAAAGGTGTAACTGTTCTGCAGCAGTTTGGAGCTGCTTGGTGCATATGGATGTTCATCTCCCAATATGTTTTCTGAGCTGTAGTAAGGAGTTTAAAATAAGTACTTTCTTCGTATACTTTTTCTACTATGTTCTGAAGTGACTCTGTTTTAACTAACAGGTTTTCAGCTTTATTTCTGTACTTGTTTTGAAATGTAAACTGTGCCTTTCAGGAGGCAGAGTCCAAGCGCTTCCCAGAAGGGAAGTCCATAAACTGCCTGAATCCACATCTGCGCTGTCAGCCCACGTTCAGGGGACCTGCCACTGAATTTTACAGGAGTGGTATTGCCACATAGGGCTTTTGTGTCATCAGAACCTGAGTGGTGGCTCACATGAGTGACCTTCATCTCTCTTATGCCCATATGAGAAGACGTGTGTGTTAGGTTGATGGGGTGAACTAGGATTACAGCAAAATACACGGAATGGCGTGAGTGGCTTTCTGCTGACGAGTTTGTGTACAGGGAGCGAATCCCTCTGCTTATTATATAAAACAAAACAAAAACAAACCCCACCAAAAACCCCACATCCCAGGAACAGTGCTAGTGTGGGCATAAGCAATGTGTTTTGGCTGCCAGCATGCATCAGACTGTTTTGCTGGCATGCCAGATGCCTATGATGGGGACAGTGTGTGAATGTCACTTTGAAGCAAGTAACCAAAATAGAACTTATTATTATTTAGGCTTGGAACTGCCAAATAAATTTTTAGATTTGTTTCATGAGAAGTCTGCCAAAAAACCTACAAAGGCAGCTGTGTCCAGTAGCACACAATGGTAATCTACAGAAAGAGATTTATTTACTTAAAATTTGCTTCAGAGTAAATTTAATGTGAGTTTGTACAAAATCATATCAATCTTTATGTAGCATGCTGCTTTGGAAAGAAGTTTTTCAGAGGGGGGTCGCTTCCCTTCTTACACAGGTCACTGCCAGCAAAATGGCAATTTTGGGGAAAGGAAGCAGGAAATCTCGAAAGGAATTTCCAAGTGGAAGTGCGTAGTTTCAGAACCATCCTGTGAAGTCTGAAGTTGTCTGTGCCTTCTCATGAAGGTTAAGGATGATGAATGCAGGTGGAAGGACTTTAGGATTAAGGTTGAATGATGAAATTGGTTTTTTTTCTTCATTGTTCTCCAAAGATGTCTGCTTTGCTGCTGTCCAAAAAGCCTTAAATACGCCCCTGGTTATACCTGGCCTCTCCAGGCTTCACTGGCCTCAGCTTTGTTCTGTTTCCAAAGGTGATGAGTTTTGCACCCAGCCTGTTTGTAGCCTCTTGCTTGGAATTTGCCTTAGAAGCTCTTCTAAGGAATACAGAGGTTGAACTGCAGACTGACCATCTTGGACTTCTCTACCTAAATTCCTAATTTCTGTGAGCTCCCTCCCTGCCTGGTCATGTTCCTTGTCTTACAGTTTATAGGAGTTGTCCAGTGCGTATCTGCTGAAGTCACCCAGTAACTTCATTTGTCTCAATCTAAGCACTGAATTTGTGCTTCCTTATAATAGGATTCCTGGGATCCTTCCTTACGAGGAGGAGGACGCTGGCTCAGTGCAGAGCCTTACACATTGTTGCAGGGAGGAAATGTCCAGGTTATTTAGCGCCAGCCATGTGGTTGTGGAGTGCAGTTTTCAGCTGCTCCTTGCCCTTTCTGGCTCTGGCCTCCACCTTCACAGAATGCTATGGGATTGGAAGGGACCTCTGGAGATCATCTAGTCCAGCCCCCTGCCAAAGCAGGTCCACCCAGAGCAGGTTGCACAGGAGACAGAGACTCCACCACCTCTCTGGGCAGCCTCTTCCAGGGCTCTGCCACACTCAAAGTAAAGAAGTTCCTCATGTTTAGGTGGAACTTCTTATGTTCAAATTGGTGCCCTCTTGTCCTATCCCTGGGCACCACTGAAAAAAGACTGACCTCATCCTCCTGACACCCACCCTTGAAGTATCTGTAGGTGTTGATCAGATCCCCCCTCAGTTTTCTCTTCTCCAAACTAAAAAGACCCAAGTCCCTCAGCCTTTTCTCCTAAGAGAGATGCTCCAGGTCCCTCATCATCTTTGTAGCCCTCTGCTGTACCCTCTCCAGCAGTTCCTTCTGGAACTGGGGAGCCCAGAACTGGACACAGGAGTTCTTTTGACTCCAGACATTCCTCTTGATGGAGCTAAAGCTACCGTGCAAATAATTGTAGGGCCAAGTTCTGCTGTGTCTGAGATGAAAGTGGGATTTTAGTGCAGTGGAGAGTTTGCCTGAGGGAAGGCGAAGTGGCCACTGCCTCTTCCATTCCAAGGCTGGTGTTCAGTGCCCACGGGTGTGTTTAACAAAAAGAGCTTCTGGCTGTTTGTAGGAGGAAGGGTGATAACTGCTGGAACAAGCAAAAATAAGTGGGATGGAGCCTGCCTTGGGGATCTGGCAGTGTAGTGAAGGGTGACAGTGGCTGAGATCCTCAACAACTTTTGAAAGCCATTAAAAATTACCAAGTATCAGCTGTTTCCTTGGGTTCCACTTCAGTTTTGGTTGAGTGCAGCTGGGGAAGGGCTCTCTATGATCGCTGGGGAGCTCATCCAGGCTGGCTCCCACTGGGGAGAGTTGCCTCTTCACTCTGTTCAAGAGTATTTTGGAAGAGGTGGCCTGCTTGGGGTTGGAATTTTTTGCTTCCCCCCCCCCTTTGGAAGTTCAACCTGCAGCAAATCAACGTTAATTATGGCTTAAACTGTAAAGCTACTTGTATGCTGCTTGGACTTGCCTCTCAGACATCAGAAGACCACAAGATTACTTCAACAGCTTAATAGAAATGCTGCATTGCCCTGATCCATCGTGTTTAGTCGGCTGGTTTTCCATGATGCTATTTAAACCTGCTGCTGCAAAATAATTCAAAACTTCCTGCTGTTTTCGTTCATTTGGCTTTGATTTGAATACTACATTCTGGTCAGGTTTGACCTCCAGACGGGATTTAAATGATAGGATTTAAAACTGTTCAGGGGGCCTGCACCAAAGAGTAACTCTTTTATTAGAAAATTGAAACCCTGTGCATTTTAAATTGCAGAGTAATTAAAAAAAAATAAAAAAAGAAGAAAGGGCACTGCAATGCAGGTATCACACTGTATGTCACTACACAGATTTCTCAGTATGTGATTGTGGGTTATGTTGATGCGAGATGAGGCTAGAAGTGAGCTTTGAAGGAATCTGTACTTAGTGAAACATTACCTTAAAGAACACTAATTGAAATTTTATTTTCTGGGACAGAATATCTTGTCTATTTAAACTTAGACACTAACTCTCAGTGAAAGCTTTGGAGCGTTTTCAGAGAAGAATACCTGCACCCGTGTTGCAAGATCACTGTTTTGTTGCAGAATCCTTCTTTTTACTGCTAACGTAAAATGGTCTTCATCTATATAAAGTTCCAGGATAGAATTCAAATCTTCTTAATAAGGTAAAAGTTGCATCTATTGCCCGGGTTGTAAGTAAGGAGCTTCCCTAAGCTTTTGCCAGTGTAATGCACTGACTTGTTCCTGTCCCCTCTGACATTTTCCCATCATCTGGTTTCCTTTTAGCCCAGTGAGAGCTCTGTTCAAGCCGTGCTGCCCTCCAGGGATCCCAGTCCTGGCTCACCTGAGTGTGATTGATGTCTCTGTCCCTTTCTATCTCCCATGGTCACAGTATACTATTTCCAGTAGTATCTTTTTGACAGATAATAGACTTAGCCTACTAAAAGAGTTGAAAATGAAGTGATTGAATTCCAGCTGTTGTATTTTTGTCTGAAGAAGGCATGCCGTGCCAGGTGCTTACATCCTTTAGTACTTTATAAGACAACACAACAACTATGAAATCAAATGATTTTTAATGAGAAGTGATGACAAAATCTGGCAAAGTCATAACGGTGAGTTAATCAGGAAAGTTCTGCGTTTCTGTAACAGTCTTCTCTATGGTGTCGTAGTCAAATGATTTGAAATAGTGTTCAGAGGGCAAACCCTGGCCATCTTTCTCTTGGCCACTCATAGTTGATGGTGTAGCAGAGTGCCTTTACAAAGAAATCCTTCCCATTGTGTCGAGCGCTGGTGTGATGTTTGGGTAGAGCTGTTGACCCACTGTCCAGAGCAGGGTGTATTGCTGGGGGCTCACAAGCACCATCGATTTGTGAGTATGTAACTGGGGCGATGGCAGCGAAGCCTCTAACTCTGGGCTCTATAACGAGACCTGGGAGAAGGCAAGCCAGAAAAGATGCAAAATTAAAAATACCTTTTTTTCCTAATGACTTTCACTGTCAAATCAACAACTCTTTTAAATGAAGAAATGAGAAAGTCCCTTTTGATGCCATACCCATCATTCATATGGATTTTTTTTTTTTTTTGGAAACTTGTGTAGGCAACTCTGAGAGAATAGTGGCAGATGAGACACACAGATAATATACTATCAAACTCCTGTATATGATTGTAGCATTATGCAGTAGTAAAAACTGCAGCTCTAAGCAAGACGTGATCGGACCTTTTTTGCTGTAAACAAGAAAAGGGGAAAAAAAACCTGCTGACTTCCTGCTGAATCTTCATGCATTTGAGTTAAAAAGCTGATTTTTTTTTTTTTTTCATGAGATTTCTATAGGTAAAATAATACAGCATCTTTCTCATGCCAGCTATTTGAGAGCAAATTAAAACTAGTGGGTGCTTTAGAGGAGTTGAGAAAAACGGCAATCATGTGCTAAGCCATCACCAGCTACTTAATTAACGCGTAGGTCAACTAGATGTATATTAGCTGAAGGAGAGTTAGAGCTCTTACAGTCTAAGATTTCGTGGCTGTTTCAGTAAAAGAAATGTTGTGTTTGCACTTCAAATAGTGTTTTTTCAAGACCCCCAGAGTTAGTCAGGAGTTGGCTTATTGGGTGGGAAGTGCTGAGGTCTTTGCTGGGAGTCCCAGTAGTAGGTGGGATTAGGCTTTTGTGTTGGCCATAGGGGGTGTGTTGGACTGGAGGGGATGGAAAGGACCAAAACCATTTACTGACTTTCTGCTTTCGCTGGGCAAGCAAGACAAATAATTCTTTGCTCTGTAAAGGCAAAAGCTGTGCGTTGTATGCTCTCAAAGCCACTAAAACCACTTTGCTGATAGTGCTTGGAAATGTGGAATGCTGTGGGTGGGAAGGGATTTGTTCTAACCCCGAAGAGAGCACCTGCCATGGAATATCCAGTGGGAAGAAGGATGCCTTAAAGGGAGAAGCCTCAGACCAGTCCTGGAGTGAGAGTCATCTCTGGTAACTCTGCGGTGCTGGGGAGGAGGGTGTTGTGTTTGGAAAAGTCCTTTGGTGGCAGAGACTGACTAAGAAACCCAAGGTGCTGCTCCCCTCTCAGGTCTCTGATTCACCAAAAGGGGGGCTGCTCTCGCTGTTCTTCTACAGTCGTTGATTTATGCTGTTCCTTTAACATCCCTAGGTTCTTTGGCAGTAGAACAGCATGACTCCATGCATATTCATAAAAACATTAATTTATCAAGTGACAGTGAGGCAGATAACTCTTGGAGGAAGGTTGTGCAGCAGCCACCCATCTGTCCGCTGCCACTAGTGGCACCCTGCTGGAAAATAAGGTGCCGAGGCAGCTCGCTAAATGTCTTTGGATTGAGAACTAATGCTGATACTCAGTGTTCTGGCTATGGGTTACCTATGTTCTGCACACTAGCTATACCTTTCCCCTTGGGATTTACAGTTTATGAAAGCTATGCGTGTTACAAATACAGTAATTTGGAGTGTGCTAGAAGTGCAACTAAGCAAATACTGATGCAGTTCCATCCACAAAATCAATCTGAGCTAAGAACCTAAGTTGTGACGGGGAAGCTGGTAGTAATGTGATTGTCTTGTTACATACTTCATAACTGTGTTTAAAGCAGAACTTGGCCATCGCAGATTACCTTCTTTTGTGACTAAAAAACGGTGTTAGAAGTAAGGAGGTGAATGAGAAGGAGCTTGAAGATTGGGTAGGATATGGCAATGGTCTCTGTAGAGAATAGGGAGAAGTAGGATGAGGTTGAAGCTAGAGGAGATCGGGGTCAGCATTCTTGGTTGAGGGGACGGAGCATTTGTAATACACACTGAGCTCAAATGTGACAGATATCCTCTATGGGTTACGTGGCCTTTGCAGTGAGGACATACATCCTGGACCTGTCAGAAGTAGTGAGCTCATAGGGCTACACGGTGTTTCAGCGGGTGAGGGAGTGGTGTGGTTACACCCCTCTGCCTTTGTTTGGATACCTTGCTGGAGCTTTAAAAACCAGCCTTCTGCAGCTTTTTTTTTCCTTCTGATGCTTGGGTAAGCACACTGCTTGCAGAATAATGCAGTCTGCTGTGAGGATCACATTCAAAAATGTAGTTCCCCTATTGGTGCTTATTTCTTTATTCTCTGTGTTCTGCTTATTCCTTATTCTCTAGTCAGTCACCTCTCAGGAATCAGGACTGAGAAGAATGTGTTTGTCTTTCCAGTTTCTTCTTTGTTCTCAGCACTCAGCCAGATCTCTCCCAAAACATTTGGTAGTCTTCTTTATGGTGGAATACCATCAAGATGTCAAGTCCGTATTGTTTGCATATACATTATATTTTTTTCCTTTTGGAAAATGATTTGACTCAGTTGTATCTGCTGGAGATTTGTTCCACGCCTTGCCACCACTTGGTGTGGAGGTAATGCCCAATGAAGAAAACCTGCCCTTCAGCAACTCTTTTGCCTTTATACTTCTGCCGTACAGAATCTGTATTTGTGTTGCCACCTTTACACAAATACATTTGGTTTTATTGCTGATAAAACTCGGTGGGTATTTTTCAACCCTTGTACTTTCTGGAGTTGTGATGTGCTCTAAGGTGTTTTATCAGTATTCAGCTGGTTTCTAAGCGGTGTTCTCATTTCTCCTGCTGGTTCATCGCTACTCTAAATCATCACCTATTTTGCCTCTGTCACTTGCTCAAAGTGGATGGGTTTATTTTTTTTTTTTTAACATATGGGACTCGAATTTTTATCTGGAATAGAAAGTGAGCCATAAAGCAATCTTTTTTTTTTTTCTTGTCACTTGCCCAACATCTGAAGAGAAGCATTATACAAAATAGAGGCAAAGGTTTGATGCTGGTAAAAACTAACTTTCTGCAGATGTTTTCAAACTCAGTGTTATGTATTAAGCTTTCCCTTGCTGACTCTGCTTTTAGAAAATCTGGCATAGGTTTGAAGAGTTTCATGCATACACCTGTGTCTCGTTTGATTTCCAAAATCCTGCCAAGCCTGGGGGATGGGCATGAGGTTGCAAACACTGTCTCCTTGCTTCATGGTCTGCATTGGGAGGTGGATGTTAAGAGCTAATTACACTACTGAAGCTCAGTATGTTTTTTTACTCTTTGGTGCAAAACTGTAAGATTACTTTTATTTTCCTCTCCTCAGGGCATCTTCTGGGTTGTTCTCTTTGTTGCCCTTTCTCTGTACAAATGAGTGAATATTCTCCTCTGCCCACATTTGAATGGAGTTATACTCAAGGGTTAGATGAAGTCATTAATATGTGAATTCAAGAGTTCAGGTCTTTGAAGTGAAGCTGCAATCACAATTTGGGTTTTTGGAGCTAACATTTCTTTAACTTGAGCTTCCTGTGATATTGGCTAACTGATGCTTTATTTATGTGATGCAGCTCCCAGAGCTAGGCAGGAGTCAATGGAAGGGAGAAACGAATGATGTTTTCTTTTCCCTAAACAGAAAAAGGGAAAAGACTCACCCCAGCAAGGCTAACTTGTATTTGTATCATTCTGTCTGGAGTGCATTTCTAGAATAACAGTTTTATATTGTATTTTTTGGAGCTTGTGTTTCTCCCCACCCCCTGCCCTGGAGGTGTGTCAATATGTATTGAGAAATTACGCATTTAGGAAACACGGTGTTAAGTGTCAAAGTGAAAGCCTGAAAAAACAGATCTCTGAACTGATGTGTGGTGAATGGTAGGAACCCAAACTCAACAAGGAGGACAGGATCTCTGTGTTGCAGGTCTGAGATTTTAGCCACCCTCCTCCCCAGGTTTCCTCCTCGGAGGTACCCAGGGGCTGAGCACTTAGAAAGGGGACAGTCAGTTTGTGGAGCAGATCCAGGTAGGTGGGGTAAGGAGAATATTGGATAATACTCAGGTCAGTTCAAAGTGTAGCTACACGTACATGTTGGGAAATAATTTTACTAATTTGTGTTCTGGGCTTCTGTGTTTATATGGCTGTATATTGGGGGGGTTTATTGCAAAGAAAGCTCTCGATAGTTTCCCATTTCAAAAGATGGCTTTGTCTTTGCAAGAGCGGATGAACACTTGTGAAAGTTGTCAGAAAAGTCAAGCTCTTAAATCTTGAAGTTCAGCTCTTACCTTAAACTTCTTACTATAAACAATATCCTAGGTAGTCAGGTGGCTTTCTACCAGTTATGATACTGGGTTAATTTAAAAGGAATCTCGACGTGCTGTGGAGCCTGTACCTTCTTACACTTAAGAACTCCAGCCAGAAATTTTTCAATAATTTAAACTAAAAATGTAGTTTCAAATATTCTCAAGTGGCAATAAAAGCTGAAGCTTTGTTCTGCATTGCAGTCATCGTCCTCAAAAGTTAAAAGGTCAACTGTTTGAAGCAGAGACAAAATGGAGCAACCACTAGCAGAGCTAACAAATTAAACATAACAAAGCAAACAAATTAAAACCATGACAACTAATGAATGGGTAGATGAAAATCACTGTATTATCACCGCATCGGAACAAGTAGTTTATCTTCTTTAAATATAGTCCCTAAATTTGCATCTGCTTGTAATTTGATAATTAGCATGCTAAATTAAATGGAATACATTAACTTGTTATTTTTTTATCTTTAAACTGGTATTTTTGTTTTTCTTCTCTTGAAATCATGTTATGTTCCACTGAGTTTATGGAAGGGAATCTCCTCATATGGATAGCCTAGCTTTGGAGTAGCCTGAAGTTATTACTGAAGCTGTCCCGACCTGTTCTACTGGTGGTTGTGGGAATTTTCTGTAGCCCTGGAGCTGCCTGGTGCTGTGACACCCCTGGGTGCTGTGTGCCCACCCTGAGCCCAGCAACGGGGAGCCAGGAAGGACACGGCGAGCCAAGGACAGCCACAGGAGAAGTGTTACAGGCTGCTGATGTTGTCCGTGATGGAGGATCACGGCTCAGTCCTGGGAGCTTTGCTTTCCTAAACTCTTCCAGAAACCAGAGCCATGGCAGAAGAACATGGCAGTGGCCATACTTCAAGGGTGGGCATCAGAGGATGGGGCCGGTCTTTTTTCAGTGGTGCCCAGGGACAGGACAAGAGGAAATGGGCACAAACTGGAACATAAGAAGTTCCATCTAAACATGAGGAGGAAGCTCTTTCCTGTGAGGGTGGCAGAGCCCTGGAAGAGGCTGCCCAGGGAAGTGGTGGAGTCTCCTTCTCTGGAGACATTCCAAACCCTTCTGGACACATTCCTGTGGGACCTGCTCTGGGTGGATCTGCTTTGGCAGGGGGTTGGACTAGATGATCTCCAGAGGTCCCTTCCAACCCCATACCATTCTGTGACTGTGCAACTGGAGAACTTGATACCTTTCTTCTTTCTGCTGTGTGAAATTCAGGCTTTCCCTGAGAAATCCTGACGTTAGAAAACTTGTGATCAGTGTTGAAAGAAACTGTTTGGAGCAGCTTTTGATGTGAATTTCATCTTTCAGTAAAAAATCCAAATATGTTTTTGTTATGAGGAAAAAAAAAAGAGATACGCTTTGTGTATGTTGAAATAACTGTATTATTCCTGACAACAGTTTAGAAACAGATTTTTTTTTTGTTTTTTTTTTCATTTGAGTGTTAAATTTGTCTGGCCCAGTATGATTTTGAGTGATTGAAATGTTTTTACTTCGCTTTCATAGACTTACTGCATTTGTTTCTCCTTTGCTTAGTAAGGCTGATGTTGAAAAGCACTGTTTATGGTGATTAAACTGTTGGGTGAAACGCATATATTTCTGTATACCTCCTGGTGTGGGTCCATGATGCAGCAATTTGGGAAATGCTAGGTAGGAAGGAAACATATATTTAACATTTAACATTTGAATGTGGGCCTTGCTTGCGCTAAGCCACCCCAGCTTTGCACAGACCCATTCATGAACCTCAGTGAATGGTGTCTGGGGTTCAATGCAGATGGGTCTACCTTGGTTTCCTCTTGCTTCAGGAAGCAAATGGGCCTGAAGGCAAGGATTGTTATCACCAATGAATAATCAAGGTTAAAAATAACAACACTCTGGAGTCTCTTGGCTTTTAAGGAAACCTCTTGGGTGGTGGAGGTGTTCCTGGGGGTTCTCTGCTATTCTAAGGGAGATTTTGTGTAGATTAATTGTGCTAAGCACTGTGCTGGAAAACAGAATTGGTAAATAAAGTCAGTGCTTAGTTTCTGAAGACAGTGTTTTCCTGGATTTATGGTACACAATTGAAGAGCTCCTTACCTTTTCATAAAGGAAGAATAAAAATGTTGACGCAAGTCCATCTATCTGAGCAGTGCATTAGAGCTGAATTAAGGATGGCAAGAAAATGACGATTTCCATTACTGCCATTAGTAGTAATAATCTTTCTGTGTAAACTTAGCACTCCACCCAGTAGCTGCAACTGCTTTCAGTCAGCAACTATTTAAAAAAAAAAAAAAATCAGTTTCTCTAAGAGGTCTTTAAGATAAACATGAAATGGTAAACAAAGGAAAGCAAAACCAAAAATAACTACAAATGAAGAAACCCAGACCCTTGATTTTTCTACAAAGTTTTATTTTATATTTAATATTTACCTTGATATTTTAGATGACCGTTAAAGGAGTTCATCTTGCAGCTGCAGCTCTTTAGTGTTCAAAAAGTGAAGATTAATGTGGGAGCTATGAAAATAGCCTACAGAAGTTGTTCCTCTGTCAAACTCCATTTGCATATAACCAAGTCAATAGCATGTCCTGTATTCAGAGAGGAAAGTAGTTCTTAATAAACATCCACGAATAAAAACTGTAGAGTTGAAAGCTTGTGTTCTGATCCAAGTCAGAGTACATGACATCTGTGTCCTCATCTGAAGATAATAGTAGCAGTCAGGTGCTAAGCAGTGCCTGGGAAGTCATACCTTCATACCTTACCAAGCTTGTTGAGGGTAAGGAAAGAGCTGGGTAAGAAAGTTCTCTCTTTTTTCTTTCTTTCTTTTTTTTTTTTTTTTTTAAATGTAGCGTTATCAATCTTTGTTTTTTTACTAATGATATCTCAAAATACAGTGCACCATGAGAATTTCTTTGATTGTTGCCTTCCTTCATTTTCGGAGAAAAAGGGAAGAAAAGTATGAACAGCACCAAGCTAGGGGAATTATACAATGGGTTAAAATGACATGAAACCTTGAACATACTGTAACTGATAATGGGAAATAAAGCTGAAGGAAGAGTTTTAGTCAAGGCAGGCATTTCCAGTGATGGCGAAGCTGATCCTGTATCCTTGTGTTTACCTTGTGCATCAGCTCAGGAATAGCTGTGCTTTGTAAACTGGGACTTAACTGGTTTGTCCTGTAAAAGCAAGTGAGTCACCTGAAAATATTAACCTGATGTATTCTTGTTCTTGAAACCCTGTGCTCTTTTGTCCCAGGGAGTTATCTTAGTTTAAGATTGGAAGTCTCTTTGGGAGTTCATCATCGTTTGTGTCCCTGTCTGGAGGCAGGAACAAGTGAACTGACAGATGTTTTCCTAAATTTGCTCTTATGGAAGAGATTTGCAAACTCCTTGGGTGCCTTGTAGTGGGGCTGTGCTGGCTTTGTGCACAGAGAGTTTTTCCTGATCCCTGACCTCAACAATCTTTGCTGAAAATGGAGTCTGTTCCTGCCTGTTTTTTTCCCCAAAGAGTCAGAATTGGTGTGATTTTGTAATAACCCTCCTGTGGCTGAAGACTTAAGTGCCACAATTGCTGTGAGGTTTTGTTTGCTTTTTAAGAACAAACTCAGGTTTTTTAGCTCTTCTTAGTATGCTCTTTAATTTTTATTCTGGTTTTCCTCTGAACTTTTCCAGTTAATCCATATCATCTCTTATAATGTAGTGACGTGATCTGGATGCGTGGTGTAGATGAAGGGTTGTGAGTACAAAATGGAGATGGCAGTTCTGGCTGCCCATGGCTTGGGTGGGAGGACTCTCCACTGGGTTAAAAACTGTCTGGAGGCCGGGCCCAGCGAGTGGTGGTGAATGGAGTTAAATCCAGTTGGCGGCCGGTCACGAGTGGTGTCCCCCAGGGCTGGGGACTGGGGCCGGTTCTCTTTAACATCTTTATCAATGATCTGGACGAGGGGATGGAGTGCACCCTCAGTAAGTTTCTAGAGGACACCAAGTTGGGTGGGAGTGTCGACCTGCTGGAGGGTAGGAAGGCTTTGCAGAGGGATCTGGAGAGGCTGGATGGATGGGCCGAGGCCAATGGGATGAGGTTCCCCAAGGCCAAGTGCCGGGTCCTGCCCTTGGGTCACAGCAACCCCCTGCAGCGCTCCAGGCTTGGGGCAGAGTGGCTGGAGCTGCCTGGCAGAAAAGGACCTGGGGGTGTTGGTCGCCTGTGGGCTGAACATGAGCCAGCAGTGTGCCCAGGTGGCCAAGAAGGCCACCAGCATCCTGGCCTGTGTCAGGAACAGCGTGGGGAGTAGGACTCGGGAGGTGATGGTCCCCCTGTCCTGGGCACTGGTGAGGTCCCACCTCGAGGGCTGGGTCCAGTTTTGGGCCCCTTCTTCCAATTTCCCCAAATAGCTTCAAATTTTGATCTTCTTGTACAGAGTTATTTTTACCCTTTTTGTCATCTTCTGCATATTTTTGTAAGTCTACTCTATAATTCATCTTCTAAATCATTAGTGAAGATATTAAAGAACACAGGACGTGTCTCTTCAGAAGTGTACTTGAAATGTCCTCCAGGTTGAAAGAGAACATTTTAAAAAGCTGCTCTTATGCCTTTTTACCTAATTGCAAAACTTAGGTTGCTTTTTCCAAAGAAAATGTACGTCACTGGTGGATGCCTTAGTGAAGACATTTCATATTTATGCACTAATTTAGCTACTCTTTCAGAGATGGAAATTAGGTTGGTTTGACATGATTTGTACTTGACAAATTCATGCCGGCTGTTTGCTGTCCGTTTATTATTAATAATATGTTCTGGTACCGTTCTGGGTAGCTTACTGATCTCTAATTCTTTGAGTTTTTTCCTCCCATTTTTAAGGTAGTCCTAGATTTGTCCTTCTCTAGTCCTTAGGAACATCCCGAGTCCTCTGTTAGTTTGGGATTTGCTTCTGCTAGTTTTTAAGATAATTAAAAGTAACTTTTACCTAGACTCACTGATTTGAATAATTTGAAATAATATTCTCTAGCAGGTTTTTCACCCAGCTTTTGGGAGTTGAGCTCCTAAATCCTGGTTAGCTGCTCTAAATGCCTGGGCATGTCTAATATTTGTGAAGATTAACACTAAAAAGGTAGGAGCATGTTGGACTCGCGTACGGGATTATTTATATTCCCCATTTAATGGTCATGAGTACTTTCCTTTGTCTCTCCTTCTGCAGTACTTAGAATACTGTCATTTTGCATTTTATATCCCATACCACTTGTAATTTATTTTATATCTTAGGCTTTTGGGTTTGTGCTTGGGCTGTCCTCTTGTGCTGTGGGTGGGCAGAATGCCCCTGAAGGAGCCAGCCTGCTGCCTCCTGCCCTGCCACAGATTTCCACACCCCTTCTCTAGTTGATTGTTGATACAATAAGACTAACCAGTTTGGTTTCATCTTTTGGTAGTTTTTTTGGCAGATTATTTTCTTATCACATTGATAAACTGATGAATTCATCCCACAACTGCATGATCAATAGGTCCAAGACAGGAAGGGAGCAGGAATGGACAATGCCTAGTGGAAGGAAGAATAGATTACCCTGTTTGGTGGCAGCCCCTGCTTGGATTGGATGTGATTTTTTTCCCCTTCTTTCCTGTCCCCTTCTTTCCTGTCCCCTTCTTGTTTCCAGTATGCCCAGAGTTTTCCAAAGTCTACAGAGTCAGGCTTTTCAACCACTGAAGCTTTGTAATTGAGGTTAAAAATTGTTTCCCCTCCCAAACACTTACAAGGGGATAAGATAATGAGGAGGTCAGAAAGATAATGAGGAGGTCAGAGTGGAGGCAAGGAAGCACAGAGTGAAAAAATATCGGGCCATGTGAAACCACTGTTGGCATTCTTCACAGCCTGCACTTCTTGAAAATATTCAGAGAAGTTATCAGTTCACAGCTGATGTACAGCACAGGTAGGGTGAATAGTTCTTTTTTTTTTTTTTTTTTTTTTTATTCAGTCCTATTCAGCTTTTTAATTAAAATCTTTCCTAGTGGAATATGCCTCTTAACATTTTTGAACATCAAATATAGAGGAAGGAAGAGATTGGAAGTGTTTTGAAAGTGTGGCTTAGGCTTCAGGAGGATTTTCAGTAGGTAAGAGTAGCCTGAAATAAATGGGATGCAATTATAGAGAGATTGTGCAATGTACTGAACTTGGGCTAACACAATGCCCATAAATGTGCTTGATGAATGGCTGCTGGGCATCGGTTTCAGATAAAATCTCTTGGAGATTCAGTGAATAAAAACTAAGGTGAGTCAATAGTCAAGCTGGTGCCACAACCAAATGTCAGCAAAAAAACATTAGGAATCTAGAAAATCTGTAAAAGTGGGGTGTGTATGCCAAGGAGAGAAAAAAGGTGAGAAGTTTGATAAGGTCCTGGAAGGTAGAGCTCTGTATTGTTTTGGCAAGAAAAGAAATAGTGGGGGGAGGAGTAAGTGTTCCCTTACAGCATAGGGGCAAGAAAAAGGTGCTAAGAGTAGGCAGTGTTAGGCATGGAAATAAATGATCACAACTGTGAGATCCTCACTGTGTTTCCAAATAGTAAGTTGGACAAATATTTGTCAGGAGTGGTTTTTTGAATGGAACTTACCCTGCTTTTAAAATGCAAGAAATAAATACGTGAAGGCACCTCCTAGCTCTCCAGTTCTGTTTTTATTCTGTTGCTGTTAATTTCCCCTTTATATTTTGGCAAACCTCTGTTGATTCAAGTAACTTTCGCTTTTCTTTTAAATAACTTTTAGAATTCTATGAGTTCCTTCTTAGTTAAAACGAGACGTGAACTATTGGGTCTCTTGGTAACTTCTGCAGCCTGTTGTGGGGCAGAGCCATCCCCGTTGTGCTCTCAGACTCAGGTTATTGGCCTGAGCCTTTTATATTGCTTTTTAAAAGCTATTTAAAGCTGTAATTACTGTTGTGTCCTGCCTAGATGATAATTCTGCTGTGTTTTCATGCTACAAACAAACCTGCCTTCCTCGTGACACCTGGCAGCGCGTGTTGCTGCCTGTGCTTTCTAAATAAGCTGTGTCTGCCTATGATGCTGTTGTGCGCCTTTGTCCTGTTGTTCTTATTTCTTGGCAGTATTGTCATTTGCATAATAAAGTCACAGATGATAGATGAGATGACGATTTATTTGTTTATTTCTGTTTTGGGTTTTATTCCCCCCTTTTTCTCATATTCTCGGGTTCCATTCTTTTGGCTGCTATGTCTTTCATTCACCACTCGGCTTTCACTGGAGGTGTAGAAACCTAACAAGTAAAATAAATCTAGTCAGACTATTCTTATGCATCTTACTACATAAGGAAAACAAAAGTAAATATTAAATTTCTGGACCAGGGTATAGTACGGGCAAAATTGCAAGGAATGAAGGGAAAAGAATGTGCAGAAATGAGAGTGTGTCAAGCTAGTGTCAGAATATTTTGTAATGAGAAACATAACTGCTTCCTGAATGGATTTATTATTTGGTGATTGCTGAAGCAGGAATTACATACACTGGAATGTTCTCTTAGTGCATCCTGATTCTGTGAGCAAAAGTTTTATACTCTTGATAGCGTGTTATCCAGAATTAATTGAAGAAAGAAAGGACAGTCAGAGTTTTTCAAGTCGAAAGCTGCATAATGAACTTAAACTGTAGCTCTTAAGAATTTCATTTGTACTGGACATGTTTCACCTGCATAGAAATCTTTGTTTTTCTCAATTGGTGCACTCTAGAGAGCAGGAGCAGTAAATTCTAATATGTGCAAAGTGGTATTGATTTATTAGAAAATACATTCTTCAAGAGAACATACTAATATAAGAAGATGGAACATTCTCATGTTTAGATGGAACATAAGAAGTTCCATCTAAACATGGGGAGGAACTTCTTTCCTGTGAGGGTGGCAGAGCCCTGGAAGAGGCTGCCCAGAGAGGTGGTGGAGTCTCCTTCTCTGGAGACATTCCAAACCCTCCTGGACACGTTCCTGTGGGACCTGCTGTGGGTGGACCTTCTTTGGCAGGGGGTTGGACTAGATGATCTCCAGAGGTCAGAATTGAGTTTTGGCAGGTTGTATTGACAGTTCTTTGTTTAGAGTGCTTTTGTTCTAGGGTGCAATTTGAATCTTTTTAAAATATCAACATGTTATTCTTAGGTATGCAGTGGGGTTAGGGTGTTTGTGCCACCACGTGTCAGCAGGACGGAGTTGTGAATGTTTGTTGACACTAGAATCTGAAAGAGCTGTTATCAGGGTCTTGGTGCTGTGCTGGTAATAGTGTACCTCTGCAGGATCTCTGTCTTAATTTATCATTAATGAAAAAAAACCAAATCACACCAGCCTCTTTTTGATGGAGTTTAGGCATTTGGTAAAGGTGCAAATAGGGTTCGGCTCTTTTATTTTATAGCAGTGGTAATTTGTATTTATATATTTGTAAATACGCTGATGATGTTATGATTGGCTTATAGCAACCTCTGCTGTGATCAGCATCGCAGAGTGTGTTTAGTTGATACTGCCTTGCAGCCTGGGAGGGCTTGGCGTTAGGAGAGTCGAAGCAGGGATTTAGATACCAGAAAGAAATTCTTTGGTGTGAGGGTGGTGAGAGCCTGGCCCAGGTTGCCCAGAGAAGCTGTGGCTGCCCCATCCCTGGAGGGGTTCAAGGCCAGGCTGGATGGGGCTTGGAGCAACCTGGTCTGGTGGGAGGTGTCCCTGCCCAGGGCAGGGGGTTGGAACTGGATGATCTTGAAGGTTCAGCTCCAAGCATGTATAAACTCAAACTTTGTCATCTCACCATCCCACCTTCTTTCCAGGTTATCTTAGGAACATGTTGCATAGAAGTGTTTATGTCAGAAGGGACCTTAAAGATCGTCTAGTCCAACCATCAACCTAACTCTGATCAAAACCATCACTAAACCATGTCTCTAAGCACTTTGTCAATCTGTCTTTTAAATCCCTCCAGGGATGGTGCCTCAGCCCCTTCCCTGGGCAGCCCATTCCAAGGCTT
>JAHREE010000403.1:0-11450 GCA_033628505.1 Tringa tobata | reverse complement strand
GGGAGGGCACAACCTTTTCCTTTTCTCCCCAGGTGAAGGGAGAGAAATAACACTTTTTGTCACTGCAAGTTTATGGAGAATTTGACTTGTTCCTAGCCAAAGCCTGTGTGGGGCAGGGGAGATTTTGGTTTTTTTGGTTACTGTTTGACAGCAAAAAAATGCAGCGAGTAGGGGCAGGTCATATCTGGAGCTCTAAGGCCCCCTCTCTGTTACCCACCCAGCGTGGGCTCTGCGTGAATAAAAGCTGGTTCTGCCTCTGGTTGTACAAGAATTAATATTATGGCTGGTGAAGTGCAAACCTACAAAGCTTCATGCTCTCTTTCTTGCCCCCTGGTGTGGTGCTTGTCACAGATGGGCCAGTGTGGTGTGTGGGGCTGCACAGGCTGGGTCTGGACATAGCCATGTCTTGGGGCTGGAATGCCTCAGTCTGTCCCTGTCCGTGCGCCCTTCTTTGTCCGACTCTACCATTCAAACCCCGATGAATTACTCATGCTGGTAATGTTCTAACATAAATAAATAGAGAAGAACATAAATAAGCAAAGAAGAATCTAATTACCAGCTAATTCACAGGAAGGCTGTGTTTCAGACTGTGAAAATTGCCCTCGGCAAAGGGTAAGGGTGATTATTTCACATATTCCAGCAGCAGCAAGGAACTTGCTGTTAACTTCTAAAAAGTAGGCTGCCATGGCGAAGGAGGAATAGCTGCTGGAATGTTTTTTTATCTCAGGCCTCGTAGCTTCTCTCTGAGAAGAATTTGTCTGTGCAGGAGGTGCACGAGATGTTCCTTGGTCTGTCTGGAAATAGTATCTTAGAAACGAAGTCAGGCTTTGGGCTTCAGCTCCATGTTTGGTGGGCTGGATGTTGTTGGTTGGCTGAGTAACGCCTCTAGAGAGGCATCTCCTTTAGTTCTCCAACGTTAAATGTGTCACCAGTTCTAGTGTGAAGAGTCTCTACTGCATGCTCCCCTCGCTGGGTACGGGATGAGCAGCTATTTCTCTCAAAGTTCACCCGATCAATGAAATCACTCCTCTTTTCCTCAATCTGTTCAGGACTCTAGAGCAGGAAGAGATGGATGAAGTGGACACACAGGGCGTTTTTGTCCGTGAACTGAACTCAGCCAGTTTGTTTGTCCAGCTCTTTGCACTTATACCTGGTCTGGCTGAAGATCAATGTCCCCTCTTGTGGATACTTTCCAGGTGGATCATGCAGGAGTTCCTCTGCCAGGTGCTTTGTGAGCCTTCTCTATGAAATGGCACAGCGTATTCCAGCAAAACCAAGTTTGCATTAATTTTCTACATGAGGAATACTCATATAAAGACCTTCAGGGCTTAGCCTGGGTAATTTAATGAGTGGCTCAAATTCTTCCTGATACCTAATAATAAAAAGGGGTATTTATTAACCATTTGGTGTCTCAGCCACTGCATTTCTTATGCCTTATGAAAGAATTGCACGGGGCTTATGTGTATGGCCTTGATGAACACAATACCAGTGTGATTCTGTCCTGTGCTTTGCTGGATGCATAATGATTTCAATGTGCTGAAGAATAAAACTGTAAATATTTATTCTGCTTCTGGGGGAAAGTAAATACTCTGATCCCTTAAAATTTTTGTCCTGTTGACCTTTTGTAGAAAACTTTTTGTGAGTAGAGCACTTCAAAAAGTCTCTTTTTAAATTTTACTTATTTTTTAATGTATTCTGTTGCTCTCTGGTCTTTGTACGTTGACTCTCCTTGCACAGGTAGAATGTTCTGTTCCTATTGTTCCAATAGCGATTTTTAATTTTTTTTTCTATCAAGCCAATGGAAAGGATTAGAAGAGTGATTTTGAAAATTTGCCATCTTGATATGAAGACTTAATTTTAATGCCTCGGTGCATTTTTGCTAATAGTGAAAATGTGCCTTGAAAAATACATATGATCCTCTGCATTTTTGCTCATATCAGATACAGAGTAGCTGCATAAGCACTGAAATGTGCTCAGGCACCCTTGGCCTTGAACAAAATAAAAATCTTGGCATTGAAATTGAACTTTAAAGTTCACCATAGCTGTGAGGCTGCTTTCTAGTATTCTTAGACATTTGAACAGGAATAATGGATTTTAACAACCCTGTTAACATTGGATTATGAATGTAAATATTTGGATTAGGAAGAATGTGTATGGATTTCTGCAATATGGCAGTGGAGTTTCTCCCAACTGCCATAAATCGGGCTGTCTCAGATAGTGGGTCATATTCTTCAATATAAATGGGTTTAAACCATTAAACAAAACAATTTCTTTACTTAACTTCAGCTTTCGTTTCCAGCTGCTTTTTTCTTTTGATCACCCTCTGAAGCCTGTCTCTTCCAATTGCTGCTTCCTCAGGTTCATAAAGGGAGTATTTCTCCAGCTCTCAACTGCTTTCTGCAAGATCAGCTGCTTCAACACTCTTGTTTACAAAAAGCAAGAAACATAACAATCTGTTAATAGACTGATACGTTTGTGTAGTAAGGCTAACGGCTGTAGCCACTTAAATTTGTCTGTATTTTCTCTAGTGGTCTTAGACTTAAGAACAGACTTACGTGGGTATGTATAATAATAATAATAATAATAAATACAGGACGATATCAGCCGGGACTCAGAAGTGGTGGTATTTCCATATGAAGGTGAGATCATTCCAAGGCTGGAGAACCTGCTCTGTGTATCAACGTTGTAAAAAGATAATAGAGTAGGTGCAGGAATGAGCTGCAGGAATGACTTGAGGAAGCTTGATTTCCAGCAAGAGAACGTTTTGTCCATTTAGTTCAAGGAAAAGAAGACATGAAGTGTTTTAATGCAACTTCTGCCTGCCTGAGTACTTACAGATTTTGTAATACTTAAGGACTCTTCAATCTTGTAGATGAAGGCATAAGGAGGCCTCTTAAATGGGGTCTATAGGTACAGAAACTCAGATTGCAAATAAAGCCTGAATTTGTAACAGTTACATTTAAATAATAGCTGATGTGCTACTTTCTCTGCTAATGGAAATCTTATTAAGACATTGACTGTCTCCCTCTTCCCCCCTCCCAGGGGACAATAGGAGGAAGATCTGTCCCCTGTGCTATCAAGAAGTTAATCCAGGATGGTCGTAATGAGTCCTTCTGCTTTAACCATGCCTACAGGTGTCTTTACGAGAAATATGAAAAAAGAAAAGAAAAAAAAAAGGAAAATTCACTCCATTCATCAGTAGTAGGAGCAGCAGAAATTTCCCAATATTACTCATCTTCGTTGTTAGGATTCTCTTCAAACTGATTGTGTAGATCTTGCTTGGGTCCTTTCTACCAAGTGTTCTACCAAGGTGTTAAATTTTTGTGTAATTTGAACAAGAACAGAATACGCTGTGTTTCTGCATTTCTGTACTTGTGAGAGAGAAATATCAAGTAGAAAGGTTCAGTTTGTATGAGATGAAACACTCTTCCACCCTGGCATAATGAAGAAAGATAGGCAGTAATGTGACCATACCATGTTAATTCCTTTATTAGTGTGAAGTGACCAGATTACAATCAAGCCAGTGTGGTCTCAGCCACGAACCTTCCTGATCTATCGTTCAGGAAAGGCAACATTCTTTTTCATTTCTTGAACCCGAGTCATGGGATCATCAAGCCCCTTTCTCTTCCCTCACTACTATTTAGCTCCAAACCTTAAGGTGCGGTGCACCAAAGTACTCTTTTTTTTTTTTTTTTTTTTTTTTTTTTTTTTTGAATAATTCTTTTAGAGGTTTTGAATCAGCCCAAGGAGCAGTCGTGAGCTGGAGCTTTATTTTCTCCTCACACATATGTTCACAGGCTGGGGCTGAGCAGCAATGTGTGAGCCCCCTCTGAACTCCCTTTGCTTCCTTCCACGGGGCGGTGTGTCATCTTGACCCACAGGTTTTGCTCCTCCTTCCTCCTCCCCCTTTTTTCTATTATTGTGCACCGTTTTAAAGTTGACTTGAGCAGTATTTAAGGATTCTGTTTCAGAACCTTAAAGTCTGTGTAACTTTGGTGCCGAGATACTGAAGAATGTCAGAGCTGTCCTTCCGTAGTGCCAGGCTGGGACCAGCTCTGGGTTGGTATTTTGTAGAGGCAAGTCTCTTCAGCTCTCCCCCTCACCCTGCCCCATATGTGGAGCTTCTCTCTTTCTGAGCTGTTATTCTTAGATGCAATTCCTATAAGATATGGAAGAAACTGATTTTGCAGTTGGCATTGCTGAAGGCACTGTGGTTTGAGAGCCGGAGCAGGAGAAGGGTGATTAAGGGAGGGAGCCACCAGCAGCGTGTTTGGTTTGAAATGTTTTCCAGGGTGACTTTTTGAATTTAGGAAGTTCTCTGTTTATGGGATATGGGATGGCTTAGGTAGACAAGGATATTGCAGATATTTTGTAAAGCCATGTGGAAAGTGTGTGAGCAGTGTGGTCCAGACACTCAAGTTGTCTGACTCGGGATCAAATCGTAGAGCTGAGCTGTTCCGTAGGACTGGCATTTTAGTGGCTTTGGAAGTATAAGGCTGAGATCCTTGTTCAAGGAGAAAAGGAAGGGAGTGTGAGTTTTCTTGACGTATCTCATGTGCTCATTACAGGGCTTTGGACTAGATGACCATTAAAGGTCCCTTCCAACCCAAACTATTCTAGATCTCACGTGAATATGGGACATAATGGCTGGACTGTGTGTGGGATTGGAGGATTTGCACAAATTATTCTTGCAAGCAAAGGTGATGTGCTTTAGTGTGCCGTAGCCAATTAAACTGTTTCTGGACAATAAACCATCAAGTTGCTCGAAACGTGATGGAACATTTGTAGAATAAGTGTATGAACAGAGAATGTGTACGGATGAGTGTCGGCAACATAGTTAAAAAGCCTGTTCCAACAAAATACTGTAACTGCCAGAAGATGTGAGAGTACACTGAATTTCAGCTGCCATTTGTATTTTAGCTTTCATCATCCTGCATTTCCTGGTAGTTCTTCATCTCTGTTATCCTGACTAACCTGATGTGGTGTCCATTCTGGGGTCCATTAAACGCCCTCCTTTGCTGCGAGAAGCGACTCCTGGTGTTTCCCCCTCTTTCTGGGTGGCAGGTGAGAAACAGGCTTTGTAACACGTGGGATGAACAAATTGAGAACTTCAGAGAACTGATTTGAAAAACTGAGCAAACATTTATCGTATGCCCACTTGATGTAGTAACGTGTTGGACAGGCCCTCAAGAGGGATGCTTTCTTTTCAGAGAAATGATTGCATGTTTTTAAGAGAACGCTTGCACTAATAATGAATTTCTGTTAGGCTGACACTGAGATGTGAATTGTGTGGATTTTGTACTAATCTCCCCTTCATCCAAGGCATTTCAACCAAGGAATCAAGTGGGAAAGTACAAGGGAAAGAAATGGTACAATTAACAGTTAATTTAAAGTAACTAAAGTGTATTAGGCCCAGTCAAATGAAGTGTTTAATTTTTGTTACTTGTTGTTTGTAATCTCATAAGTATGAGTCATTTAAAAGCCAATCTGGCTTGGTACAGTGCGTGCTGTTTTATAGTGTTTTCTCCTTGCCAGCATGAGTGTTTCCTTGTTAATGCTTCACATCTGTTCTTTGTAATTTAGTGATTATGTGCAGGCCTCTGTGTCCTCCTTGTTTATTTGAAAAGGACAACGGGAAGCTTCATTTACGTGAGATTAAATCGATATCTGTGATTTATTAAAGTTTGGGCGTCTTGGACCGCTGCTTCGCCGGTCTGTGTAAATGGATATTTTTAGCAGAAGATGAAAATATGGATGGTTGGAGAAAATCAGCAATCTAAAGTTACAATCAGCTGGTTTAGAATTGAGTTGGCAAATGCATGCCAGAGATTTATATTGCTTTCTTATCAGTCATGCTCAGGCTCCTCGTAAGCATCTATGATGTTGTTTTGTTTTAGCAAGTATTCAGAGGGCAAGTTTTCATTCTGTGGGTATCCATTTTCACGCAGGCACAGGGTATTCATGTCCAAACAAGAATATTTGCTATTACATAGAAATCCTACTTAAATCTTGATATTATTGGCCGTTCAGACATTCGTATGGAAAGTGGCAACATCATGTGATTCAGGTGAGTGATTGCATATAATAATATGCAATATGGAAACAGAAATGAACAGAATGAACTCTGTTCAGATGTGAAAATAAATTATTTACCTACTTTGTAAATGCTTTAATACCTTCTCTGACACTGAGATGCTCAAATACACAAGAGGGCAAACATAATCAGATAACTTAATAATTACAAATGGTTGGACTGGAGCACATAATAAGCTTTCAGGTGTTACAGAAGGAGGTTTGTTATTTATAGTAGAGTGGAACCAAGAAAAATAAATCTAGTTGTGGAGATGATATTTTGCAGTTGAAATACTACACAAGACTGGAGTCTGATTCTGATCTCTGCCAAAGCTTTCTGTATAACCTTCAGCAAATTAATTAGACCTCTAGTCTTGGTCAAGCCTAGAATTTAGATGCTGGGCGTTGAGAGCCAAGTATCCTGAAAGGGAGGAACCTCCATCCCCAGATCATCTCTCTCTGTTTCACAGGTACTCAGTATTTATTCTTTTTCATGTGCTTGTGTATTTAGGTCTATGTACCATCCTCTTGGCACTGACTTGGGTGAAGATGTTCTGTCCCAGCGATCAGTGATGTGAACAGGGGGTTATTTTGATGGACAAAAAGGGTGAGAGGATATGCCAGTTCAAAAAGAGTTTACACTGCATTTGGGTGAAGATTGGAGCGAGGTTGGGGGGTTTTTTGGGAGCAGAAAGCGGGTAGAGTGGTTGCCAGAGATTAAAAAGCAGAGCTCAGTCTTGCAGGAGTCAGACAGCATCATTCTGGAGCACTGCTGTGTCCAGAGTGGATCCTCCTGCCCTGGGTGGTGGTGGAAATCACCAGTAGAGTCACAAACCAGTTCTCTAGTTAACGGTCTCTCTGGTGGTTGAGGCTCACCAAGGAAAACTGCAAGGCAGATTGTGATATTATTTTTTTTCCCTCATTACATTGGGAGCATTTATGTACCCACATTGCCTATTGAATGCTGCAGTTGCCTCACAACCATCTTAAGCTCAAGATGGAGGGTTCTTCTGTGCTGCTCTTGGATACTACTTGATTTTTGTGCCTTTCCATCATTTTTATGGTTCTTCCCTTGAAAAGCAGATGCCCGTATGGCAGTATGCGTTTAGAATAAGCATGTAATAAAACTTCCTCAGACAATTATCAAAGCTTCCACACGCTCAGGCAGTTGGGGAACCAGTATCTTGAAGCAAAGTTTTCCAGCCCAATTCTAGGAAAACCCGCTGCCTCTTGTTTGCTTTGAACTGCTGTTGGATGCCCCTCTAGCTCTGATCCCAAGAGGGACAGTGAGCACCGGGTTGGGCTTTCACCCTTTCCCCATCTCACTCTGGATTTGCTAGGCTTCTCTCATCCTCTTCGGGGTCCTCTCTTTCCTAACTGAAAGACCTCAGCCTTCTTGCTCTTCCTTGAACCCTTTATAGGTCTATCATATCCTTTTTGAGGTGGGGGAATCAGAAATAGGTACAAGAAGGATGCACTCTGGGTTTTATACAGAAACACTTTTTTTTTCCTGTTGTATTCTGTTATTCCTCTAATTATTTCAATTTTTATTTGACTGTCAAGAAGTCGGAGCCAATATTGTCCTAGAACTATTAGTTTGCAGCCCCACGTTGTTGTTCCTGCATATTAACATTCAGTACAGTGTCCATCATTTTGTATGTAAAGCCAGGATTTTTCTTTCCACCGGGTACATCACTTTGCATTTAGTCCTGTTGCATTCCATCTATCATTTTGATTGCTCAGTCACTGAAACACGGAAGGTCCATCTGCAGATCTTTGCAGGTGGTCCTCATGTTTACTTTCTTAAATACCTTTAGTATCATCCACAGAATGTCACCTTCCTGGTCACTCTTCTCCCAGATGAATTGTGTTCAACAGAAGTGCAGCTTGTAGCGTGGCTGTCGGTGAGACCCCCCTGGGGAGCTGACTCTCCTGGGAAAACGTTGACCCTTTAATCCTACCTTCTGTTTCCTATCTTTATAACCAGTTACTTATCCGTGCAAAGGCTCTAGCTTTTCTCCAATATTTTTTTCAGTTTCCATAAATGGAGACAGTGTTGACTTTTGCAGAGGGACTCAGATGGAGAGTTGCCGAAAACCGTCTGTCTCCTAAGAAAACAGTTTTTATATTACTGATGTAAGATACGTTTTTATTTAGTGATTATGTCTTCCTTTAAAATGTCCACTATGCTAGAGAGGTAATAGCTTCTGGTTTATTGTATTTTTAAATGCTAATAAGCCTTGATTTCGTCATGTTTTTAGGTTTAATGATTACAATAAAATGTCTTGTAAAATTATTTTTTTCTTGAATGTACTTTTCCATTGGTAGGCATCCATTTGACATCCCGTGTAGACATTTCCATTTGACATCCTCCACTTTCATGTACAGTAGTCTCATATGAAAGAGATTAATTTTTCTTATCCAGGTTGTCACATTAGGTATACGCTGCACATACTGCTTCTATTCATGATATTTAATTTTTTTGTACCTAAACTGACATTTAGATACAAAGAATAAATTTACTTGGCTATTTCTCAATATCCTGTGAGAGCTACCTCAAGGATCACATTTGAAGTACTGACATTTCCAGCAACAATAGCTGTATTGTAAGCCCACTGGATATGTTGACAAAATCAAATTTTGTTACGCAAATACGTATAAAAATTATTTATAATAAAAGCAGGGAGAGGGAGGGGTATTAGCAAAGTACTGTCAATCCCACCCACTCAGAAGCTATATGAAATCTGGCATTTCTCTGCTGAATTGATTTAGTCATAGCTAAAGCTGGAGAAACGCCAGAAAATTATTTGAAATCTCTTTTTGAATCTGAAATGTGGAGGCACCAGGCAGAGGATTCCCTGAAGACAGCGAGCAGAAAAGCTGTCTGTGTAGCAGACGGAGAAATCATCGTTCTTAGCGCTGGTATATTTTTAGATTCTCTCAACCTGGTGAATAGACTCAATATAGAATATATTCATTGCTGCTACAATCAGAACTATTGAGAAACTCTAGGTTTCCACCCATGATTAAGGGTGAGCTCAATAAACTTTATTTCGATTATTGCTTTCAAAAATGTTTTATCAGTAAAATTCAAGTTAAATGTCATATAGAGGTAAAATATCTGTTTGTCTGCACCCAGTTGACTGGATGAAGTGTTCAGTATCTGACTAAACACAAGTATTGTCAAAAATGTAGATGATAAACCCGGTACTTGGACTGATAGAAAGGTTTGGTTCTTTAAACAGTTCCCACCTGTGTTGTTGCTCTGAATAAAAAGCGTGGAAGTCAAAGAACTGTCAGATGAAAGAGAGCAGCCTTGTAAAGAGATGGAACATCCTCAGGTTTCCCTGCTCGGCATCTGCAGTGCCTCTGCTCTGGTTACCAGCCCTCCCTGCCTCGGCTGGGAACTGGGAGATTACAGACTACCCCTTATTTCCTGGAATAACCATGGAAAGATACTTAATCTTTAATGTTTGTTTACTTGTTAGCATTGACAGCTAAACTTAGAACCTTCAAATTTTGCACGAAATGCCGAGGGGTGGGGGTGATGTTACCTATAGGAAATTCCAATATTTATTTTGATTTATTGCAACTTGGATGAAAAATTTCAATGTCAAAAGGTGTTACAGACCTTTATGCGTGATTGCAAGAGAGTAAATATTTTGGGTTTGCTTTTGTTTTGAAATGGGATTTTATCTTTTTTTTTTTAATCTTGGCTCCAGGTTAAATTCTTTTTCTGAATTGAATTAGAAGTAGAAGACATACTGACAATGTTAAGGTTTAAATTCAAGTAGAATACAATAAAAATGGTGGAGTCCGACTTCTGGATTTCCATAGAAACTTTAACAGACATAACTTTTGTGTTTTGTGTTATACGTGGAACACAAAATCTGTCAGGCAGTGCATTTAATGAGGAAAGAAGAGAAAATACTGAATATACATGTGGATTTCATGCTGTTCTTGAAAACTTATTTTTCACTTGTCTTGATATTTTACAGGTGGTCAGGTAGGATGACAAAACAAGTGTATATATATATTTATGTATATAAACCATCCCGTGTGTCTGTTGTGTGCCCTTTTGAAACACTGTAATTTATTGCTATTTGTGAAGCAGAAAAACCTGTGGGACATGTAATGTATGGTTCTGAGAGCGCGATTGTGCTGAGTGGCAGGAGGAGAAGCCAGCTGATCACACCACTTTGGAAGTGTACGTGGCTTCACAGCTCTTGATTTGAGTTTGTCTGTGAAATGGGTTTATGACTCAGGCTACCTCTTCAGTGTCTCAGAGCTTGTCCTGCAAGGCGTTTCAGCAGGCTTCAAAGAAATGGCTCTAATTTTTAAACATGAGATAGGTATGTACAGTGGGCTTAGATTAAAATATAAGTAGATATTTCAGATGTAGAATTTGTTGAAGACCAGTTGCACCTGAAAATCTTTTCCTGCTGCTCTAAATAACTTAGCAGGCTAACCGGAGTTGGTTATTTTGAAACTGTTCCCTACTAGTCTCAAGAAAAACCACTGTCCTTAAACCTTTAAAGACCATGAAGACCTCAATAAGTTTATAGAATAAATATTATCTGCTCTGCCTGAATTACCTGCCTGTGACAGATCACTTCAAGCAGACATGAGACATTTGCCTGTTTTTATTCTAGTGTCTCTCACCACACAAAGAGAAACAGCAGCAGGACTGCAGATCCTGAAGAAAGTGGGCTGCAGAAAGCTTTCTTCTTCTCTCTAACACCTCTAAATACATCAACTCATGGCATTGTTGTGGTCTGATTTAATACCTACCTCAAGGCAACATAGAAACACAGTACGTTTTTAATACTGCTATGGATTATATATTTCAATACAGCATGTTTTTGTGTGTGTTGGTGGCAGAGGAAGAGATTGACAGAAAGGGGTAGAAAGAAGAGCCAGCCTACCTATTAAGTGCATCCCCTATTTCAAGGCAGCTGGTGATAGAGACCTTTGTCAGTCTTGCTGATACCCACTGTGTTGTTTTCTTTTTCTTTTTCTTTCAGTTTTGTTTTTTCAGTACTGGTGCTTTGTCTGAGGTTGTCTTTTGGTTGTGCAATTCACAGTAATTTTCAAAATCTTACAGTATAGCCCTAGTTTCCAAATCCCTACTAGGGCCAAAATTTGAAGCATTACCTCATATAACTAGTTTCATAATACATGATGTGCTTTCAGGAATTTCAGGAATTTCCTGGTGAAAATTTTGCCAATTACATCTGTTTTTAGAAGCGTGGAAGTTAGGAGAACTATTCCTCTGTGCACCAGGGCTGTGAACAGTGTTCTGCTCGAGGAGTGGATCATAACTGTAGTTAAAAAACTTGGCTCTAGTCTTGGAGTAAAAATGGAAGAAATGGAGGGCA
>JAHREE010000402.1:205596-217849 GCA_033628505.1 Tringa tobata | reverse complement strand
ACTTTTCACATATCTTCCATCTGAGCTTTCAGGAATACTTGTAACTCCTGGACAAGGTTCAGCTTTTACAAGACACTCATGAACAAGGAGCTCAGTTTTCTCCTTGCAAGAAAGGGATAGATGTTAAATCACTTGTAGAATATTACAAAATAAGGCTATGTTTATTGTAAGATTAGCCAAAATAACATTAAAGTACAAAATAAGGCAGGAAAACACTTCTTGTAGGCCAGTCCTGCCTGTAGTGATATCTTTAGCAGAGTTCCTACATCTAAGGGGCATCAGACCAGATTCTGCAAAGCTTTTGGGTTCCATTTCAGTATTCAGCAAATTATGAAGTTTTCCACAGCCTGAGCGGTGCTTGATCTTTGAGAAAAGACGATCCACAGACACTTTGTGTTTTGTATTCTCTTCAGAAACAGACATCAAGTACAGAAAGAAATTCTTCCATGCGAGGGTGGTGAGAGCCTGGCCCAGGTTGCCCAGAGAAGCTGTGGCTGCCCCATCCCTGGAGGGGTTCAAGGCCAGGCTGGATGGGGCTTGGAGCAACCTGGTCTGGTGGGAGGTGTCCCTGCCCAGGGCAGGGGGGTTGCAACTTGATGATCTTTAGGGTCCCTTTCAACTCTAACCATTCTATGATCAATGCAGAAGACACTGTTGCCTATATCTGACATATAAAGTAGAAGCTGTTTTGAAACAGTAAAGTGATTTCTTGAAAGTATTCAAGCTTGATTCTTCCAGATCCATTTAATTTTTAAAATCTCCTTTCACTGTGTTACCATGCTAAAAAAACCTTGCACTAAATTATCTTTTACAATAGTCATTACCCAGGTTTTTCCTAAAGATGACAGGTTTCTCAGCTGCACTCCAAGGAAAGCAGGCTGGCCTTATGTCCCAATTTAATTGTAGTTCTTTTAAATTAGTACTTGTAGCAGAAGAAGCCGCTATGAAATTAATAAATCCAGAAATTCATGAAATAACTATAGGCTTTCTGAAAAACAGCATGAATGATTCATTGCTTTGGTTAAACTACTTATCATTAGCTCAAGTGGCAAAAAAAATGAAGACAGCAGCTGGTGCTTTAAAATCCTAAGAAACATGCAGAAGATCAGGCAGCATTTGGTCTCTGGGGAAAGGAACTTGACTGTAGTGTTCCCTCCCTCAAGTTTTCAACTTCTAAAACGCCAAGAACAAGAACACACACTCTTCTGGGAATGTCTAACTCTGCATCCTTTTGATAAGGCAAACTTTTTACTTCATTTGGGTTAAATTGGGGAGTTAAAAACCCACACATCACATTTTCACTCTCCTACTTAAAAGTGCAGTCTGTAGGTTCAAAGAAGGAAAAGCAATCACTCAAAATCTTCTAAGCCCTTTCAGAATAGAATATATTAGAAAGCTACTAAATAGATGCTCAATATCCAAAGCAGCTTAGAGCACAAAAAAATAGAGATTATAAAACCCAACTGAGATAGTTATGTAGATTATCACAGTTCTGAAAACAAAGCCAGCTTTCTCCTAATGAGCCTGAAGCAAGCTATTATTATCATAGCTGTTCTTTCTACCTGTTGGTACTGGCCAATAGCTTGGGGAATCCAGTCCTCCCAGTGTACAACACCCATTCTGGCACACTAACCATTCACATTACATTTCATTACCCCACCAAGAAAGCCTTTACTCCTTGAGAGAGGTTTGACTTCCAAAGAAACAAACAAAAAAAAAAGCATTTGTACTATTTTGTTACATTGAAAGAGAAGGGAGAATGCTTAAGTTGATAAACACCTTCCTTCCCCCTCTCCTTCCTCAAGGAAGATATGAAACATCTATTTCTGCAGGAAGTTTTGATTAAAAGGCACAAAGATAAAAATTGACTGAGACATCTAGGAAACAAAACAAGAAGCTAAAACACATAAAGCCAATTAGCAGGTGTCCACTACTGGCCAAGTGCTTCACATTAGGCATTAGAGCTCAGTACCTTATTGTTATTAAAATATTTCCATCCATATTTATTCTAGTCTAGTAATAGAAAAGACATTTCTATTAACAAGCATCTAAGCAACTCTAGTGAAGTTCCATAAAGCAGCATTTCCACATGCTTAGAAGCAGACTAAAAGGGGACAGGAAGCCAAGGTTTGTCCACTTCTACCCCTCTAACACTCATTCAAACCCTATTTCATCTGGCCTGCCTCTTGGCGGGGTTTGAGAACTCACAAATAGCTTGTAGGAACTCGTCTCTGAAATTGTTACTTGTCTGCTAAGTTTACTTATACTGGTCAGATGTTTCTTAAATGTTAGTGGAAGAGCTAAATGGAGAGGAGATTAACACCTTGAAAAACAGACCAAATTTAGAAGTTAAGTAAGAATCCAAAAGATCTCTTCTTAAATAAACAAGGAAGAAGTCACGTTCTCAAGGAAGCTGATAGAAGCATTACACCAAAACACAAAAATTAAAATGCATCCTATATTTCTGCATTATATTTCCTTAAATACAGACTCGAGGTAAAACTTAGAAAACTCCAAAACGCAAACCTTCTTGACTAAACAGTTGCTGAGAAGTCTACACCAAACATTCCTCTCAGCCAGCATCCTGCCTAACAGCACACAGGTATACACAGCCATGGATGAACCCAAGAACCAGATGCAGTAATACAGCTCCAAACTACTCACACAACTTCAGCAAGCGGCAAGAACCAGGCTGATCCATGAGCATGGAGCTGAGGACAACCACAGTGAGCAAGGTCCATCAATAAAGACAAGGCAAAATGATAAGCCACATCCAGCAACAGCAAGAAACAAGGCTACCATGTAGGTTCCCAGGTTTGCCCAAGGATAGATGACCAAAGGCAGTATAAGAGACAAGTTACCTGCAGCGTAGGATCAGGGTCCATCCAGAAACACCATCCACAAAGCAGGAACAAAGCCTCACTCCTGGGCTTAAATAGGGCTCCTGGGCCATTGGGCAGAGGGTTTGTGGGAAGCACAGGTGGGGCTGGTCTGGGTCATTAACACTAATCAGTGGCTTCAGGGCCTCACCTGTAGTCAGTCCTAATTTGCTTTCTCTGTGTCTCCTGCTTTTGTTATAGTAGAGGTCTTTGGTTTTTTTCCCCACACTCACAACTTGAAATATTTAAAGACTCCTCCTTGTCTACTTAAACATTCTTCCCATAGAAACTGTGTGATTTGCCTTCTCACTGCTCCCTGAGCCCTCTCCAACTCTACATCCTCCTGAGGTGGAGGAAGGAGATCAGAGCTCTACATGATATTCTGGAGACAAAGATATTACAAATTTATACAGGGCATAATTATTAGCTGATGTGTTGTTCTACAAGCCTTTTTAATAATTCCAAAACATTTTCATTTTGCTGGCTTAGTCACTGCTGAGCACTGAGCTGCCATTTTGATAGGGCTGTCTACTGAAATCACACCGATATCCTGAATAATAAAAAAACAGAACCCTTTTTTTATGCACAAAGTTAGGATTGCTTTATTTCCTTTCATGCTGAATTTCCTCTGCCTTTTGTTGCTGAGCTGGACAGTATTTTGAGGTCCTTCTGCCTATCTTCCTAGCTAGCCCTTGTCTTCACTACCTTCACTAACTGAGGATCTTTGGCAAAATGGGTTCCCTGGCTTTCCACTCCCCTTTTCTGACCGTAGGATATATCTGCCTTTCAGACCATTCACACTGGGAGGGACCTCATGGTAAACATGTTTGGCGGGATGGTTGCACCGAGTCTCCACCAGCAGCAGACCAGAATCCCAGCCCCGCACCAGTCTCCGTGGACACCCCAGCGTGCTGGGAGCCTGGTAGCAAGGGATGGAACAGGGACAGGACAGATAGAGACTGGGGTACTCATAAAAAGCCCTACTATCTTCCCCCTTACTGCGTTAATCCACCTCTATATTGTCGTTGTTTTGGTAGAAACGATGTGTCTGGCTGGCAGGCAGAGGTGTAGGAAGAAGACATTTTTGAGCTCCGCTATATATAGTACAAGTCTCAGGAGCTGTTGCTATTAATCTCTATCCCAGCAGCAATTTTCCTGCAGCAGGGGAAGAGGGAAGCTTGGGGGCCATGCTATTCCCAGGTATAATACATACATGCATATATCATACCTCCTTACTTGAAAACTTTAAGCTTGGCTTTAGGCTTTACCCTGGAGAAAGCCTGCTCCACATCTCATTCCCACCCACCAACCCTTCTCTCCCTTTGCCTATTTCTTTCAATCCTTGTTTCCAGGGATGAGCCTCTTTGCTGTGTTATCTAACAAGCATTTACAAGTTTTGGGTTGTGTGGGCAGTTTACCCTCTCCTCCAGGTATCGGTGTGAACACACGAGACCTCCCCTCTAATCCTTCACGTCTCCTCTTCCTGCTGAGGATTCATCCACGGATAGTCCCCTTCAACAGCAGTGAAACACCTACAGCCCCAGCTCCCAGCCATTAAATGCCCCTGCAGCACTCCAGGCTTCTTCAGTGCTATTTTAGGAGTGATTATCATCCCCCTGTGGGTTTCCCATGTCTTTGAAGGTAGGCACAAGAAAAAAAAAAAAACACATCCTTCCATTCCCCCACAGCTCTCGTTTGCTTTTGGGCTTCTTGGAGTTTTCATCCTTTTGCCTGGCTCAGCCCATTTTCCTCCTCAGACCCAGCAAACAGTCTGCTGTATACTTCCTTTTTGCCACAGGCTGCAAAATTCCTGCCCTGTTGAGGACACGTAGCCTCCAAGCAGACTGCAGGCTACAGCCCAAACCCTGTCATTTACAATTTGTGGCCCCACACACCACCAAGCAACAGACAAAATGCCACGTTACCCCTCGCTCCCGCAAACGCTCATCCTTGTGGGGAAGGAAATACTCCATCCTTGGAAGAAGTCCCACCCAAGCTTCTGACTCCATTGGCTCTCCTGGGCACTGGGGTCTTTGCTGGGAAAGCCACTACCTAAAATTATTAATAGCCCTGCAGAAACACACACATTGGCATGGGTATCAGCAGCTAAGCCAAGGCACACAAAGACCTGCTAGGTATTTGGAGTATTTCTTTTACTCATGTCTAGTGCACTAGAAGTTCAAAGGCAAAAAGAAATGCCGCTTTTGCATCTGTCCAGAAGATCCAAGCAAAAAAAGTGCCGGAAGCAGATATTACACGTGGAGAGCAGAAAGCTGTTTCGCAACATCGCCCATAATCATGTTTCTTGGCTGATCCTACCCAAGCACTGGAAACTGACGTTCCTAACACGAAGAGACATGGAATGAAAACAGTCAAGAAGTTATCGGCTGAAAAAAGAGAAAGTTACTATGTTCCTGCTCTGCTAGCTCTCAGGCAGGGTACTCCTGCCATGAAGACGATCTGACAGTTCATTTCCTTAACAAATAATCACAGAAATCTCTCTTTACTGGTCCATCTCTTTCCCAATCCTGGCAATACTGATTTTTTTTTTATTAGTGCATATGCTCAGACACCAGGCTTTCTTTACTGTCTTTCAAAAGCTCCTTCAGGATTAGGAAAACTTACAGAATCTCAATCTCCATTGTTTTTTATTAATTTATTTTTATTTTTTCCAAGTTCTATATCATGTACCAATTAAGTAGAGTGTCTGCTCTCTAAACTGATACAATCTTCACATCACCTCTTTACCTCTCCTGCCAGAGCACTATGCTATACATGTTGGATGCTTCCAACAGAAAAGATTTTAAAGGAATTTTTCTAAAAAATATCTTAGGTATTCAAAATTATGTTTTTCTCTTTCATAAACTGCCTGACTTTAAGCAATATTTTCCAGCTGAAAAAAAAAAAAAAAGAGTAGCTACTATTAGTGCTTAAAGGTTTAGTTTTGCTTTTCTCTTCAGAAATTGCAGTACTAGAAGGAGTGGCAAGAGAACTCAAACATGACGTCCACTGTTATCCTTACATCTGTTATCAGGAACAATGTCTTTGATGAATTAAATAAATCTTTTCTTTTAAACACAAAACCCCACAAAATTATCATCCATCTGCTTGAGAGATTTCACTGCAATTTTCCTCTCTGAGATGGCAGGCATTGTAACTTTTATTTTTGCTGTCCCATAAGCAGTGTTATTCTTTGCTGAGAGCATTCCTGAATAGATCCTGAAAAAAAGATCCATAAACATTCCTGACTAGCTGAGAAATGACTTTCCGTGCCCCTTGTAGGCAGCCAACGCCAGCAGGAGCCACTACAAGAAGAGAGAGGGCAATGTTCAAAAGACCTGGTTGTACGCAGGGCTTATGAACACCATTTCTATCCACACATCATCATGTTTATGACAAAGGCTTAAAGAAGACACCAAAAAAAGACATATCTTTCCTTCCATAAGCAAAAATTTATATATCACATAAAGCTAATTCAGCTGGAGTAGTTCCTGGGACTGGGAAAAACCTAGCCTGCAAAGGGACACTTTCCAGACCTCCATGTCATTCTCTGCTCTTTGTGGCAGTCACAGGATGGGTGCAGAGGAGAAGTACAGGAGCATCCTCTTTATTTACTGCAAAACAGTAAGGCGGTACCATCCCTGTGGAGCTTAACATCTGTCCTCTGTGACGGGTGCCCAACCAGTAGATGTGATCTCTCAACACATCACCTCTGAACAACCAACCAGGTGGTTGTTTCACTGACTGCCGATGTTCATCTGTTGTTCATTTGCTGAGTAAGCTATCAGAAATGCAACCCTCTCATGCTGTGAGCCATGCCAACTCAAAACGATCTTCTGCTTTAATATGAAAGGAGAAGGAAGTGTTTTCTTGGTCTTCTCTTTTTTGGTAACTACTTTGATTTCATTCATACTTCATGAAAATGAGTGATGGGCAGGCAAATCTGTGCTCTTAAAGCCTAAGCAGCTGCAGGACACAACAAATCACATGCTAAGTTCAGGCTATAATCAATTGGAAAAAGCTGTTTTAATAGTTACAGATGTGGAGTGGTTCAGTATCAGGAGAGAAAACTAAAGGAGCAGAGACTGTACAAGCTGATGACAGACTTTATTACTACTTTAAACCATGGCTGCTGCTTGTTTATTATGAAGGCAATCCTGCAAGGCAAAAAAGTACCTTCCAAAACACATTGAGCGCATTCATTATCACCGCTGTCCTATCCCAACTTCTCCCAGGTAGGTTTTTTGGGAGTGCAGGAGATGCCACCTCAAGAAATTAGAAAAGGGCAAAGTTTATCCCTGTGGGATTGAAAATGTCATGAAAACTGTCCATCAGGGGTGTCAGGATAAAGCTGTGGAGAATCTTAGATCCAAAACGAAGTCTTATACCTCATAGCAAAATAAAATAAAAGTAGGGGGGTTTAATGCTTTAACATTAAACATGACTAGAGCTGACTTCAGTGCAGAAATGCTAAAATAGCTTGCATAAGATTGTCCTAAAAGTAGCTAACTTCTCGAGCTGGCTAAAGTAAATATTTCCATAACGCTTAAAAAATTTCAGGTAATTCCTTTGAACTTTTCAAGGCTGTACCGACACTGCCCCACTAAGTGCTAAAACATAAACAAGCCTCAGGATTTAAATGTCAAATATGCTGATAAGACATTTCTGGATGCTTTGTGGTCCAGCAGGTTCTTTTGGCCCAACCAATTCTTCCTGGATTCACTCAGATGAATTGCAGCACAAACACTCACGTGTTTACCCTTTGCTTTTCAAGGTCAAAGAAATCCGTAGCACGAGACTTTACAGCTGAGTTGCAGAAGTGAATTTACGCTCATCAAGTGAACCCGTTTCTCTTCAGTCTTCAAGCAAAACAGTGAAGACTCATTTTCCATTTTCTATAGGGCGTTCCGCTTCAGCTGAAGACAGAAACATCCTGGCTTGGGGATAAATGAGCAGCATAACTCAATTCAGACAAAAAGATGGACTTGCAATTTTCAGCCTGAATGGCAGATATTTGTCTTCTGTTTTCACCCCCCAAAATAAAATTTGCTACATAACTCCAAGCAAATCACTCAGAGCCTTCCTTCATCTCCTACCCCACTAAACCACAGCCACACCTGCATCTTCCCATGAAAACGTGCCACTGCCATCCTCAATGTACTTTTGTGCTTATTGGGCCCTACTTAAAATGCTTCCTAAAAAGCACAACGGTTTTTAAGTTCTCTGACAAAAGACCGGGAAACGGTAAATTATTGTTTGTAATTAACGACCAATGTTTTATTTGCAACTGTGAGCATGTGTGGTTAGATTCCTCAACCTATTAACATGCATTATTAATACAGGCATGCAATGCCATGGCAACTGACTGTGAGAACAAGTGTTCACCAGTAACACAAGAACGCGTGTGCGCGTATATGAATTTATGTATATAATACTGGAGATCAGGTCGTCAGTAACGGTATATGGTAATATGATAACTAGCTTCTCATTATTTATTAAAAATCATACAAAATGATACAGAGACACAGAAAATCAATAAGCTCCAAAGCAGAGGGTATCAGCCATTTCCATCAATAAAAGCCCGTGTAGCAGTCTCCCATTCCCTCTTTCACCCTCTAAAAGCAGCACAACAGCTTTCGGGGGTAGGAACACAATGCCTAGCACAGCGTTTTACCTGGTGACCGATACACTTTGAAGGAGGTTTCCATCACTTCACGTGCACTTGCTATCTATTTCTATTTGTATTCTATTTGCCTTTATGCTGAGCTGGAGTTTATCAGGAAAACAGCCAGAAAGGCAGGTGTGAAGGAAGGGTCTGCTCTCCATGCCCTGATCTCCTGAGCCTGGAAGGTGGTTTCTGTATAAATACCATCAGAGGGCACATTGTCATTCTTCTGTGCAAAAAGAGAGGGATTTCTCCTGTCTTCCTCTCCCATTAAGCCGGAGTGAGCGTAGTTTCAACCGTCAGCAATTCGCTGAGGCACACGCTTCCACAAAGTGTCTTCGTGTTTTTGAGCTGCCACCTACAAGTCCATGGCCCATGCTCTTAGCCTTCACTCTTCTGAGAAAGATACAGCCCTCACAGGGCCTGAGTGTCAAGAATAAAGACCAGCTCATTCAGCAGTGTCCTCACACTCCCTCCATCGAGTATGAAGCAGCTCATACATCACAGCAAGTGATGGTGATGAACAGAGAGTGAACATCTCCTCAGCATCTCAGATGGTCCCACACACCGAGGAAGGGCGTGAGGCTGCAGCTTGAGCAGGATCACATGAATGAGGATTATTTGTAGTTCACTGCAGCATGAAAGCCTGGCATTATCTCAATACGTATGCCAAGGACTTTCATATTGCAGATTATTTTCTAATCAAAATACCAAGTTCTTTTCCATCTCTGTCTCCTGGGAACAATCAGAATACCCATAAAAAGCAATATATTGACATTCCTGGAGACCAGAGGTTTCTCACTTACTCCATGTCAAGTACAGCATGATCAATCACATCTTGCAAACATTAATATTACTAGGCTATCTATGGTAATTGTCTGCATTCCTCTCCAATTCCTGTCCTACGATGCTGCTATGTATAAAATTTTGCAGGGCACATTTTGGAGAAGGAGCATTTCACCACTGGAAATGAGAAGGTGGTCCTCAATTCCTCCTGGACTGGTCAGACATTAATATTTTTCAACTGATGTCATCATGAGCTCCATTCAAAATGGTAGCCTCAAGGACCAAGTTTTATATTCTCTCACTGTTGTTTAAAGCTCATTAAGTCAAAATTTCAATTTTGTAGATTCACGTACTTTTAATAAAGAAATTTGAACATATTTTTCCCCTTCTGCCTGCCTCTCCTTTCATGGTTCGTAATTTTTGAGCGTTTTAACACATGGTATTACAGACTATTAAAAGAAAATATAATTTAGCTTCTATTTTACTTAGAAATGAGCTGATCTTCAAAAGGTTTTAAACTGTGACAAAGGAGATTTGTTTTCAGTTCCTGCTACAAAAGCTTTCTGCATTATACTAGGCAAGCCAATTGGCTGCTCCATCCCTTCCCGATTTGTGTAATATGTCCCTTTCTTCTTTATTAAATTGTCTTGGCTGTGTGCTGTGACAGTGCCGGGCTCTCTTCTCTCTGTGTCCCCACACTCAGTTAGGGACACACAAAACTTGTACGATACCTGACAGAAAACCCAATAACCTGGCAGAGACACAAAGCATGTATCCTTATCCTTATCCTTCACCGTTCCATTGGTTTCTCCCTACAAAACATACCTTGACGTGAGCAGACTGAGCCCACCTGCCTTTTTTGTAATAAGGAGACTATTGTACCGTTTCTTATAAAAATAAGTTGTCTTGAGCAGATGATACAACACGAGCAGACGCTGATCTGTTAGATACAAAAGTAAGGGAGGTGTCCCCCCTCCTTGCATGTTAGTCTGCACAGACCTGCTCGTGCTTTCACATCCAGCCTGGTTGATTTTAAAGGGACTTCTTGGATGGGCAGGCTCTGCCCACACAGATTGCGCTGCAGCATCAGGAGCCAAATTCATGGAGAAATCCAAAAAGCAGCTTAATGCAAAATGGTTGAGGAAGATGAGGAATGGGCAGGAGTCCCCACATCCATTTCTAGCACAGGGATGAAAAGCAAGGAATTTCTTTCAATTACGATCACTGTTAAATATAGACAACTGCTTTGGCTATTTAATTTCTGTGCAAGGAACAACTGGAACTGAAAAATAAAAAAGGCTTAACAGAAGCTGATGAAAAACTATTTGCCTCCGAGAGAAAAGCTCTGAGATAAAACCCTTTTTCTGTAGGTAGCTACGGAAGCTGTTAAGACCATGAACTGCAGACTTCCCAAGCTGCATCCTTCTGTCCTGAACATACAGTCTGCCCTGGCACAGGTCACTGGAGCTTTTGAAGGACGTTGGGATAGTTGGTTTGTTCCCCTGGGGCAGCTCCAGATGCCAGTCTGAGGCCCTGGGGGCTTGAGTGTCTGCTGGTAAACCCTGCTGGTCTTTACCAGACAGTGACTCACAGGTTTTGTCTGGCAAAAGGAGTGAAGGAGTCTGGATTTATGGCTTGGAATTGCATACGCTGGCCAAGTGGTTTCCAAAACTGCGCCTGTATGGGGCTGACACTAAGCAGACACGTGCTGTACCCATATATGCTCTTGAGTTCCAGCCAGCTCAGTCCCACCATCCCAATCCAGCTCGTTTTCTGAGTATGCATTATATCTCAACATCCATGTGTTTAACCACTGGTGCTGCTTTGGTGTATAAACACGAATTCTCACTAGCAGGGAAGCTGCCAATACAGAATTTATGAACAGAAAAGTGATGTGCAGACTATGATGGGTAAGAGCAGATTTTACATAAAAAGTGTTGTAGGTACAAGGAGAGGATCTATTTCCTGACCACTTGCAATCCACCTACGGCAGAACTGGTGAGAAAGAGACAGAAAGGCCACACAGAATTCTACAAACTAGCTGCTGTCACACGCTCTGTATTAACGGTGGGTTATTTTGGCAACACAGTGTTCCATTTTGCATGATGCTTGAAGCAATGGACCAGGCATGAACACATACCCGTGTACGGGGATGCTCTGACTCTTCCTTTAGGAATATACCATGCAAGTTCTCTTTGATACAAGTCCGTTTGCAAAACTACGCTCCATTCCACTCGTTTTACAATATAACAAATGAGAACTAAGGGTAGTTCTCACCACCCTACCTTCCAAACACAAATGAAGCAATAGCATATTTGAGGTGCTTTAAAAGGAAAACACTCTCTCTTATTACAGTAGCACAGAATGATATGGGGTTGGAAGGGACCTCTGGAGATCATCTCCTCCAACCCCCTCCCAAAGCACGTCCACCCAAAGCAGGTTGCACAGGAACGTGTCCAGGCAGCTTTGGAATGTCTCCAGAGAAGGAGACTCCACCACCTCTCTGGGCAGCCTCTGCCAGGGCTCTGCCACCCTCAAAGAAAAGAAGTTCCTCCTCATGTTTAGGTGGAACTCCCAATGTTCAAGTTTGTGCCTATTTCCTCTTGTCCTGTCCCTGGGCACCACTGAAAAAAGACTGGCCCCATCCTCCGGACACCCACCCTTTCAGTATTTATAGGTGTTGATCAGATCCCCCCTCAGTCTTGTCTTCTCCAGACTAAATAGACCCAAGTCCGTCAGACTTTCGTCATAGGAGAGATGCTCCAGGCCCCTCATCATCTTTGTAGCCCACTGTTGTCCCCTCTCCAGCAGTTCCCTGTCCTTCTGGAACTGGGGAGCCCAGAACTGGACCCAGTGCTCCAGATGGGGCCTCCCCAGGGCAGAGCAGAGGGGCAGGATGACCTCCCTCCACCTGCTGGTCACA
>JAHREE010000402.1:169460-185801 GCA_033628505.1 Tringa tobata | reverse complement strand
CCCCCCCCCAACTCCTCCATCCTTCTTCCAAAGAAGGTCAATTTTTCATGCAAGCTATACAAGTAACTGGCTCAGTTGTTTTGATTTTGCATTTCTGAGTTTTCATGATGCTGGCACCTGTGGGAAAAGTTCACTGAATCTGGATAAGAGATAAGAGCTCTACCTTGGTGTATTGAAAGAGGGCTGGCTGGAAGCTACTTTTTTTTTTTTTTTTCCCCATTTTTTAAAAATAGAACGAAACCTCAAAACCTCAGCGGAGACCTAAAACTTGAATATATTACTGCAAGAATGAGGGGAGCACAGAGGAAGGGATATATTCCATACTCTCAGTCATCATACATCTTCACTGAGTAGGGTAAAAGAAGAGGGAGAGGGAGAAAAGGCAAATGTTTTCTTTTGGATTATTTGCTCTAGGAAATTAAAGTTTGGGTTTAAATGAATATTTTTGTAAGAACCCACAAAATGGACCCAGCAGAAAGACCACCCTGGATACCTGAAGTCAAATTAAAAGTGTCTGCTTTCTTTCCTTATTCAAGGAGAGAATAATTTTAAAGTGGATGTTATTATCTTTGACCTGAGCAACTGGTTTCTAGTAGATGTGAAATTTCACATTGGCTGTGGGATCTGTTTCTGTCTCTTTTTTTCCCTGAGGGAGCGATAGTATCCCCAAACCCTCAGACATTAGTATCCACTTATCTAAACATGCTTTCTTGTTTCTTTTCTAACAGGTCACTAGAATGGACCTCTCTCAAGCTTTTGGGGCCAATCCAGGGACTTCTCTTGCATCTGAGGTGGTCATCCACACCAAATCTTACTCACTCCACGGTCTGCAGAATGCAAAAGCAGCACTGAGGAGACACTGGGAGAGATGGGAGACAAAAGCTGGCATCAAGCAGAATAATCTACAAAATCACATAGGGTTATTATTAGCTTTTTCTACCAAAAGGACAATTGGGCTAAGAGAGAGAAGACAACCGAAGCTGAAAACCTAGCAAGTGTCTGCATAAGTGTCTGCGAGAAGAGAAAGCAGCTGGAGGCCTGCTGGCAGACTTTGAGATAGACAGAATTCTCCCTCTTAGAGGCACTGCACAAGAGATCAGATGAGGCACAATGCGATCTGGAGCTGCGACTGCGGGATTGTTGCAACCTGGATAAAAGGAGAAGGTTCTGAAGCTTTTCTCGTTACAGCTGGCAACAGTTTCATCAAGTGTTGAGCAGCTCGCAAGGCTGGTGTGCCAGACCGTATCTTTCTTTCCCAAATTAGCACGCTGACAAAAGCTCAGTGGGAGACGTGCTGCTGGTGTGGTGTGCCTCTGTGGAGAACAGCACCTCTCCCTTCTGCTGAGTTTGTCTCTCAGTGAGAGCTGCTGCTTCTTGTAGACGTTTCCCTCAAAGCGCTGCAGGTCTCCTGCAAAATCTGCCAGTGCGCAGTTTGGCAACCATGCTTGAGGTGCCTGCATCCCAGCCTCGGTGACAGTAGAAGGGGACCTTCCCAGCCTTCACCATCACACACCAGTAAGGCTGCTGGTTGTGAGTTCGGCTCAATGGGAAGTGAGTTGGGTCTCTATTGGCATCTGCCTTCAGCTCCTCTGTGTTCATTCTCCCCATCCCGTTCAGCATCCTTTTGTGGCTTACCCGTTCTTCACGATCCAACACAGGTTTTCTTATTCCCAGTGCCTGCTTTCCTGATGAGACCGGCAGCCCTTGTGACCTGTAATATATTTGGCAGCTGGCTCAGGACAGACTCATACATGATTCTACTGAAGAAGTTTCGTCTGGTCTGGTTTTGAGGGGAAGGTCAGTAGTACAGTAACTAGCTGAAATATAACAAAGTACAGTGCAAGTACAGTACTTGCCTCTGGTTTATCTCAAGCAGGAGAGGTAAAGACCACAAGCTCATCACAAAAGAAGCAGGGAAGGACGTTTTTGGAAGAGACAGTTGAGGAAATCATATCATTTATTTGGGAAACCCGTATAATTGCCTGAAGCACCGAGAATGTTTGCTTTCAAGACTTGTGTGGATTGGATTTCCTCTGCAGAGGCAATTTTAGTGCTGCCAATTAGTCAGAAATGATCTAAGGAATCTTCATAGGAGTTTAACTTTTCTATGTTGTTTAAAGAAGTTCCCAGAACCCTTGCTAGTATAGACAATATGATGGTGGTTCATATATATACCTTGTGTGTGGGGAGGATGCTTAACTTCTCCTTATGTCACCTGTCCCATTCCTTACCAACACACAAAATCACAAAATAAACCATATTTCACCTGCCTTTTAACTGTCTCTGGCAACACTCGTTTTTTCGTTATCAAACGGTATTACTGGCATATCTTAGGCCACGGGATGAATAATTGCTCAATAAATTAATTTAACCACTTTCCCAAGTGGATCTGGACTAGACATAAACAATCTGTCTGATGCTCAGCTGTAGTTAACTGTTCAAAAAAAGTTAAGTCAGAACAAAGAAAAACCCAAAATAGGCAACTAGAGTTGAAATTTTCAAAAAGTGCACTTTTCAAAAGAGCCTATGCCTATGAAAAATGCATTTCTCTTTATTTTAATGTGCTTAGATAGACTCTGTTTTTTTAAATTCCACAGTATTTCGCTTCATTCAGTTCTCTCAGCTTCTCCACACCTTTTCACTTCTGCCTTCCTCCCATGACTAACCGTTTCCCCATGGGTTCTGCCCAACGTAGGGGTTTCTTTGGCTACTAAACGAGGGACTTGGACCGGCCACATGATGATACGGCATCAAATGCTACTTGGAATCTGCTTCAAACACACTGACAGAGAGAAGGCTACTTCTGTTCTGGAGCAAGTGGAAGCAGAAGGGATGGTCTTTGTTCTGCTTCTCTGACTCAATGTTTTGTGAAGGGAAGGTTATACCAACAGTGCCTTATTAATACAACCTGTCTTCCTCTCCAAAGGAAGAAAGATGGCCAAACCAAAAAGATCCAATCAAAACCAGATAAGCAGCAAAATATGATGTAGGGAAAAAAAGAAAGTAATTCCCTGGGAAATGCTATTTCCCGTTAACTGTAGTCATAAACTCCAATTTAAGGAGGCAAAGCAGGAAAAGATGCTTCTTTTAGTTTAAGTTTTTGTCCCATCAGAGCTGGAATAACTTGAATGATAGAGAAACCCACCACAACTTCGTCACAACACAGCTCTCAGCTGTGGACTGATTAAATCCCAGAATTATAGCAAGCATTTACTAGACTAAATAAAATCCCATCAAACCTGATTTCCATAGCTGGATTATGCCGCCTTAGGCTACAGCAAAAGAGTCAACATTAGCCAAAGTCTTTCAAAAAGGAAGCCCACCTAGAATAATCTTTGCTCCATTATCAAGCCTAATCTTAACTGAGCTGAACTCTATCTTTGTCACAATTAAAGTCACAACCCTGAGGAACACGGCTACGCATAGGACAAAATTATGAGCTCCTTATCTTTATCTCAGAGGAACTCCAGGCAACCAGGAAGCAGTTTCACTATCTATATTACTCCTTGCAGTAAAGAGGCTGCTAAATTTTTGCATACAATAGCTCAATATTTACTCAGAGCTGTATGTAGGGGCACGATCTTGCCTTTAAGCAGGAGCTCACCACTGCTGCTGCAGAAGATAAAGAAGTGGAAGATGAGAGCTTTTTATATCCCTGTACTGATAGAGGTCAGTCACCTTCCAAACAGCTGGGTGGTTTTGCTGAAGACTCACTACCCATAATCACAACTACTGCGCTGGTGCATCAGCTACTTAATGGAGGGGTTGGGAGTAGGTTCTAGGTAGTAACTGAATCTAGCTGTGGTATTTCATTTCATAGTGAAACAGATTATTTTTTTTGCTAAGAAAACACTCACATGCTCCCCTCAACTCTTGCCAGCTTAATTACACCTTCAATAATTCAGTCAGTAGTTGCTCAGTCCTCCTAAATTATTAAGTAGAAGAGAGGAAAAACCTGCACTTGAGCACGTGAGACGGAGCACTCTAGGAATGCAGCTGGGGTTGGACACACACAACATCTGGGACAACAAGTCCTGGAGCGATTCTCCATCTAAACCTAATCTCACATCTCCAAACAGACAGGATTTCCTTTCTTCCTTCCCTTCCTTCCCTCCCTCTCCACCTTTGGGGTTTTCCTTCTTATTAACACTTCCCATCACCTTTCCTGAACAAAGCTTTTGGGTGTCCTTGCGGCTTCCCCAGTAAACACAGCGTCTTTTTATACGCTGAATGAAAATGTTAGGTCCCAAAGAAACTTCAAGGCGAGACATGAGAAGAACAAGGAAAGGCTTGTTTTCAGGAGCTAGGGAAGAGCATCAGGTATCTCAAACTTCAGTGGGGCTAAAGATAAGGGTTTCATACAATAGCTAAAGATGAAAAAGAAAAAAAACATAGAAGGAAATATGGGAAGAAGGAACATCTAACAGATGGGTCAGAGACATGAGAAAAGTGAAACAAAACTGATGACTTAACTGAGACAAAGGAACGCGGAAAGCAAGAGGGAGAATGGATTTGGGATTATACATGAAATGACAGAAAGTAAAATGGCACTTTTTAATGATATAATTAACAATCCGTATTGAAGCTTTCTTTCAGCTGCTAAATTTGCATACATGCTTCTCATATTGATACACATTTCTGGTTATTAACTTGTGACAAGGTCATCCACTTGAAAAGAATTTCAGAACAAGGCAACTAAGTAATTAATTTCTCTCTTAGAGAACTTTTTTAGCCAATAACAGTTCTTAATATTTTAAGACAATTTTCTCCTACTCAGAACGATATATGTGTGAATAAGTAGTAGGAAAAACCTTACCCCTCCAGGAAAGTGGTGGGCTAATTAAAGCACTTCTCATACGCTGCTACAATATTAAAAAACTAATTAATTACAAAATATAGCTTTCTGCTGGCTTTGAGAAAACTAGCGCATAAATAATTTCTAAGGTATTGCAGCCAGGTACACCACACGGCAAGCGAATCAAAACCACCCTGGTCATTATGGGATGTAAAATCCACAACTGGTGGTGCTCAACTAACAATCCATGATCTCTTTACACAACCCTATGAGATCAATGTGCTTACGATGAGACCGTGGCACTTAAGACAAGATCTCTGCTTTCCCCTATCGAGTACCAGCACTGAGTACCCTCCAGCTGTTCATTCCCCTTCCCCCTCCATACACATTTCCATACTGCTCCTTTTCCAATAATCCCCCATGGCCTCAGGACTTCCTCTGTAGCTAAAATAAGATATAAAGCCATATTAGTCTCAGTGTAACGAGTGATGCATCAGACCTCTACTTCTATAGGCTGCCACTGTCTTTCCAGCTGATCAGAACTAGAAAAAAATGGATACACATATCTCTGAGTGAGCAAACAGAGGATTGTCCTCTGCACGAGCTCTTCATTGTTATTAGTGTTACATATCGCTGGCGCTGGAGCTGTGCAGACACAAAGCATTCTTTTGTGGGAGCTGAATTTCACAAAAGCACAATGTCCTTTTCTTTAAAGGAAAATACAAACTGGAAAGAAGAAGTCAACAACGTGCAGAGAGTCCTCCATGTTTATTGACTATCTTGCAGACGGAATGCTGAAAGTAATTTGCACCAAGTTGTTCACCAGTTCTTGAGCTCAGTATTTTGTTTTACTGGAAAATGACAAAGGAAGAGAGCAGGAATTGTGACAGTCCAGGATTTCATACTTAAAGTGGAGGAAGCCCGAGAATACTGCTTAGCTTCTGCCCTGCATGAATTCATTTATTGCAAAAATCTGGAGGGACTAATGCAGAGCCCAGCAGCAGGTTGGCTGGAAATATGGACCCACGCTTATCCTCACGTACACTGCTTAGATCCATAGTTTACCAAAGATTAAATCAGCCCCACGACCAGGCGCAGAAAATAGGAGGAGGGTATTACTAAAATTGGGCTGTATAAAATGTAAGATCTTGTTTTAAGAAAGGTGTCCAACAGTTAGTGTTTTCTTAAAATTTCAAATGGGGAAAATAAGTGATTAGGTTGGGAAAACACAAGACTTGCCAAAGCTATGTATATTTTGGCAGTGGAGTTAGCAGCACAGGGAAGTCCACCATGGCCAAATTATAATGCAAGTGTCTAAATATTCAGGCACTGCAGCAAGAACTGCCTCGTTAATGGAGTCCAGGAAAGCAAAGCACCAAGCAGTCCATGGAAAATGATAGCTGGCAGCTCCTGCAGCAGGAATAAGACCAAAAGTTGGTGCCTGGCCTGTCAAACATTCCCCACACTTCTATTTCATTGATGGAAGAACTACGGTACACTTCAAACAGCTTAAATTTAAAAATCTCAGCTCCGTATTCTCTCCAGTATGGGCAGAAAGAGTGGGTAAGGGAGGATTGCTTCCTGCTCCACTCCATCCTGATCTCAGCACAGATCCAACAATCTTTATGCCATGTGTAACCCAAGCCCGCTGAGGACGGTGGTGGTTGATGAGTGGAAAAGAGGACCTGCAAGGTTTAACTCTCTCTAGGGAGAGCCTCCACTCCCTCCTGTCTCCTCAGGACCTGAAAAAGTCCACGCTTCCTTTGACCACCAGGTATGGTAGAATCTGTCCCTTACCATCTAGGGTCCATAACGTGTGGCAGAGTCAGGAAAACACGTAGACCACATGCAGGCACCAGCCTGCTGCAGTTGGCTGCGTCCAACCAAACCAAGACGTGGTTTGTGCCATCTCCATGAGGCTTCGTACGGGCTTGTTGTTCCCCAGCAATCAGCAGGAACAATTATTTTCCACAACTACTTCTCTGAGACTGCCAGTGCAGAGCTGCTGCTAGTGTTTCTGTGCAGCCAGGGATGCTGTGTTGTCTAGTCCAGAGAGTGGGAAGAGATGCTCTTCTCTAACGGGCACACAGCATCTAGTGGCACGAGTGTGAAGAGCCCGAGAAATGGGCTATAAGCACAGTTATTTCTATACAGGAGACCCCTCCAGCCTTTCCCAGAAGCTGAAGTGGGCACCAGTGCCCAAAATTTTGAAAACAGGCTTTGCAAGCAATACCCAGTCCACCAGTAAGGTAGACTGTTGCATGCACCTGGTGATCTTCAGAACACAGATGGCTTCGGAAAAAAGATTCCTGAAAAAGCTCCATGGGAGTGTCATGGAATTGGTATTACCCCCATTTTGTAGAGAGAAAAGAGAGGCACAGAGACACGGGGACAATTTTCTCCAATTATTGGCAACATACTCACCAAGGACCATGGTTGGTCGCTTAAGGGAAGATGCTCAGTGGTGAAATGTTAATGTCTATTACCAAAGTAACTATGGATTTTACTGCCAAAGTTAGGGGCCTTGTAACTTACATTTCTCTTATGGCCTTTTCTGCTCCTTGTTCTATTAATGAGATCTGCTTGTGGTCATGATTAACACCCATGGCAGACACGTAAGAGGAATTCTGTTGGAACACAGACACTGTATGCCCAAGAAGTAGCCTGCCTGACAAATGATCTACAGCTTAGAATCCAGCGAGGAACTTTCATCTTCTTATTTTCTACCTCCGGAGAGGGAAAACTCAGTAAAACGTATTCATTACCAGTCATCACTTTTTCATTTCAGCTTTATCTGTGGAAAGAAAGGAATCCCACTTAAAGTCTCAGATTCTTCTTCATATTTCTCAGACCCAAATGCAGCTGTAAGATCTGTCAAAGAAGGATATGAAGTCCTTTTTTTTTTTTTCCTCCTTCAAGTGCTATGTTCCCGATACAGACAGCAATCCTGAAAATCATTACCAAAGCCAATGTCTACGCTTTTGGGAAGACAGAGTCATTGCAATCAGGGTCATTATAAAATCAGGGTCATAGAATTAAATTACATTTGATCAAGGCTACCTATTCTCAAATCGGTTGTCTGTTGAATCCGATCCTCAGATAAGCTAAGCAACAGATTCAGGGATCCCAGCATCTGCCAAATCAGCAGGATGAGGAAGATACACTCTGGTGGCTTGAAAGCAAAGTACATCCCTCTGATCTGAAAGGAAAAAATTATCACGAATTCTCTTCCTTCCTATTTTTCAGCATGAAGTGTCTCAGAGGATAAATGTTTTCTTTAAGAAGTGATCTAAACCAATTCTTTGCACGTTGGTACTGCTGGTTTTGCTGGTGAATAATCTCTGGATCTTACATTTTTGGGGTTTTTTTTCAAACAATTTAATTGCTTGCATTGTTTGGAGATTTCGGGGTTTTTTTTCCTATTAGACAGAACGTCTTGTATACAGCAGGTAAAGAAGGCAACTTATTCCTGGATCAAAGGAATCTAATCTGTGGAGAAGAAATCTTTTGCTTCTAGGACTACACTTATTTTTAGATTCATACATTAAAAAATTCTTGGGGACAGATTCTGCCATTGCTGTCCAGCTGAGTCATGCTCTTATAAATAACCCCATTGCGGAGAATGGCTTTTCTTTCAGGGTAAGACACTTTTCTGCAGATGAGAAATGATTGAGTCTGGTCCTTGGAAGCTTCCTGCAAAAATCATACTGTTTTCCTCCTGTTCTCAAATGAAAGGAGAAAAAAAAAGAAGGCATCATTTAGTAATAAAACAGATTTTCAGTTTATCTGAAGAGCTTTGGATAAAGGCCCTCATGGGCCACTGTCCTAATAAATATTTAGATATGTAGTATCTTCGCAGCAGTTCACTCGATCAAAACACAAACCTCACTAGATTAAGGGCCACCGCAAGTGATAATTATTATTATTCCCTAACCTGCGACACAGCAAATACAACAGGCTGATAATCTGCAAACAGCTTCAGTTCCTTCCTCTGCCACTGACTGAGGGAGCAATTTTGAGGAATTTGCTTCCTCTCTCTGCACTTCAGTTTGCCACCTGTCAATTAGCAATGGTGCGATTTGGCTTCCAGTACAAATTGCCAACGTTAAAGTGATGCACGATGGAGTTGTATTTACTATGGCATCTGTTTCTGCAGAGTCACACACACCCAGTTACACAATGTAGGTATGTTTCCTGCAGTAACTCTTACTGTACTCCTTATATTACATCTGCAGCAACAGGATGCCTCTTACTTCTACACACTCGCCAATGACTGCACCTCCTGGGTCTTCAACCCTTCCTCCAATTCCTTTATCATAGCAACTTTGTGGTCATCCACTCTGTGCTGACAAAAATAACTGAGAAGGATTCATTTGGGGCAAGAGAAATTCAAACATCTCAGCGTTCTCCTGAGCTCCTAAAATATTACATTCTTTGTTCATAAATGACCTTATCCAAAGGACTGTGGCAGAGCTGAACTCATGGGCTCAAGTGATGTATCACGATGGGTTTTTGCAGCTGGCAGGTTTAACTATTATTTTTTTGATTTCAATAATAAAGAACTCTTTCGTGATCTCATGAAGTGACTTTGAAACACAACAGCTTGAGGCATTACAGCCTGCCTCTCAGGCACTTGGAATCACAATTTCCTTTAGAAGAAATCCTACTGCAATCAATGGCTTCTTGAAGATCAAGGTATCATTTATCCTGTTTAAGAGTGACAGGATTACATAAATATTTTTAATTGGACCAAATCCTGATGTTATTCTTCAATAACAATAATAGATGCTTTGCTTGATCTGATCATGACTGAGTAGGAACAGTCAAAAGATAAATGAGTAGGAACTTCTGAACCCAATATATTTAGAACAAACCTTTCCTACAGGACTGGTCTGTCAATTTTGAGCCTTGAGCTATTCAGTGTAGTCCCTTTAAAACCACTACGCTTTGTATTTAATATTAATCCCAGATTATAAAATGAAACCTACATCTTTCCAATAGCCTGTTCAAAATCCTTAGTTCCATTGGAAGCATTTGATAGAATGTGCTCTAGAGCTAACGGCGTAATGGAAAATAGAGCTGTAACCTCTATTGCTAGACAATCTGATGAGCCTGTAGCCGATTGTGCTCCCTACGCCACAACACACACTGCGTTTCATGGGCCTGTTCCTCTTGAGCTGGTCCAGAATTTAGGACACGTAAAGGATTAATCCAGCTTATACCCAGAACACGTCAGACAGACCATTTCCATACGCTTGTGTAGTGAGAGCAGCTCCATCAGAATCACCTTGTATAGAGAAGAGCCTGTGCCCTTTCAAGAAACCACAGGAAACAGTCAGATGCTTGTGTATTTGGATGATCAGAACACAAATTTTCAAAATCATAGGATTGGTTTACAAGGTACGACACTTAAGAAAATAATAACATAGGATTGGTTTTCTACCTCGTGATTTTCCAAACCTTTGCTTCTTCATCTTTGACCCACCACCTTCAGTTTTGCTTTCCATACATTTATCTAGCACATTTCATATGAAATGAATCCTATACCCTTTCTTCTAAATATGTATGCTGTTGTTAACCAGGGGAAACCAAAATATAGGATGTTTGAAAGAAATTCAATTACCAACTGATTAGACTCTGTTTAGTACATTCATCAAAGGCAATCTTAGCTCGCTGCTGTAAACCCAATCCTGTTGGTATCCAGCAGTAGTTTCACAGGTATATGCTCTGCATTAAAAATATATCTACTTGCACACATCCATAGGTCCAGGGTTTCAGTATATGAGACCAAATTCTGCCTTGAATTATACTCCACTGACTTCAACACAACTTCCTAGGAATATACACAGAGAAGGCACAACTACATCCATCACTGCTGCATTGCCTACTTCCTTCTCCTTACTTTCATTGATTTTCCTCCCATTTGGCCCCACTCTTAAAGTCTTTGGCAGGTTAAGAATCAGGGAAATTATCTGGAAACAACTTGTACTTACTGATCTTTGTTCACTGTATAAATTACACAATGCAGCCATGTGAGGTAACAGTATTTAAATAAGATATAAGCAAAAATCCTTCTAATTAACAAGTAAGTTCTAAACATACAGGCATCTTTATCTCTCATGTTCTTCCAAAATAATTTAAAACTTTGATGGAGCAGACAACCCTCCATTCCCTTCTGAGCAACTACTATTCATTTAAATACCACATTGGTTTTCTTTTCTTTCCACTCCTGTCTGCTGTTTGCAAATTGATCCTTATGACTTTATGAATTCAGGGCAGTTATAACTTGAAATTCATTGGAATTCTGCCAGATTTATTATTTGCAGGATTTTCTATCTGCATAAAAAGACAACTAACTGAATAGAGTAGGCACACAAAGCAACATACAAAGTCATCTGTAATTAAGAGGCATAAAAAGAGTTCCACTATTTTGTTAGGGAAAAATGATAGGTACAACTTAAATTTCAAATAATTCACCCAACAAAGAGTGCATAAATACACACAAAAGCCAGCACATTAGGTCTCAGTATAGATCTAATTCAATTTAGTCGGAACAATGAACTACAGTAGATTAGTTTATGTCTCATAGCAACTATTGCATTTTTCTTCATACTTAGCATATTTAGTCTTTTTGCAGATCTTTTGCTTACTCAGGTGCAAATTTCTTGAATCTGACACTGGCTGTTTCCTATCTCAGTAATGATCTTTGGCTTTTGTTCTGCACCTCCCAGAAAGCTACACTCCTCTGCCACCTAGTGCTTTAAAGAAGTATATTTTATACCAACTACCAGCCTCTTGCTGGTCTAGTGTGTTCAACAGAATAGATGAGGGCTGGGCATAAACATTTTAATAAAATTTCCTTGCTAAATGGCAGATTAAAGAGAAACTTGGTTTATCAACCTCTATGGATATCATAATTGACCACCGCCACGGACCACCTCTGTCTCTGCAGATCTTAGCAACTTGCATCCTTGTATTTTAGGACATTACATCACCTTCCTAGTTCTTTCTAAAATGTAAAATAATTTCTATATAAAGTCCTTAAAGAAGAAAAACATAATCAAATATAACATGTATTTAATCACATGAAATTTTGCAGACAAAAAAGAACGTCTTTTTCAACTACTAACAGGTTCCCAATGTAATAAAGTGAAATTTTCCAAAAGCATGTAATTTTTGTTTTGAAATGGATTCTGGAGCACAGCATTTGTAACAACCACCTTGCATTTTGTTTGGTTTCATTTACATTGCTTCGAAAAGTGTATGTTTATATATTAGCACTATTGCAACTTAGATTTCTTTGAAAAGGACACATGATCAGGATTTATTTCAAGTAACAAACTACACTACATGTTTTAGAGGAATTCTGGAAATTTATTTTAATTTTTTAAAAAGCTTTGTATTGTCAGTGTTAATAAATGAAGCTATGAAAGTGAGCTTTCCTTTACTCTACTTTTGAAAGAAAAATCACTCCAACTAAATTGTTCTGACTCTCACTGAAGATAATTTCTTTTTTTGAAAATTAACTGGCACTGTATCAATTGCATCTACGACTCTTCGATATTTGTCAGTCGTTTCTAATTTTTCTTTTACACACCATGAATACCAGATATTTCAGTGACTTTTTTCTTCACATTACTCAGAAACCACTGTGAAATATTATCAAGCATCTCCTCTTGTCTGGATTGCACAAATGCAGTACTAGTGTAAGCCGTACGGCTGTGAAATGAATCAGTATCTAACCGTGACCTGGCAGGTATCTTAAAATATCCAGCGTTGACACAGCCTAACTTCACTCATGTTTCATAAGGACTCTATTTGTAAAGTATTGTCACTGCTTCACTGATACTATAATTCAATAAACTAATGCAATATACTGCCAATTACAATTATTACTCCATTAGCAGAAACCCGTTCTAATGTTTAGAGAAAAATAGTCTTTGTTTTTTTTAATAATACCTCTGCATTTCTGAGAAATTAACCCATGACTCTCAACATCCCATGCTAATTTAGCTTATTTCTCTACAGAACTTTTGTCAAAAATATAAATATATAAAAAGCAACTAACACAGTAAGGTGTAATTGGTCTTAACAATATGTGGACAAAGAAACAAAAAAACCCCCACCTCTCCCTAAAATACATACACATTTTTCCCTTGGGTCAAAATATCTGCCTTATTGCTTGGCTAATCTCACCTCCAATGTGTCTGTCTCATCCCCTGCAGCTCTGGCAAAAGTAAGCCTTCCACTCTGCATCCTGCTTGCCTTTTAGTGCCTTCAGTTCTGAGTAAGTGAAAACCACATGCGACTGGAATAAATCCTGTTTGGACAAATCAAAAAGAACTTATGTTGTTTGTTTGGGTACTGTCAAGTAAATGGCATCAATTTACACTTATCATCTTTCATTATTACCTTAATCTAGGGAGGAATTGCAGCATCTTTGCTAACATCTGTTCCTACCAGTTATGTTTCAGGAGGTGGAATGTGGAGCGAGGAGAGCACAAGTGAAGCATTACAGCACAGGGGAGCCCACTCCTTAGGAAGGCATAATTGGCACAGCCACGTACAAACGAAGGCTATTCTGGGAAGCGTGGTCCTGTGCCATCCACCTTCATCTTCCTCCTGCCCACGTTGCCACTTTTCTGACCCTGACACAAGCCAAGCTAACAGGGAGGTACCCACTAAAAACCAAGCTGTAGAAAGCCAGGGAACAGTTCACTGCCAGCACAGCTCCCCAAACCAGGACAAAACAGGACCAGACACATTCAAGGGCCAAGGAAACACAGCAACAACTGAGCCAGGGTTAGGGGGAGCCTTGCATTTTTTTTGGCAGCAAATAGCTGTTCGACTGGCTGAGCCATAACACCAAACAGTACCGTTAGTGTCCTGAAATCCCAACCTAAAATTGAAAACAGTCTGAATCTTAAATGCAACAGTGCTACGGTGCGGCTAAAACCAAAGTGAAAATCCTCAGGTAGGTGCTGTAACTGCACCACTGAGGAGAACCAACGGACAGCAGAAGGCTGAGCTCTCTCCTCTCTGCAAAAGGCTCAAGACCGGAGGGCACCGCTCTTCTTTGGGGTTTTCCAAGCACACACTGACCACCCAGACTACTTAAGGGCAACGGCTGCGAAGAATCAGCTTGGACCCTTGCCAAAAGGACAAGATTTCCACTCATTACATTTCAATTTGTTATTTCACTCGAGAAATCAAGTGCACTTTGAGGGGAAATAATAAAGCTTTCCGTATCATAGAATGGTTAGGGTTGGAAGGGACCTTAAAGATCATCCAGTTCCAACCCCCTGCCCTGGGCAGGGACACCTCCCACCAGACCAGGTTGCTCCAAGCCCCATCCAGCCTGGCCTTGAACCCCTCCAGGGATGGAGCAGCCACAACTTCCCTGGGCAACCTGTTCCAGGGTCTCACCACCCTCACAGTATTCCTTTAAGACAGAAAATTATTTTGTATACTGAAAACAGCAAGAAACACTTCAATCCAGTATACGAAGTGGAAATACCACATGACAACCACGTTTTTGCTCAAAACCAGGAGTATCTCCACGTTTGTGTAGAGATCCAGGCAGGTTCTCTTAAGAGCCATGGAAATAACTCAGTAACTGTATCTTCCCTTGTGAATAGCCTTTGTATCTAATCAACATTGGTTTTCAACCTTTTTTTTTTTCCCCTCCACATTTTTCCCCTCCAAAAGAGCAGCAGCCAAAAACAGAAAGCAGGTTTCCCTGGGAAACTTGACATATTTTATTTTACATCTGTGAATGTTTTCCCTTTCTTAAAAAAAAAGTTATTTACAAAACCAGCATAGAACAGTAGCAAACAAATTATTCAGTGTATTGTACACAGATGTCCAAACCCAAGGCCGATCCTCATTTCTCTTTTAATTGTTGATTGCTATGATGTATCACTGAGAAGCATTTCCCACTGCATGCTATAGAAACACCACCCGACTGCAACACCATATGGCACAACACAGGGTGTCAGCAGGATTCCCAAAAGTTCCCAGGTTTTCCGTATCAACATTGAGTGAACAAAACGAGGCAAACGTTCTGGAAAAACATGATCTTTCCTACTGTAACAACTGTTTTTGTAAGCATTAGTTCTAGAGCATCAATTCTGAACAAACCAAGACGGACGCTTCCTGGCTCTTTCAATGATCCGCTTGCCTTCATCTTTTTCTGTGGGTTTTTCTCCATCATAAAGGACAACAGTCTCTACAGTTGGAGCATTAAATGGTCCTCCTTCCTTTTTATGCATTTCCATCCGTATCAGTCGAGTTTCTGCTTTTACCTTTGCATAACAATAGCCACAAAGGACGTGCTTCTGTTTTAAATTTCCACACTCGGGACAAACATCGATGTTGCTCTAAAAAAAAGACAGCAGAAAGCAGGAAGTTTTGTAATTTGAACCGCAGCAACAAAATAAAAAAGGAAAAATCAGAAAGTACTACAAATGTTAAATGAAATAGCAGAGAAATTCCATTGGCTTTTCAAAATTTATTCTTAAAATATTATGTAAATATGTATGTAGTGTTTATGTAACATTATGTAATTTTTCTGTAATGTCAAATGCTTACTAATCAAAATAGCCTATGAAATCAATCCCTGAATCATTATGCCTACTGATGTTCAGAATACTGAACAAAAACTATAGACCTTTTTCATTCACATTTTCACATTTCCATTCACAAAATTCACATTTTGTTGGCTTGCACCTCAACTGACACTGTTTATTTAACCACAGACTACAGTCACACATGATAAAGGTACCTGTTACAACGTATTTTGAAGATTGAGTTGTCTTTTAAGCTAAAATTTCGGCCAAATTCCAGAAAGTTTTTCAGTCAATATTGACCACTATGACTCTCTAAAATAAGTGAGGTGAAAAACGACTGGTGTAAATCTTACTCCAGCCTGCTTCTTTGCCGTTAACAAAACAACTTGCAGTGAATAAGGCACCAAGCCCCTGGGAATTTGGTGATTACCTTTACTTTTATAAGCTTATTGGGATTTCTTCGCCTGCAGCGGTTCACTTCAATGGTGCGCCTTTTCTTCGGCGCCGCCATCCACAGGATACTATCTAAGAGGCTGGGCGCCTCGTTACTGTCTGTAGTGTCCCTTACTGGCTCTGGAAGAAAAGCTGGAGCTTGGACAGCTAGTGCTGGTCCTGAAGGGAACAAAGAAAAAGGTAATTCATTACACTCAAGCCCCATTTTCACATGCAGCCAAGAAAACACGACACAGATGCTACAGACACCCCCAAAGCGAAGAGATAAGTGTTGTAATAAAATTGATACTAAATAAAAAAAAGTAATGTAACATGTAATCTAAGCAATCAAGGGAACCTGCCACTGCTGCTAGAAGTCATCTATATGGCCCCAACCCTATTTGATCACTTATAGAGAAATAGTAACTAGATGTGTTCTTAAAGGTCCCTTCCAACCTACACAATTACATTCAGAAATTAACTATTAGACAGTGTAGCTTTGTTGATAAGCAGGATATTCTTCTCAAGAGAGTGATGAACTCTAAG
>JAHREE010000402.1:111517-144460 GCA_033628505.1 Tringa tobata | reverse complement strand
CTGGGGGTCATCAGAGTCTCACCATAAATCGGGTGCAACAGGTTATCGTCATTACTTCGAAGTGATGGTCTGGAATCTGCAATTCATTGTAACACACCAAAACCAAAAGAAAGAAGTTGTTTCCCTGGTGAGATTCTTGGCCCTGGATCCCTAATGACAGCCAGACTTTCTCAAGGAATGAACCGAAACCTGAAGAGCTTTCCTGCAACCTCCTTAGACTCTGATTGCTCATTGTGGCATTTCAAAGCCAAACACCCAGCTACCACGGCTGAGCCATTCAGCTTCTTCACAAAACACGGCTATCATTAGACCTGCTTTTGAAAGTTACTATATTCTGAAAAAACAGAAAGAAACCAATTTTCCTCCTCTTGCAGAGCAACAAAAAAAATCCGTTTCCTCAACTGACATCTGACAAATTAGAAACAGAATGCAAACAGATATTATTTGCACACAAAATGAGCCCCTAAGCAAAACATTGTGAAAAATAGCTGAATCGCTAGGAAAATATAGATGTTCCTAAATATTTACAACTTCCATGCAGCAGCAAACACAACACAGCAGGCTCATGGAGAACTTTTCTTTCCACACAAGTGAAAAACGACTAAGAGGTAGCAATCTTCCAGTTGAGTGAAGGTCAAGCACAGAGAAGCTCCCTTGGTGCTTGTGGACAGCTAGTAGCTGGTGTTCAGAGTCTGGAACCAGAGGAGCAGGCTAGGAGATGTGTGGAGCTGGGGTTCAGACCTTTTGGAGCTCCAGCCACCACTAGGGTTGAGAGCAAGAACTTAGATGGTGCACCTGTTATGCTGTGTTTCTTTGGAAAAAGAGATATTAAATTAAGATTAGATTCTCTAATACAACTTACAAACCACATGAACCTCAGCGTTACAGATCTTCAAAAGCACCACAGGTGAAACAGCTGCTTTGGATCAAAGGTTTATTTTTAATGACACAGCACTGGAAAACATAAGTTACAGATGACTTTTTGATACAGGATACATTATATATCTTATTTTAAAAGGATCTGTGAAGGTATGCTGCATAAATACATATAGTGAAAATATATTGTGTTTATTTCTTCTTCAGAGATTAGTTATGTTTCTTTTTTTTTTTAATTTATTCAGCCAATTAAATAAAAAAGTATAGATTAGCATCATAACAGCTCCCCCTCCAGATTATCTCACTGTAACTACTGCAGCTGGGAGAGGAGACCGAGCCATGCCTTCTCAAAGGTTTAGCAGCTTTGAACATGATGTTGTTCATCATCTCAGAATGAGAATTTCACATTACAAACACAGATACTGTAATCATGTTTTGGCAATGGAGCAGCTAGTTTTGCTTTGGAACAAAACCGTTTCCTGTAATGCCAGACAGTGAAAGAGCAATGCATGTACTGATGGTGCTACACAGTCAAAGAACTACCATGAAGTCGTGAAAATGCATATATATCCATATGCACTTATATACACACCTGTAACTTCCTGTGTGTATATATATTATGCATGTCCAAAAATAACATTGAAAAACGTTGCAGCAGTTAATTATTTTCTTTTTTAACACATGAAACTTATAATAGTTTGACCTCATTACTACAGGATAACTAATTCAATCTTCTGCAGTGCAACTCAATACAATACACTTAGTGCAGAGAAGTTAAGGTTTTGGTATTGAGGAGGCTAATTTCAGATTTCATGGGGAAGGACCAAATACAGGATCACCATAGCTCTGACAAAGCACAAACAAACCTGTTGCCACATACGTGTGAACAAATAAGGACATTTCTTTTTTTATTTGAATTTTTTTTTTTCCACGTACTGCTTCAGAAACTGCTAGCTTAACTGTTTGCATTCATGCTCATTTTGATATGTTTCAACAAGCTTTGTCTGGCACCAGTCTGTAAACCATTAACAGCTTCAACTACAAAAAGGTGGGCTCCTGTGTTTCAAAGAGGTTAAAAACCTACTGACTGAGCTTCGTACCGCGTTCGTCTGCCTGAGAGGAGAACTACTCCAGATGGCGGGTGAAGTTCTCTGGGAAAAGTCCTTTGTAAGTGTTTGCATCTCTGTACTGAAGCCACTCGGATTCCTTAATGCCTGTCAACCAGCCAGCCTCCTGCAAGGGAAAAGACAGAGCCTCTTTAAACTTCAGCTCTCCCCCCTACCTTGCTTCAGAGCTGAAGACCTTTCAGAGCCACGTGGCTAAAAGATTTGGTCCTTTGGTTAAAAAGCAGCCTCTGATTTGGCACAGACCATTTTCTCAGTTCTGCCAGGCCACAGTTTTGTGAGACCAAGTGACTGCGAGCCTATCGCATGGCCTGTAGCCCATCTAACCCCTAGCTGAACTCAGAACTGCATAATCAAGTCTTCCACGTCACCCAGTATTAAACCAGATCTGCATTTGTGCAAATCTCAGTTGTTGATCTCTTTTTCAAAGTTGCCACAATCATATTGGCAGACTTGCACATAAAGAGCATAGCAGTGGGCCAGAAACATTATACAATACCATAGACAGAGGAAAAAGCAATTTTGAATCCAAATTTTTTTCCCCTGAGAGTTCTTTTCTCTTGTCCATGTATCGGCTGTCAGAAGAAATAACAGTTCTTGCAATCTCTGGAATTACTATATCCAGAGGCTCAAATTTAGGTAATATGCAATTATTTTAAAAAAAACCACCTGGAAACCTAACCCAAAACCTGGCCATGCAAAATTGCACACAAATCACCAACAGTCCAAGCAATCAAAAGAGAGTTTTCTTATTGAAGTGTGCTGGGTTCTCTTAGGTGTGATCCAGTTCTACCTGGAATAAAATCCATTTGGTATTTTTAAATATCATCAACCTGTTCTCATCTCACTAATTCAGTAACTCCGTGCTTTTAAGAAGAGGAGCCAGAGCAAAGCCATAGTGAACAGGGAATTTTTCTAATGCTGTCATATTATTATGGCACAGAAAGCACACAAGGAGGTAATTCCAATGAATTTCCACGTACACCAGCAGGTCATGATTGCTCAGTGGCTGCGTCTGGTGAGGTACTGACTCTCTGCCACAAAATAAGCATCATTATAGCAGATAGGTCTCAGGTATGGCACTGGCTGGGTACACGTGACTGGGGACATGTTTTTGAAGCATGTGAAATATCTGAGAGGAAGGAAAGAGGAACTACAGCTTCCTAGCACAGGCAGAGTAGATTGTATGAAGGAATTAACAATTTTACTGGATAATAACTTCAACTCAAGACTAATGGAAAAATTGAAGCCCCTTGGTGGGACTGGTTGGCTTTGAGTGGGAACACAGGCTGCTGTTACCAGCTACATTAGAATTATGGGTTTAGACGGGTCAATTTTGAAGGAGAACAGAGAAACAAAGATAAAAAGACTCTATATAAATCAACAAAGTACCTGGCAAAAGACAAAAAGATTAAGCTTTATGGTGATGTTAAACACGAAGGGCAAATATGTACTGAGTAATAAAAATATGGCCAGAATGGTTGCAGAAACATGAATACATAAAGGTTTATTTTCTCCATCATTGCACACAATTTACTCCAATTAATGCTAATGGAATTTCGATGCACACCACAAGAAGAGAATATACTTCATGGATTCACCAAGTGAAGATGAAGCATTTTTAACACAGAACATCCTAGAGAAAAACAGACTGAAGACAGAGAGCAGATTTTGCTATCCTTTCAGCAGTGTCCTATTTTGCAAATACTGATAACAAAATTACTTGAACTGCCCACGAGATACAACGCAGCATAATTTTAGTAAGGATAACAGAAATTATCCCTATAAAAAGAGAAAAGCGCTGTGTTGGAAAAAAAATATCTTTTTTTTCTGAAATAAAAAAAAAAAACAAACCAAACACAAAAAACAATTACCTGTCTCTTGTATTAAAATAAAGCTCAGCTGAGATGAGGAACACTGGTTATTACCTCCCTTTGGGCAGCATCAACCACCGAAACAATTTCAAATACAGCCCCCAGCACTCGTATGTGCTTAGAGTGTTAGCATTTAGACTTATTTTAAGAAATATTCTTCATTCAGGGCAGTGCTCTTAGCTGCCTCACTAGGCAGGATCCAGTCCCCCGTCTCTCAAACCCTAAATGAAGGGGAGACTTTCCACCAACACTTACTGGCACCAGCAGGTGCCCACGAAGAGGCTGGTGCCAACGGCATGCGGCAGAGTCTTCTCTTTTAAAGCAGCTGCCAAAAATCAATTCACTTCACTGCAATTCAGTTTTAGGTGTGGAATGAAAGAATTGGAAAACTCAACCTGAAGCGCGCTCTTAAAACAAAACCAAGTGTCTCCAGTAAAATTAAACCGTTGCATGGTTCAGGTTTAGGCTTCCAGAGGGCAGAGTTGGCTTCAGAGGCGCGCGCACCTCCGTACGTTTTGGCTGTCTAGGGACCATGTAATCAATTCTACTGCAATACCGAGACAAGATGATGTATGGCAACGTAATGTACCATTTGTAAGTCAGCTTCCATATTAAGTCTCTGTGTGCACTCGTGCCTGTACGAAATCCACTAGAAAATGGCATAAAAAAAGCCCTAGAAAATATGTGGAGGTTGGATCCTGCTAGCAGCATCTATCTGGGACTTCAGCTGTAGCCAACTATGCCATTTAGTCTCAAATGAGACCAAGTACAAAGACAAAAATTATCATTTTCATGTTTTCTAACAGGAATGACACTTTGAATACACATTCCAATTAACTATAATCTGTGACAAAAAAAGTTGAGACAAAGAAAAGTGTCAACAAAAAAAAGAACCACATGTTTTTACCTGATCGGCCGTGGTCTCAGAAGGAATTACTAGTACAATATCTCCTCGTTTTAGATTAAGCTCATCGCTGTTAGCTGCCTCAAAATCGTGTAGAACTTCAACCTGAAGAAAGTAACAGCAAACATGTTGGCATGACCTAAATGGAGATATTTTCTTAAAAAAAAAAATCTGTTAAATCTTTATTGCAAAAAAAAAATAAAAAAAATAATGTGCTTTCTTTATGCAAACGTATGGCTATAGGAAGGTACATTCAAATCATCAATGTTGACATTTATAGGGGCCTCCCAGTACCTGAAGGGGCTACAGGAGAGATGGGGAGGGACTCTTTATCAGGGAGTGGAGTGACAGGACAAGGGGTAAGGGTTTTAAATTGAAAGAGGGGAGATTTAGATTAGATACCAGGAAGAAATTCTTTCCTGTGAGGGTGGTGAGACACTGGAAGAGGTTGCCCAGAGAAGCTGTGGCTGCCCCATCCCTGGAGGGGTTCAAGGCCAGGCTGGATGGGGCTTGGAGCAACCTGGTCTGGTGGGAGGTGTCCCTGCCCAGGGCAGGGGGATTGGAACTGGATGATCTTTGAGGTCTCTTCCAACTCTAACCATTCTGTGATTCTATGACATTGATTCATGCCAAAGTTTTCTGTTCACATCTTTGGAAGCAGGAACAGCTTAAATAAGTCATCTCGAGTCTACCAAAGGAAACCCAAGATTCTTTCCCAAGGTCACAAGATCTCATGGAGAGATGATCCTGCAACGCCCCACAAGTCCTGGCTCTTGGACGAGTCCTGCCACCCCTATTCCTTCTGTGTAAGGAACTAGCTCTCATTCCCCACTACCATTACTAGATCCGAGAGAGGGGTGGCAGGATTTTGCAGGCAGAATTGGGAAAGACCCACAAGAACTGGTATTTCAGACTCTCTCTCATTCTCTTGTTGTGGCCACTGGATATTCTATTCTTGCTGTAAACATCCATGGGACATAGATGACCCGTTTCAATAGGTGATCAAAGAGGTGAGTAATGGGAACCCTACTTAATGTTTGCCCTGGAAAGAGCCCCCATTTACTGGCAGATGGGTATGCCAAAAATACCTGTCTTTCAAAGAGATGATTATTAAAGCATTGGGAGGATCAGCATGTCATGGTGTATGGGTCATTTTAACTAAACAGTTCTACTTCCTTAAGAGATGTTATTCTAATTTTCTCAAAGCACAGCCAGTTCCATGGTAACTCTGCAATAACGAAAGAAAAAATGGCATCAAGAACCAGATGGCAGGCATATATTCTGCTTCTCCTCACTTACGTCTGACCTAAGAGAATGTGATGAAGAACAAAAGATGAACTATGTTGGCATCTCTGAGTCATAGTTGCTCAATACTGTTCATCCTCACCTTAATATTATTCTCAAGGTTTGCTGAAAATATTGAGCAATAAGAATACACCAAGAAGAATGGCATACTTAAGGGGTGCTATGGGACTAATTAGTCTGAACTATGCAAATTATAATAGGAAGCATGTAAAGTTCATCCATCCTCAAGGAGCCTTCCTGCTGCTCAGTGATTCTGAAGTGAGAAGCACCATCAAAGAACCTCGTGAACCAGGAAACCCTATGGGTCTTGCCAGCCAAGTAGAGGATTTCTCTTATTTCTCATTAAACTTTTCTGTTTGATTACCCTAACAGTTTATAATTATAATATTACTAAAGTCACAGAATGACATTTTAGCTTCATTTATGTGAATTGTAGAAGTCCCATGGGTTTCAATAGAACCAAAACTTCCACTGTAGATTTTCAGGCCAGAAAAATACCATTTTTAAATACTCATAGAATGGTTTGGGTTGGAAGGGACCTTAAACATCAAATATATTGTTAGTATATCAGATATATTGTTTAGCATATATTATACAATAGTGCTGGCTAACTCTGTGGCAGTGCAGGTTTGCTCAATATATTAATTTTCAGTAGTAATTTGGTGAGATGAAGGGGTTCTTGTACTTCAGTGAGTGTTACAGCTACAGAAGGACACACACAGCAATGACAGCATGCAGAAAAACTATCTTCTCAGCCTTCATGTATGAAGCAACAACACAATGTTAAAGTTGTGTTTAGGTGTGTTTGTGTATCTGGCTGTTACACTAAGCATCCTTTGGCCTCAAGAAATCATCACGCCACCTGCACAGACAGACAGACAGACACATGCCCAGAAGCTAGATCTGAAGGGATGCCTAAAAGAAGACTGAAGAAGCAGACCTTAAAGAGAAAACCGGGTGGCATCGCGGAAGCTGTGTCTTCTGCTGGAACAGGCTGATCTTGAGAAGGTGCAGCTTGGATTTCTTCAGTGGGTTTCTGCTTACTTCCATCTTGGGAAGTTTCAGTGGGAGCAGTGTCAGTGCCCTGAGTGCCCGGCTCTGCTGCTGCATCTTTAGACTCGTTCGTGACAACTTCGTGTTCTTCTCCCTCCCCCTCATTGTTGGATGCTGGCTCTATTACTACTGACGGGATGCTGCTGGCCTGGTCCTGGGGAGAAAAAACAAACCACAACAGCACTGTAAGAGTATTTACTGCTTTATGTCAAGCAGGAAAACACAATTGTTTGTTTACTGCACAGGGCATACATGGGAATGGGGTTTCTTTCTCCTCCACAGTGGATTCTTACATTAAGCCAGAAAACAGTACTCGTGAAAGAATGTAAAGGAGTAATCCCTTCCCTGTTTCCACCATTCCCCTTAACCCTCCTAGGTCTACTTTCTATATTGCCACAAATCATTGCAGTAAATAATAAAAGTGCTCTGTAGGTAGTTTGGGTTTCATTTTCAATGTGTATGAAAATTAACAGACCTTTCTCCTCCACCCTGCTCTTTAAATTGTGGCTAAGGCCATCAGTTCCAGGAGTCACTGTCCTATATTTCTTTAGGAATTCGAGTCAGCAGCATAACAGTGATATAAAGGGGATGAAAGAAGGAAACGTGGCCTATTTCTTTGATTGACTGAGGGGATTTCTCCTGATTTACAGCGATGTAACTGGAAGCAGAGAAAGGAAAAAGGCTAAGTAGGGACCATCTGACCGATAATGAAGCCTGTGATGAAAAACATTTAATGGAACTTGTTGGAGCATCCAACCTGAAAAGAACACGTCCACTATTCCTCCGCCAGACTGTCCTATTCTGGAGCAAAGAAGAAATACAACACGCAATGACAGGAGGTAGGAACTGGCTGCCCAGCTGCAGGGTTTGCTCTAGCAGCTGCTCCCCAGCTCCTCAGATGTTGCAGAAGAAAAGGCAGCAGGCCAGATGCAGGTACATCACTTGACCACCAGGATTTACATAAAACAAAGTAATGCTATTGGATAGGACACGGTGCCACGACACAAGAAAAATCCATTACTTTCTTTGCCTGTTTCTCCAGAAAGCCCTGTTAGGTTATGTCATAAAGCTTGTCTCCACAGAGGAGCACAGAAGGACAACGGGAGGAGGGGGAGCCCTGCCCATCGCAGGAGCCACCAGCCTCTCAAGTCCCATCTCCACGAGCCCAAGGCAGCACAGGGGCACAAAGGCAGGCGCAACCCAAACCAAGGACTCGGAAGAAGAGACACTCTGTGTGTGCCCCTCCCAGGAGAGCCTCGGCCTTCTGCTGGTTGGACCTGGGGGCACAGAGCTGCAGCAGCCTTGCCCCTCTCGGGCTGCTGAATCTGTCCCGATTCCCCTAACGCGCTCTATGGTGCAGCGACGGGAGTTACCTGAGCGACGTCAGCCTCCTTGTCTTCTCCCTGAGCTTTGTCACCTTCAGCAACACCCTCCTGCTCGGTGGTAGCAGCGCCGTTCCCAGCTCCTGCTGTCACAGCCACACCATCCTCTGCCGCCGCAGCTGCCTCGGTGACAGGTACCACCTACAACAACAGGAGGGAGGGACCCTTCAGGACAGGGGTTCAGGATATCTGCTGGAGAGACCACGAACCAGCCTCTGCTCTGCCACCGCCCTGGGTGCTGCCAGCCCATGGCCTTGGTTTCACTGGGGTTCCTCCTGATTTTTGGGGGGGAAAGCTTGTGCAGGGAAGCTGATTAACAGGTGGGAGAGAGACATGCGTGGAACCTCACTGGGCACCGCTTAGTAGAGTCCTCAGGTGTTGCTGCTGGAGGAACAGTTTGCCATGGCTACTTTTTCCTCCTCTTGCGTTCCAGCTCCATCGTGGAAGAAATTCTCCACAGGTTTCTGTGGAAGAGGAAGAGCTTGCAAGCTGTTCAGGGGTCCAAAGGACCCTGCTATTGTAAGGCCTTCTCCTGCTACCGTCACCTACCTCTAGACCTGGGCTGGCTTCAAAAATACTGCCTTAATTACAGACTCCTTTCTAATAGAATTGCAAATCAGGCTATATCAGCAAATATGTTCTAAAGCTGGATAAGGATCAGAAATCTTCAGATTCCACCTGTTATCAGAAAAAAAACAAACGAAAACACATAACGGTAAAGATCTATAGCTAGGTCAGTATATAAAAAAAAGAAATATACACAAAAGCCCATCCAGTCTGGGTATGACTGAACCATTTGTCATCAGCCCATGTAGAAAAGTTAAGACATGTTTTGTTGCAGTTCTTGAAAGGTGGATAGAAAATTACTTGCCTGTAGAACAACGCTGAATCTTTCCTCCAGCAGAGACTGTTGAAATTCATGTATCACCCTAATATTTGTACTGGTATATACTAGTATGTGCTCATGGTAGCACATCGCATACATACTTCCAGTGGATTAATCCTAAAGGCTGGAGGGTGGAAGGTAAATGGAAAACTCTTTCTGTTAATTCCATTAACTTCAACATGGAGCTTTTAACGTATGGCAGATAGCACCAGGATAAAGTAAAAACACCGATGAAAAACTGTTTTCTAGGTACCAACGTCAAGCTACAGTTAGCAGAGACATCTCTGGTCCCCAGTTAACAGCCTCATGCTCTTTGTTTCCTCAGTTTGATCTCTCCTCTAGGGATGAGGCTAATCCAGCTGCCTGAACCCAACCTCAACTACCTGCAATTCTTCATGGCTGTTTTTCAGGCAGTGTTTTTCAGCAATATCTAATATTCAGCACTACGCCTATTCGCTGCTGTTAACTGAGGTGATGATAAAGAAATTCTCCTGGAGTCCTTGAAGGGAGAAAATACCGCGGGGTTTTGTAGAAATCAGGGGAGAAACTTCAGTTTAAATTGCAAACGCTGCTGCTGAAGGATGCCCTATTGTAAAAAAGATGCAACGTCAAAAGACATGGAGAGATGTTGACGTCTTTTCCTGTGACTCGTAAGGCACGCGAGCCTGTCACTCACCCGATTGCCAATTTTAGCAGCCTCGACCCAAGGAGATACCCAAATAAATGACGTGTGTAAAAGCCCCAGAGGAGGCCAGTAGAAAGAGGGGGAAGAGCGTGCGCATCAGATTGATTTTACACCACGCGCTTCCAACAGCACGCTGCCCAAATGGATCTGTCTGTCAGTTGTGATTAGGATCGAGGCTTGTCTTCTCCTTATTAGATTTGTATGGCCCATTTTATTTCACCAAGGAGGAGAATGCTAATTTACACGAATCAGCTTTCTGGTGCCCCACAGAGAAAAGGTGACCCCGGCAGCCTGGAGCCGTGAGTCACTCCGTGTATCCCGCAGCTCACCAGTGCATAACCCTTGGGTCTTGTGCCTCAGAGCACGAAAACAGTGTAAGCTAGATGATTAAAAAAAAAGGCTTTTACAAAAACACACGTGAGGTAGCACAGAATGAACCTCACTATCAGCCTCAAATATATTTGACTAATACAGAAAAGACCAAAAAAAAAAAAAAAAGAGGGAGGCTCATCCAACTGAATTCCTACCCAGCTATGGTGAAGCCCTTGCAGATATAGTTACCTGTATTACCTTACTTCATATGGAAAACCAGTCCTACAAACCTCTTTTCCACAAATATATCAATAATATCAGACAGCTGAATGTCATCATTAATATTAGACAGCCTAATAATATTCCAAATTAGCAGTATTACTGACATTTGGACACTTGTCCCATTATACCAGCCACACCGGGAAGAAAGAAAGGGTCATCCAGTATAACGAGGGCTGTGACAGAGGAACCACTTGACTGCTTTAATTGCAGGAGAAGTGGAAGCTCCTTTACCCAGGATGCAGCCAATTCACACGGTTGCGCTCTCCTCTCATTAACAGAGCTGTTAATGAGAGAGGGGGGAGAGGAGAAGGAGGGCTACTGAGCCTGCTGCTGGGAGGCTGCCAGAGGAGCTCCCGGAGCCATGCCAGTTTTCCAGAGCTGAAGATCTTGGCTGGATTTAGAAGGTGACTGGGTAATTTTTAAGACAGTTGGTCATAATGAATACATCAGTTGCTTTCAAAGTCTTGGAAGACTTTTGGGGTACTACTGAAGAATTTGTTACGCAAGTTACAGTATCTAAGGGACCACCCCCCACTGGAGGCCAGATACCAGCTTAGCAAATAGCTTGATCTCTCATGGCAGCTCTTCTGCACACAGTAGTACTGCTATTTTAAACAGAACACAGGGGCAAACTCACCAGAGATGGGACCTCAACTTCATAAGAACAAGTGATATTAGAAAAAAAAAAGGGGGGGGGAAAGATTTCGAAAGATTTAGCCTTGGGGCTCACAGGACATGTGAGGAATTTCTTGCATGTTTCTTCTTGGACCAGACTTGCTGGGAGCGACCAGCCAAGGCCAGAGAAGCAACGTAGCATCTTGCACTGTGCCAGCACCAAGCTGGGCTTCACCCACCGCTCCCCTCCTGCACGTCCTCGCCAGTGTGATTCCACTGAGCTCTCCACGGAGCTGGCAGCGCTGGGGAGGGCTCCGGCACCAGGCAGTCCCAAACTCGCTCCCCAGTGACAACGGGATACCCTGGAGCCACAGATATATCCTCCACTACTGCTCTTCTACTGCAGGGTGACAAACCCAAGCCTGAACAGCTGGACTTACCATGTTCTGAAACCAGAGTGAACGGAGACCAGTTCACCATCTTTTTGCACACATCGAGGCACCAACAAAAAAAGGAGGTCACCAGCACCTCCAGGTACAAATCCTAAGTGATTAAAACCTCGGACTACAATCTCTTTCTCAGTCCCTACGTCTGTCCCTGCATTTAATATGTAGCCATTCCTCTTGTGCTGCTCCCTGTGCATGTTTGAACATCTTATAGTTTCATTTTAGTATAGAGGGACTCAAGGCAATTAGTTTTATCACCTCTGAAGAAACAGAAGCAAAATACAATCATTCGAGTCCACACATCCACAGCTTAAAGCATGTCACTGAACTTTTCAGTTGATTTGTAATTTGATTTTAACTGTATCTACCTCGATGCTGGGGTTGTGCTTTCGCAAACAACCTCACAACATGATCATTTTCAAATATCTGCTTTAGCTCAGGGCATAGTGCGCTAGGAAAAATAAACGATTAATCAAAGCTTTTTTCTTTTCATAAAGATGTCTGGAGGAAGGCTAGGAAAACAAATTCATGGGAAGCGCAAAAGCTACTGGGAATCTACGCAACATCTTTCCAGATGTCAACAGGAAGAGCATTATACCTCCTTCTGCCACAGAGCCGCTTTGTTTGCTGCCCTGAGGTATTTATCAGTCTCCCCTGCTGCAACAGGCAGTTTCTAAAGCAGGTCCTGCATTGAATGGGAGGTGCTTTGGTGTGTGAATATATCCCACAGATTTAGATGTATCTGTGCAGTGTTAGAATAGACAGTGCAACTAGGTCACAGTCGCATCGCAGTGGCCTGCATACTGATGACATGCAAATGAAAAAAATATATTTTTTGCCATGATTCCTTGAGGATATTAAAACACAACCACACTTTTGAGTCTGTTTATAGGTACCTCGCTTTCTTTCTCAGCAACTCCAGTTGTCTCCTTATCCCCTGCCTCGCCACTGTCCTGTATAAAGAGGAAATATGGTCATCACCTTACACATGCTGAGGCAACGGCCGCGGAGAAATTGGTATTAATCAAGCTTAATGGAAGCACAGCACGTATGGGATGCAATGAAATGAATGGCTGGAACTCAAATGGCATTTCTATAGCAGGCAGAAAGATTCTTGCTGCCACATATAATCTGAAATAAAAGCAGTTATAGGCTGAAAGCCAACAAATAGAACCTTTTACATATGTCATCATCATCATCACACTGTAAGTGCTAAGGACAATTTTATTTACTTTTATTATTGGTATTTTCCTAATAGCGCCAGCTTTGAAGAACTTTTTTAGTAAGCAACAACCCACACCACCGCTGACCTTGCGGTCTCAGCAAGCTCAAATTTCTCCCATCCAAGACTCAAACTGTTCCCATTATAACCTGCTGCTGCCCCTGCAACTCACCAGAGTTTCAAGGTAAACTTTCTAGAACGCTTACTTCTTCCCCTCAGGTTGGACTGCAGCTCATTTGAAGGAGCTGTTAAAAGAGATGGGTCACAAAGGTCACAGGTTTTTTTGCAGAATCACCATTCTCTGGGTCCATACCCAGAGGTACATGGAAGCAGGTGCCTGACATTTTGAAAATTAGTCACGTGCCAGTGGTTTTCTAAATCTGACACCCATTTAGATGCTGGTCAAGGGATCAAATGCACTGAAGGGTAATGGGCTCCCCCCAACAGCACTTTTTACGTCACAGATACCATCTAACACTAAGTCCTTTTCTACCGAAGGTCAACAGTCAAAATTGCTAAAATTCAGGCCTGATTTGGAACAGTTGGAGGTGCTTTTTTCCCCTATTCAAGTCTGACTCCCTGAGGGGGTCTCTCTAAAGACGCTCTGATGAGGAAAAGCAAATCCAAGCCCCGCTATGGAAATCCCCTTTGCTAATAAATTTTGAGGCTGCTTTGCCAACACGGCGAGGTCAGACTTTTCCAAAAGAGCTGTGAGGGCGAAGACAAGTTCTGGAAACCAAGGGCAGATTGGAACCACCCGCTTTTGCAATCAGAAACGAGGAGGCAGCAAGTTCTCAGGCTCCAGCTAACTGCCTTCCCACCCCCACAACCCAACCATCACGCCAAAATTTACACGAGCTTCAGCTTGAAATGGCTGCATGTTTCTTTTTTTTTTTTTTTTTAATGAAAAGATGCTGAGTTATAGCCAAACTTCATATTACTCATGTTGTTTCTAATCTAATCTTCTAGTATTGCCTGCAGTCTCCTCATAAGCCCCCAACACGTCCAGATGCCAAGGCAAGGCAGCTGCTGACAGCGACGTTACCATAGAAACCTCTCACAGCTTTATCCTGTTAAAATCACAGCGTTATATAACCTTTTTAAAATTATTAATTCTTTTTTTTTTTTTTGAAGCTGCCATGGAGTCCTCAGTTTTATAGTAAGTTTGAGAACATAGAGGGTCTTAAAAAGGAAAAAAAAGATATCAATGGCAATATATAATTATTTCTTACTCTACCGATGCACACAGCCACCCACAGAAACCACACTTTCATTTTTTTTACAGAAAAGATGTCCATAAATGTTTCTATTGCCCATAAAAGCTTTATGTTGAACTGCAATTTGTTAGATAGCTGCCTTCCCTACTTTTACAATTAAAAAGCGCTGAATTTCTGCCATCTGCTGTATTTACAAATCAATTTGCCTGCAGAAATAAGCACCATCCTGCACTTTGTAGTCCAGAACGTGCCAGCCTCCACCCTTCTCTTAATAATACCCTGGCAATATTCTCTGGGAAGAAACCCATCAGCCCAGCTTTGGACCTCTTTGCAGAAAAATCTAATATCTACATATACCTATTTTTAAACGAGGACTGTTTTCCAGGCTAACTGAAAGCACAGTTTTGGTGGGAAAGGAGAAAGTAAGGAGAGGTCCCCTTGCTTCCCAAAGCCTGGGACTTCCCAAAGCTAATTTGGCTATTGTGCACTAGTCAAATTAGCAGCAATTTCCTTTCGCTTTATTGATTAGCTGGAAATTGGGCTTTTGTGGATGGTGGGGTTTGAGAAGAGAGGCACAGTGGCACGAACCCTCCCATTTTTAGGGCATGAAAGCCTAGTAAAAAGGATGACTGAAATGACATCCCAGTAAAGTAACACTCCGGTTCCATAAACAGAGGAAAAACCTGCTTTTGCAGAGTTCAACAGAATGACACTATTTCACTTCAGGTCTCTCCTGTGTACGACAGCCATATCTTTTAATGGCCTCATGCTCCAACTCTGCACCTGCACTCGGCTGCACACTCAGAATTTGGAGCCATTTGACCACTCTTCTCTATCCAACCACTGCATTGCTCTCCCAAACGACATCCTCTGACATCGGGGTGCCGTGAATTGTACCTGGGATTCAACCCCAACTAGATACCCTCAAAGCTGAAGGCTGTTTCTCAGCCTCTTCTGTACTTGCTCAGTGTCTGCAAAGAGGTAGTTTCACACATCCTTACACACAGCTTTGAAAAGCGCAGTATTTAGCTGAGTGTCTGACTGCTTTCATGGGAGAACGTCGGAATCCAGGTGGCCATCAGACCCAAAGCACTGAAAGGCTCTTTCAAAAACTAATGAGTGTAATGGAAGTCAAAAAGTTCATCTTGGAGCAGGGCTCTCAACTCCAAGCACTACGTCTCATGTGCAGAAGAAGAAAGGGAATTAACAAGATTTCAGAAGCTTTCCCTTTATTATAATACTCTCATCGCATCATCTTCGTTTGAATGTGAAAAACGGATGTGGTGTGAGGGGTAGTTTTATTTAAAAAAGAAATAAATCAGTGGTTAATGCCTTATATCCTTTAGACTGTATCCTTTGGATTTTACAGCTGCCTTTGGGAATACTATGGAAATAGGGAAAAAACAGTTTCAGTGTGCAGAACTTCACGCATGGACTTTTTACCATGGCTAACTTCCTTTCTGTTGGTGCATATGGTCGTTCTGTCCCTTTAACTACCAAATATTTTACCCCCTCCCCAAAAAGGATCAACTGCTGACAGCTACTAATAAAGACTTTCTGTGGCATTTGAGACTTGAAGGACCAAGACAAAACCATGTAATGAGGTGCCAGGCAGCATTCCTAATGAGCTCTTGTGACGAAGCCTTGGCAATCTCGTTCAGGCAGAATACAGAACAACAAGTAACTCACTCCGAAAGTCCCTGAGCGGCAAGTGGTACCCTGTCCCCTGGAATGGTCCCTAATTTCTCTCCCGAATTTAAATGAAAACCCTACCAGAAAATTTACTGCGAAGCTCTTACAATAAAGAATGCATGCCATACATTTTCTGGATTAATGGGATAGGACGGGAAACTAGCCACAGGAAAATTTAATTGATGAGTGGCTGTCACTCCAAACTGGAAGTTACTAAACTCCATCAAAGATTCCCAATAAGAAAATACTTATCTATATTTTACAACTCCACTTTTAAAGTAAACTGTCACTCATAAAGCAAACGAATGCAGGACTCCTGTTGAGAAATGACCTCTTTTCATCTTTTTGCAACTCAGTGTACTTTTCCTTAGCTTTGATCACATTTGTCATTAATCCCAATCTTCAAAACTCTTCTTGAAACAACAACCCCTCAGAGCCAAATGTAGAATGACTCCAAGTTGGGCATTTTTAAAATCAACACTTTAAGCTTCTTTTTTTTTTTCCACATTAGCACGGACAAATTCAAATTCAAGAAGCATCAAAAAAACCAAGCACAAAACTAATCAAAACTGTTTTAACTTCTTTGTAATGCCTACGGTCATCCTTCCAGATTGCTATTACATTGTGCTGTGTTTCTCTCTGCCTCTCTCCCCACAGCTCTGCAGCCTCTGACAAGAGCAAGCAGTGTGCTCTTGTGGCCAAGAGGGCCAACGGAATCCTGGGCTGCGTAGGGAAGAGCGTGGCCAGTAGGTGGAGGGAGGTCATTCTCCCCCTCTGCTCTGCACTGGGGAGGCCACAACTGGAATATACTGCATCCAGTTCTGGGCTCCCCAGTTCAAGAGAGACAGGGAACTGATGGAAAGAGTCCAGTGTAGGGCAACAGAGATGATGGAGGGATTGGAGCATCTCCCTGATGAAGAAAGACTGAGAGAGCTGGGACTCTTGAGCCTGGAGAAGAGAAGGCTGAGGGGAGACCTTATCAATGCTGACAAGGATCTAAAGGGTGGACTGAAGGAGGAGGGAGCCAGACTCTTTTCAGCGGTTGCCTGTGAGAGGATGAGGGGCAACGGGCACAAGTTGGAATATGGGAAGTTCCACTCAAATATGAGGAAAAACTTCTTCACAGTGAGGATGCCAGAGCCCTGGAAGAGGCTGCCCAGGGAGGGTGTGGAGTCCCCTTCTCTGGAGATTTTCAAGACCCACCTGGATGCCGTCCTGAGTAACATGCTCTAGCTCTGGGCAATCCTGCTTCAGCAGGGGAGTTGGACTAGATGATCTCTATGGTCCCTTCCAACTCTAAAAAATTCAGTGAAATTCAGCCCTCTGCCTCAGCCGGAGCGGCCGCCAACAGACCGTGGACACAGAACTCCTCATGGACAGTCAGGCAGCAAAACTGATCATCTGAAAAGGTCATGCTGACCAACGAGGGGACGCGTGGTGCTGCGGTCACAGCCTGGCCTTTAATTAGCGCGTAAGAGCACTGCTTTGTCTTAGCGCGAGGCAAAGAGGAGCTGGCTCCCTTTTAGAAAAACGGTGAACTTCTTTTACAATTTTTTTCTTCATTAAATCCTTACAGATAATCAAAATAAAAAAAAAAATCTAGAAACCTTTTCAGCTTCATAAATATCTGTTCTTGCACATTATTCCCTGCCAGTCACTCATGGGAAGAGGAGAGCTCCAGACCAACGACTGATTTCCCATCACTCCTCTCTACACCTTCCTTCCTTCTTTATTCAAAGCTATCAAATTTACTCCGGTTAGATGTGAGGCGTTCTGGATAAGAGTCTGACAAAACAATGGTGTCTCAGACAGGCAATTTCATTATTTGCTTAACGATAGAGTTAAGAAGTTATTACTGTGATTATTATATCAACTCAAGAGAAAACACACAGGATGGGGAGAGCCTGGTCTCCACAGACCATGGGGGTTCCTTCGTTCAGTCATGTTACTGGAAAGGGCTGATCCTAAAGTCACTGGATCCAGCGTGTGTAACATGGAATCGCACAAAAATGAATGCTCAAAATTCATGCAAGTGTAATCAGAATTAAACCCTAAACACAGCTGCGGGGAACACACCAGGAATGCTTCCCTTCATAGCTGCAACACTGCTAGGAGACCATGGAGAATGGGAAGAGTACCTGGAGTACTACGTCCAGCTTTGGAGTCCTCAACACAGGAAGGACATGGACCTGTTGTAACGGGTCCAGCAGAGGGCCACGAGGATGATCAGAGGGCTGGAGCACCTCTGCTGTGAAGACAGACTGAGAGAGTTGGGCTTGTTCAGCCTGGAGAAGAGAAGGCTCTGGGGAGACCTTATAGCAGCCTTCCAGTACCTGAAAGGAGCTACAGGAGAGATGGGGAGGGACTCTTTGTCAGGGAGTGTAGTGACAGGATAAGGGGTAATGATTTTAAATTGGAAGAGAAGAGATTTAGATGAGATACCAGAAAGAAATTCTTTGCTGTGAGGGCGGTGAGACACTGGAACAGGTTGCCCAGAGAAGCTGTGGTTGCCCCATCCCTGGAGGGGTTCAAGGCCAGGCTGGATGGGGCTTGGAGCAACCTGCTCTAGTGGAAGGTGTCCCTGCCCAGGGCAGGGGCGTTGGAACTCAATGATCTTTAAGGTCCCTTCCAACTCTAACCATTCTATGATTCTAAGAGTTGGAGAGAGACCAGTGTCATCTTCCTTTCCATCAAAGGCCTCCAGAACAGCCCACCCACCACTGCCCCCTATTTCTTCTAAAATAAATTATATTTCCTCTCTTCAGAAGATGGGAGCAAGGGAAGAATGAATTAGGTAGGTGCTACAGCTGAAGTTCAACCTGCCTCTTTGTATCATTTGTGTGAGATACCACTTTTTAATCCCATGGTGCACACCGCCAGAACCACCCAGGCAAACTCATCTATTCATATTTAAGGTCTTAAATAAACTACATTTATGCTCCAGAGCCTTGCACACCAACACCAGTACCTCCTTCTTTCTGCTGAAGACAGTTTGCTTAGTATCATCCATGGTTTTTGCACCACCAGCAGATAACCAGCCTGTCCTTGGCTGGTAGAGCTAGTGGGCCCAATGCTATCCCCCAAAATTAATGACACTACCCAACCTGGAGCCATTGATGAATGCTACCATTAGGCTTGTAGTGTCCGAGCCATTTTTTAATAAAAATGTAAACAAGATCAGCTCCAGAGACAGATCCATGAGACACTACAGCAGCTGTGTATCTGACAAGTCTTCTGTCCATGCTCTGTGCGGCCACATCTATAGGTGCCAGCTACTTTCACTTTCTTCAGCTAATTTGCATCTACATCACCTTAATATTGCTTCCCATGGGGCAGTGTGTCCAATGCTTACTGAAAACCACCGAATTTCATGATGAATTGGGTATCATCGTTCCTACTTAGCTGATTGAGATCCACAGGAACTCACCCAAGGCCAAGAGCGGTTCAGCAAGCTGCACCTTGTTCTTCTGGGAACCCTTAGGGCGCTTGATGGTCAAAAAGCACAGCTACAGAGCTTCCACTGGCTTCTGTGGCAGAGGAATCAATCCATAAAACAACACCTTTTTCTGTCCAATTTTCCAGAAGTAATCTGCATATTCTAACAGCAACAAACACTCATTAGAGACTTTGAACACGTTATTGTCTTGAGGGAAGCAGGAAGCCTGTCAGCCTACAAAAAGAGATGCATTTTTCCTCCGGGTATCTAAACCTGTGGGTACCAACCTCCACCAAGACCTCCTGAGAGTAGTATATAGAAGAGGAAACCTCAGTGGGATAAAAGGGATATTCACTGAGATACCTGTTACGAAAAGGGATGCTAGTCAGCAGAAAAACCCCACGCCGAGCGTCTCAGACCACCTCTTAATTTGCAGCGACAGCAGGTGCCCTGCTTTGTTCTTCTTGCAGAGCTGTCATTTCTTCTCCCCCACCCCCATTTCCTGAATGTTGAGATGTGAAAATCTCCAAACTGGCGCTTGGGAGTTCCCTCTCCAGCTCACGGTTGGCTTCTAATACCACCAGCCTTGTAGACACTGCGTATGTGTGGATATTACAATCACTTTTTTTTCTGGCATTATCATGCTACAGCAAGGATCATACAAGATGTACGTTGGTTTAGTGCTTACAGCTCGGCTTGAAATGAAATGAGAAAACTGCTAATAAGGTCATTTTAAAATGGCATCAGTTCTTCCCCCTTCTGAAGTTCACCTGGAATCAAACCACCCGTGAAACCGCAATCACTCAGGTGAACTTCAGCCTAAAACGTCACACGTAAGAGGAATGATGTTTTAGGGCCGAAAGGGGGACGCGTGCTGGAGAGGCATGCTGTGACCCGGCCGGGCGCTGGGGAAACCAGCCATGGATGGATGGTGAGGGTGGAAAGGATGGCTGAAACGCAGCAGGCACATTCACCATGATGAAAGGTGGCTTGGATGAGGCCCAGGAGGTGGCATGGGGGACAGGTCACTCACCACAGCCTGCTCTGCTGGCTCAGCGGGGACGGCCTCCTTTTCCACAACAGCAGCAGCAGGGGTTTCCTCGACCTTGGGTTCCCCAGGTGGAGCTTCTTCAGCCTCAGTCTTTTGTTTGTTTGATTTTTAAGTAGACAGCGGAAAAAATTGTTGAGGAGCACATGACAGTGGGGAGGCAAGAGGGGAATGGGAACTCAATCTTGCCGGGCTTTGCCACTTGGCCTTACGGCATCTAAACGGCTTTTTCATCCTCAATGTCCTATAGGTAAACTGAGCCAGTCCCACACCCCTCCCTCACAAGGAAGGAAAGCAACCAGCTTTCTGAGTTACAGGAAGGGGCAATGGAAGTGGGAGGAAGGCACTGAGTTTGCTCAGAAATGCTCCAGAAACCGACGGCGAGGCTGTCGAAACTGGCACTTGTGTGTACCCGCCCTGGGCTTCAAATACAAGTTTTTAAAAATCATCCCCTATTCCCTAGTTCCGTCTGTTCTCAGACAATGTAATCCCCTCTCTGGTGAAGGTAAGGAGCCATTCAGCAGAGACTCAAACATCTTTTATATGCACAAGGGCAACCACTGACTGCTTGAATTCCGGGAGTGTGAAAATCATCCTCGGTTTCTTATTAAAATGCATTCCCTCTTGAGCTCTCAATCACCTACAAGGCACCCATTTGTCAGCTCGCTATTGGGACTTCCAACCTTTTAAATTCTGGCCCAGGCTTGTTTTTTAGCAAGAGGATCTAGCAAACATCACCAGCCCCCCAACACGTTCAGTCCTGTGGCCAAACACCCCACAGCAAAGGCTGCCATCTCCAGTGGAGACATCCCTTTGCAAACACAGGCGCATACAAGGGCAGAGCTGCAAGCTGTGCTCAGCAGATTCCATTTATAAAGACGGCTGACTCAACCACAAAAAATAACCCCAGTAGATTAATTTGCCATGAACAAATTGCTCAGCGTAACACGAAGCTCAAAAAGCTGCTTTGCAGTTGGTAACAGGGCAGCTGGCCCTCCTGTCATGAAGAGGCAGCTTCCATGAAATTCTTAAAGATACCAAAATCTTCTCCTCCCTGACGTTTTTCAGGAAAAAAAGAAAGAGAGCCTCTCACTTCTTTTCTCACGTATTCCTTAAGCAGACTGATTTTAAATGAGGTACAGAGAAGTCTGCTTAAGCAAAACCTTCAGGATTTGGCATAGCATAAAGAAATATTCATTATATTACACCATGCTGTGCAGAAATCTCTCTGGGTACTGTATTAACGCCAGCTCTAGGGAATTTCACAAAGAAGAAATTGGACTGAAATGAGAAACACAAAGCAGATTTATCCCAGGTAAGATGACTAATGAGGTTCCTGAGGTTTAATACTGGAAGAAACTCTCAGGCTTAAAAGCACAGCTAACATGAAATAATGCAGACTTTATTGATGTGCTTGAAGTCACTTTTGGACAAACAGCCTTCAGACTAGTTACCACATTTCAACTACAAGTAAAAGTACTCGCAACCATTCTGAACACCACCAGAGGCACTACACAAAAGCCACATTAAGTAATACTGAGTATTACCTCGCTGCTATTAAGTAGCTCTAGCACTCACTCAGCAATGCCACTATTCCACATCCTTACTCCAGGCTAACCAAAGACTTCTCTGTAAAAGAAACTAAGAAACTGCCCAGTTACGATCACTTCCGAAAAGATTCCTCCACCCCTTCGAAGCAGACTGTGCCCACTACTAATATGTGGAGAGTGGATAAAACTAGAGAGAGAAAAAACTTGGAGATATTTAAACAGCCATCAAGTACTATCACCTACTTTCTGTACCCTGGACCACAGTACTCATTCTTGTCACTTCTTAACTGAAATAAATAAACAAACTGTTCGACTATACCTCTGAAAAGCAAACGTTATCTTAGAACATCCTGGTTTCCTTCTCTCTTTCTCTGCACTATTTTTGTGGAAGACTGTTGCAGTGAGGAAGCATTTCCAACTACAATGACACCACCCACCAACTCTTCCAGGTTAAGGTTTTGTGAGTTCAAGGTTAGAAAACACACAAAAAAAGAGCAAATATCTTTGCACAAAGAAAAAAAAAAAGGTGCCATTCTTTACAGGGCATTAAAAAGGAAGTAAAAGCCACCACTTACCAAAGGCTCTGTCACATTCTCATTTGATGGCACTGTAAATGCAGAGGTATCCTAGATATAGAAATGAAAAGCAATGAGGTAAAAATATTTGAGATGGGCTGTTTACCGGTGTCTATCAAAGAGCCGGTTTTTTTATGGCTTATTCAGGTGAAGTCAAAAGTAACTTCACATAGAATAACACAGCAAACAGATCATCTAAATAGGTATTAATAATAATTATTAGTTAAGCAGTATAAATACTAAAGATACTCCTTCTTCAAATATATATTCTATGCTTCTAAACTGTGCCATGTTACTAAAGGCAGTGAAAACCCCTACATTAAATACATGTGAATTGCAAAGACTTTGTTTCAGGCACGAGGCACTTCTAAGTTGAGAAACTCAGAATCCTTTTTGCTGACTACACGTGCCTGTGCCTGGGGAGTACACTAGCTCTAAGCTACTTGCACATCCTCTTGATCCTGGGATTTTATTTGACTAGTAGCTATAGTAATTATGGATACCAAATTTTACCTTCATTAAGAGGATACAGAAGTGGAGAACAGGTTTTCCAGTACCTTAGCCATTCAGAAACAATTAGTTTGCAAAATATTGATGGGCCAAATCGTTTTTCTACAGCAGTAGGGGCATCAGATTTTATTTCCTTGGGGTAAACATTTTGCCTTAATGATTAGGGGCGATAGCCCTATGCTGTGCCCCTTCCTTCTGGATCCATTACTAATTTAAAAGAGCTGGAGCAAAATGAATAAGCACTGAAAGGGACATTTCAGCCTTGTATAAGCTCAGCTTTTGTGTATGCTTTTTGAAAATGGTGCACAGGGTGTGCTGTGGATGAGCCAGTCTCTAAAAGGATGTTGGAATTTAATGAGGCTCCAGATTATCCACCTTAAACTTGGGACGATGGCACAGCCTTGGAATTTGAGAGCGTAAATGTGTTATCTTCATGTGCTGCATCTCTGTAATGCCTAACGCAGAGCCTCACTATCAGCATAGCAGTAAAAAAAATACGTAATATTTAACTTTCAGATTAAAATATATCTTAAATGAAAATAAAGATGCAGAAACAAATACAACTCTTTATATAATACACACACACAAAGCCACTGAAAGTCTGGAAAACTGAAGAAACCATGCTTCACACAATTTGGCGATTGTGAGAAAAATCCACAAAAGAGCACAATAAAAAAGCTAAAACAGTCCTTTTATGAGGAAAAAAAAATCAGTCCTAGTAAGACAGTCCGATTGTTTAAGAATAATTTCTGAAAACAGCCAAGGTTTGGATTTGAGTCAGTATGACATTGTTGTGCAGCTCGTGTGTAGAACAGATTTCCTGAAATCGTACAGCCAGTCCTCATCCCTTCCCAACAGCCCAGAAAAAAAATAAAATAACAATATCTCAAAACATGTTTATTTCTTACCTGTGCAAATCCATTAAATGCTGTGCTGGATGCCTAAGTAGAAGTGAAGATCAGAAAAAAATTATCATTTGTTTACTAAATCAGGACATGAGTCAAAACATTTTATTTGAAAAATAAAAATAGGTCAGACATTTTAAAAAAAAATAAAATAATAAAATGAAGGGTAAGGCAGCAAGATATCTGACGACAGCGCTATTGACAACAGGTGTCACAGGCTCAAAGAAAACATCAAAAGCAAAAAGCAGAGTAACTTAAGTATTTATTAATAAAATAAAGCCAAAAATAAAATAAAAAAAGACTAAGTGCATTTGAAGTTATACATATAAAACACAAAACCTGTGAGACACAACGTGCCTTCACAGTTCAAAGCTTCATTCACAGTTTTGAAATGCATTTTCATCAGCCTGCTTCGTGACACGGCTGAAGGGGACCACACTATGAGCAGTTGCATGGCAATTTTTCGAAAAGAAAAAAGAAAAAGAAAAAAAAAAAGAATAGCACGGGCTTAGGAGGGGCAGTGGGAAACACACAAATGGATTATTTTTAAACGACAAGGTTATGCATGGCCTAAGGAACTCTTTGTCTAGACTACGCTACACACTGGGGTAGGTACCTCTTCTTTATCAGCCTCAATTTCCTGGTACAACAATCCATATCTCCGGTTAGCAATTTCATCTTCAGATAAATCTGAGTTGTTGGTCTCATTGTCTTTAGGACTAGTTGAACTCTCGGTGCTAGCATTTCTGGAATTTCCCGTTTGAAACAGAGCCAAGGGCCTAGCTATCTCCTTGCTCGGCCCGGGATTGCTAACGCCCGCCTGCTCCCCGGGCAGGCCTTGCTTTACTGCTGCCTCCTGACTTCTATTGCTGGTGCTCGCACCTACTTCTCCCCAGCTGCTATCAGCCCCTCCTAGGTCTTGCGTGGACCACTGATTGCTAAAGCCTAACCAAACATTATCCATGTTACCTTCCTCTGAGTCTTGCTGCTTGGGGAAAAAGGGCCAACTATCCAGTCCGTTGGCTTGGCCATCTGAGGGATTAGGAAAGCCCCAGGAATCGCTAGTAACTGTCGGATCCCAGTTTGCCAGCCAGGGGTCTGCTTCCAAGGCTTCAGGAACACCACTGCTACTGGGATGCTCTTCAGGGGCTGCTGCTGCCGCCCTACCTGTCGCTTGGTCTTCTGCATGATCTAGGCAAGGCCTACCACAGCTTTTGCTACCAGCATCAGCCGGCTCGGGCAGCAATGCCCACTCTTTAGCAGCAGCAGCAGCAGCTTGACCTTCAGCAGCAGCACTACCATTCGGGAGGTGGCTGATGCCACTGTCTTCGGTTCCTTTACCGGACTCTTCCGCGCTGAATAATTCAGCGTCACACAGAACATCTCCAGTATTCCTAGAGTCCTTTTCTTTCTGGTCAGTTACCTCTAGGTCAACACGTGCCGTCATGTTTATATGCTCCATAGGTGTACTCTCACCAGTACTGTCAGTTTGGTCTAAGCCATCCTCAAATGTCCTTTCATGGTCCTTATCCCAGATACCAAAGGCTCCCTCAGGTTCAGTGCCAGTGTTTTCTACAGTTTTACTGCTGTCAGCTACTATTTCATCCCTGCCTTCCAGCCCTGTGCTCAACAACAGTATTTCTCCATCTGCCTCCTCAATGACATTGACCCCTTCCAATTCTTCTTCCCTAGGGTTTTCTTGCTTAGCACCACTAGCTCTCCCCGCATCCCCATCATTACCTTCCAACTCACACACGTTTTCTACCTCTGTGCTGACCAAAATTTCCAGATCTGATTTTGCTAAACCCTTTTGAAGTTCTGCCTCACTGTCCCCTTTGGTTTCGCAACCTTGCTCTTCCAGTTCCTCTGTACCTTCTACCTCCTTGTAGCTAACAGCTCTGGTGTCTACCTTTTTACTTGGCTCGACACCTGCCCACTCTTCATCCTCCCGCTCTTCCTCTGCCTTTGGCACATCAGACGGGAGAGGTTCATCCAACAAGCTATCAGTTCCCAGGACGGGTGTCTCAAAACCGGTTACGTTCTCTAAAGGCTGAATGGTCACCACATCTTCCCATGGGACGTTTTTGGCATCCAACTGGTCCTCCAGTGAAGTCCTCTGGTTTTCGTTTAGAGAAGCTGACCCCGGTGCGGCATCCTCCCGCTCACCTACAGCGGGCCAAACACTAGCAGGCAGAGCACCCGTGGGTTCGCTTGAGGTTTGCTCTGCCCCAGGGAAAAGCAAAGAACCGCCTGCAGTGATCTCCTGGCTGACACTGGGTGTGCTAACATCTAGGCCCCAGTTGAGTGAACCTAGATCAGTTTGAGATCTGTTAATATCTTCTGATGGCCCACTGTTTGGGGCTTCCTCCATGACCAGGTTACACAGGGAAAGACTTTTTGAAGAATCAGGCTTTAAGCAGACAGAAAAGCAAAGAAAAAACACAAGATGAAAAAGATAAAGGCGGACTTGATGAGAAAACACAAAATTTATACTTCGCTAGAGCAATTTTAATTTAAAGAATGAAAGTGACTAAATTAAGCCGTTTAAGGAAAAGCTATGTGGTTCGCAACATTTGGAAGCAATAGATTGCAATGTAAAAGAGCAGCACTGATAGACAAACCCAGAAAACTAGGTATTACGCCACACTGATTACAGCACGTCCCTAGAGTGGTTGCAGTGTTGGAGGGAGGTTTGCTTACCGGCTGCACCAATTCGCTGCTTGTCTGTATAGAAGAAAATCACACATTAAAACCACAGAAAATAAGACCACAATGTAACTGCTAACAGCAGTAGTCCATTAACCAGCAGTTCTCTAACCAGCAGCAGTTACCAAATTGGTGTCGATGAGGAGCAGCGGGTCCTCATCCTGCCCCTCCATAGAAGACCAACCCCAGGCCCCCGAATTTAAGCCACGCTTCCAGCACTCTGCATTACATTACAAAAGAAGTTCTACAGTATGTTGAATATTTATCACATCTTGGTTTCCTCTGGCAGCCACCGACACTTTTATCACGGGAACCCTATTACATCTCAATGGAAAAGAGGGGAGTTGCTCTGGGAGAGAGCGACCAAGGAAGAAAACAAGGCAAGTGGCAGTGGGACTGACTTGTACCTACACCAAGGCATCACTGCATCCCTCCGGCAGCGCAGAGGGCCCTGAGCGTGCAGCTCTGAGCCTCCATCGCCCTGCACGATGCAGAGGCATCTGCGTCCACCCGGAGTAAGGCATCGAGTCGCAAAGCTGCTGCCTACACCACCACTTTGAACAGACACAGAATGCTGCAAGGAAGGACAACAGCTACTCCGTGCTCAACTTGTTAAGAGAAACTCTGTAAAAGGTTGAGCATCCCTAATTTCAAACGTTTAGCTGTGAAGCTCATTACTTAGTCTATTTTTTTTTTTAAACTAGAGCAAAGAGGAAAATAATTATAGTACAGAATACATATATAATATTAGCAAGCTATAACTAAAACCACATGAAAGAGAGACATTGATAAACTCTAAGTTCAGAGCAACAAGCTCGAAACGTTCCTGGGTTATTTTAGCTGGTCTAGAGATTGGCAGCCTTGAAATTTTGGCTGGCCTACATACATGACTGTTTTTTCAGGCTTCATTTAACCTTTCCCAATAGAAAGAGATGAGCATTTAATATACACCACACACGCCGTGTGTTCACGTAACAGTGCTGCAAATTTGAATGCACGAGAAGCATCCACAGTTTTCTGTGCTGTCTGAAGCCACAAAAGGTCAAAACTGTGCACAGCAGGCTTCACGTCAAGTCAACCCAGTTATCTCCATGATATAAAGTCAAAAGAAAGCTCACAAAAATTAGTTGTTTTCTTCCTGTAGATCATTGTATCTGATTTGGTACCAGGAGGAAGGAAGGAAGGATTCATGCCTTCTCCTAAAAGAGCAGCTACTTTTGTGAATAACTCCAGTTCACTGGATGCCCACAAAGACAAGTTACATTTTTCTCTTCACTTCTGAATTTTGAGAAAATGGTTGTCCATTGGGTTAAAGTCCTGTGGAACTACATTTTCAGATAATTAAAACAGGTGACTGGCATCCATTCCTACCCTCTAATAGCTGCAATTCAGGCACGAGAATAAAAGCAACACACAGCTACAATGATTATTAATCTTATTAGCCTAGATTTCTGACATCACGTTGGCTTTGTGGGCCAAGCAACCCAGATGATTTTTTGGTGGTGGTGGTGGTTTTAAAAGACCCCCAGTGGCTTCATATACTCAAAAGTGTTTGTCACAGTCTCGAAATCATTTATCTTGGCTTTTGGTACTAGCATTGTAAATCTGAATTTAGGGTGTTACAAAAACAGAGGCACAGAAATATCCCAATTCACAATGATAAACGCCAGGCTTACCGTCCATAGATCCCATGGCAACGTCTGAAAAAAAAGAAAAAAAGAAGTGGAAAAAAGAGAGTTTTATAAAAATACTTTTCATATACTGTATGTTCAACATGCTACATAACTATGTGCATTGAATAACAAGAGAAAACTTATTTTTATGCATATTCATAATACATATATATTTCACATAATAGCACGTGTGGGGGGGTACACAGCTGCATAATACGCTTTTTCCTTAAATAGGAGGGGCAGCATGTGATGGACTGTGGTATTTCCCACTTCAAAGCAGTGGTATTTCCCCTTTCCAGCAAACTCACACCACCACGGGCTTGAGTAACAGCCAGATTCTGAGCTGGTGACCGAATGACTTCTGACGGGTACAGGAGTCTCTGCAAGGTGTAAGCTTTAAAGAGCTTACACGGGTCAGGTTTTTTAGCTAGTTAAAAAATGCTCCAGCTGTTCACTGAGAACAAATGGGTTTTCTCATAACGCTGACACCAGGAAGGAAAATGGCATGCTTTTGGGGAAAGAAAACAAAAAAGTTGACCGATGTTTTCATTTCCTTGTCCAGTCTGTTAAGTAATAAATGTTAGTGACCTCTCAGCAGAAAAGCTGAATGGACAGATGAAAGAAAAGGAGCAGACTTCCTGTCAAATATTAATAGCCCACCACATGGGAAGGAACTCTGCTGGTTGGTTCCAAAAGCTTTTGGAGATGCTTTAAAACATATCTACTATATTCACACTTAGCTTAAAGTCCATGAAAAACAAAACTAAGGGTGCTCAAAAACTAAAACGTAAACCTGTTCCTGAAAGATTTGCAAATGTTAAATGTGACATCTAACTTTTGCCTGCAAGAAAGGATTGCTGCATTTAGCTTCTTTTCCTGACCGCTTCTTATTTTATAAGGACAGGATGGCTCTCTAAACAAGTTCTGCTCTCCTGAACAAAAGACACAGTAATAACTCACTGCTCAGGTTTACAGCAAATTAACACCAACAGCCATTTCTCCATCAGTTTCATTTTGTATAAGTCCAGGTATGTGCTGCTTCTGTGGATGTAAGTTCACAAGTGTACCTGTTTACTCTGCTGTAACATTATTAGCTGAACACTCAAGCTTTAAGGAAAAATGATAGGTCTGCTCTCACAGTGCTAACTGGTACAAACTCTGGGTGTCCTACTGACTCCCATGGAAGGAGAGATTGCTCATTTTTCATTTTTTTCATTTTCCTTCCATTGCTCGTGAGACTTTGAGCAGGATGGGGAAGGAAAAAATTGAGGGAAAAGTGAGACAGCCCACAGCTAGCAGAGGTGAGGGCCAGGCATGTTTAGAAAGGTCACTTCTGAAGAAGTCATAGCAACAGAAAAGCAAGTGCAGAAGGGCAGACCGGGGCTCACTTGCTGTGGCCTGATTACCCTGGCAGAGCAGTGGAGGGAGGTAATTAATTAAATGATCAATAGGGAAGTCATGCCAGGCCTCCTGAGGCATCACAGCACAGATGACTACTCCTGTTTTTACACCACCACTACAGCAGTTCGCTGAGGGGAAAACATCCATGACTGAGGCAATAACTATACAGGTATAGAAACATCACTTAAGGCTCTCCTTAACCTCCCTGCAAGGTAGCACAGGGCTCTCCACAGACTGCAACTACAGGTTTCATTCTGCCTGTGCTGCCATAGGAACGACCCTGCCACATCCAGTGAGACCAAGAGCCAGAAGGCAGGGCTGTCTTCCCTTCTTCTGAAAACAGGGTGCTCTGACTCATCCACGTGCTCTTGTGGATGTGGACCATCCCTTCTCACGTACGTGTGTTGGGAGGAAAGGTGAAAGGAGAGGTGAGATTGAGGGTGCTCAGTGAATGCTTCCTATGCGTCTAGATGAAAACCTACCATGTACTTTTCTACACGGAATTATATTCTGTATTTCATGGTACAGCTGCATCTAAAGCAAACTCTTTTTCACAAAACTGATAAACTCCCCTACAATCTGTACAAGATTACAAGACAAGCTAAAAGGTAAAGTTAGCAAAGTCACAGCCAAGAGTTTTCTGTCACTGCTGAATGCCAAGAAATTTCCTTCCTCTTTCCCTTCCTTTTTCCTGTTCAGAGGGAGCAAGAAAAATAACAAGTGAGATGCACAAAGCCTCTGCTATAATTAAAACACTTCTCCTAGCAAACCACAATTTGAAAGAAATTTCAGCTAAAAGTTCAGAGTGCTGACCACACAGTGTTTTCCGACAGTGCACAACCCGTAAGAGATCACTACAGATTTCATTACATAACTAGGACTGCACACCAAATAAGAAATTAATTAACCGAGGAAGAGATCAGCAGAGAACCAGGACTATCTCAGCCTTAAAGCTTCTTGTCTTCTCCCTCCTTTCCCGGTGCTCCATTCCTGTACAGCTGATGAGCCCTCTCATGTCCCACTTGTACGAGCCAGGCTAGCGATAGCCACAGGGATAACGGGTTTTGCTAACAGCGTGTTAATGGTATTTCATTCTCTGTGTACAACATGGAGTTACAGCTCTGCTGGCCAGGAGAACCTCCCTACTGTACTATTAGCCCTGTGGGTACTGAGGGCAAGTTCTGGATCTTAAAATAGCAGGTCCCCTAGAGCCAGCCAATGAAAATCAGTGACTCTATATAGAAGCCTTTTTTTTTTACCCCCTTTTCCTTTCTTTTTTTCATATTGCCGCAAGAAACTATCAGGAAAAATATTACCACAGAATGCAGAATTTCTTTAACAAAACATGCTGCAAGAAAACATCCTATTCCATCCTCTCATTTTCTTGAGGTTAGGTCTAAAATAGATTTATAAAAGCAAAATCACTCAGATCATATCCACTGCTTGGTACAGAAGCCATCGCATGCTGACTCCACGAGACCGAGGTCCCCTGAGGCATCTTTCCAGACACGAAGAGTCAAAGCCAGGTCAGAAAAATTGTCAGAAAAACAGGCGCTGGAGAATTAGAACGTTGGCACTAAGAGTGATTCTAAAGATGGAAAATAACAGTGTGTCAAAGTCAAGGGCAAGGTACCAGCAACCATCCCCATTGGCAGATATCTCATTTTACCACCTGACAATTTCCTCTCCTTCCGGTACATCATCAAGAACAGGGTTACTGAAGGGGAAAGAGAGATGGCTGGCTAGAGCTGCTCAGGAAGATCAAGTTTTTTCCAGACACTGCAGATATACTGCCCATCAGTACACAAGACAAATCTTTGCTACGAAACACAGCACGTTGCATTCAAACGCTTTGCCCACCTCCAGGCAGAGAGATACCTGAGACATGGGTGAATGAGTAACTCCCGTTGATACAGCTTCTGGCTTGAAAGGGTCGAAGTCCAAATCTAGCAAAGATTCCTCTTTCTTAGCTTCAGGAACTTCATTCTGTTAGAAGAGAAACACAACTCCTGAAAAACTCCTCTCTCAAAACCTGCCCCAGGCAGCAAAATATTAAGAGGTACAAGAAAATGATAGTATTACATCACAGATTTTCTAGCTGTGGTGCAAGCCAGGAGGGGAGGAAGCTCTGAAGACTTTCCTGAGCTTTACTGTAACCTTTAATTTTATTTTTATGAGCTTCTCCCTTACAATGCCTTTTTTCAATCTGCAGTGCAGCTTTGCCTTTTCAGGTAAGGCCCTTTTAAAGTGCTTTGAGAGAGACACCAAAATTAAAAACTACATAAATGGCACCCAATGTCCATACAGTCTAGTAAATGAATCTCTCCCCAAACACAAACATTAGTAAAAAGCTAATACAGAAGCACATAAATGCATTTGAATTAAATTTCAATTCTGAACATGAATACCAATTTACATTAAATGCTGCCCTTAGCTCGAAACTTTAGGAAATATCTTACGTAACACTAACTAAATCTTGCTACACTGATCTGCTCTTACAAAACTGGATTACACGGTAGAGCCTTTTTTTGTTTGCAATTAATGAATTAGCCAAGGTCTCTGAGGTCACTAGAAATATATGGCAATCCCAAGCACAAATGCAGGCTGGGCAGAGAACAGATTGAGAGCAACCCTGAGGAGAAAGACTTGGGGGTGTTGGTTGACGAGAAGCTCAACATAAGCCAGCGATGCGCGCTCTGCCCAGAAAGCCAACCCCATCCTGGGCTGCATCAAAAGAAGCGTGGCCAGCAGGTCAATGGAGTTGATTCTGCCCCTCTACTCCACCCTGGTGAGACACCACCTGCAGTACTGAGTCCAGCTTGGGAGTCCTCAGCACAGGAAGGACATGGACCTGTTGGAAGGGGTCCAGAGAATCATAGAATCACAGAATATTCACGGTTGGAAGGGACCTTTGGGATCATCGAGTCCAACCACAAAACAAACCAAAAAAAAAAATCCCAAAAGAACTCCACACCACACACCACACCCACCCACAAACAGACACAAGCCAACAACCTTGGCCACTAGAGCATGCCCTGAAGTGCCACATCTACGCATTTCTTAAATACCTCCAGGGATGGCGACTCCACCACCTCCCTGGGCAGCCTGTTCCAGTGCCTGACCACCCTCTCAGGAAAGTCATTCTTCCTAAGATCCAATCTAAACCTCCCCTGCCCCAACTTCAGACCATTTCCTCTGCTCCTGGCATTATTCCCTTGGGAGAAGAGGCCAACCCCCACCTCTCTACACCCTCCTTTCAGGGAG
>JAHREE010000402.1:95876-106626 GCA_033628505.1 Tringa tobata | reverse complement strand
TCAAACTCGTTCCAACTCAGGGTTTAAGATTTCACCCAAAAGCATTTCTTAGCTGATTTTTTTTTTTTCCTGCTGTGGTAGGCACACCGTTCAAGACGCTTCCTCTCCTATGCAACCCACAGCTGGTGGGGTGATATTGCACAGAACCAGGCTTCTAGAGCTTTTTGGCTTCTTAAGTTCATTCCTGTTTAGCTTTGGGATTTTGTGCCTGCCCCCCTGTCGCTACTTTTATAGTCTACTAAAGCTAAGACCATATCATCTCTGGGAACCACAGCACCTCAAAGGTGCTTAGGTTACTAATTCCCCCTCCTCTCCAGAGATTCACATAACTGTGACAAACTAATTGCTTGAAATAACGCCAAATACTATTGGGTGAGTTTAAAATCTGTCAAAATACCAAGGAAAAAAAAAAAATCCACAAAAACCCTTTAGGTGGTATAGTGACCTAACACCATTGGCACCAGTAAGACTAAGTCCTGTCCGATGAATATTCAGGCAGTGAGGTGTCACAGAGAAAACAGGTGTGTTCACAGATAACTAAACACAAAAAAATATTCCTTCTGATGTGCTCCCACCATAGAAATAGCAATCGGCACCGAAGTGATCCCAATTCTGAAAACATCAGTAACACCAACACAAGTCTTCACTGGACGTGTTCACCAAGTGTCACATACAACTCTTGTGCCAAAGGTGAAACTGATTCTTATTTCACCGATACTGGTGAGTATATTGGCGTTTGATTCCAACAGTGTCAAACTTCTCAATCCAGTGTTAATAACACTGAGAATATTCCTATTAATAACATCTATTAAGAATATTGAGAGTTATTTGAAGATAATTAAATTATTATCATTAATAACAACAATCAAGTCTCTAATTATCAGTAATTTTCACATCGGTATTTAAACTAGCTCTATTATTTACTGTTTTAGAGGGTGACCAGACCAGTTATACTCACTGGCTAATTTTTTTTGCAGGGCAAGCATGAATTTGAAGGTGAATGAAGAGCAGAAAAACATAATCTACTGAAATTCACAAGGATGGTTCAGAAATAGGTTTTTCAAACTATCACTGCTGGGATACGGGTCCTTACGGACTATGCAACTCTTTAAGGAGTGCTTTGCTTTGTCACCACAAGTCCCCCCAGTTCACAGGGCATCTTAAACTCTCTTCATTCCCCCTTATATAAAAACCACATTCCACCCACACTTGTGCCACAGGGATGAACAACCAATGAACAGAACAGAGTGCGACAGAGCCAGTGGCCTTCCTGTCCCCTTCTCAGTCACAGCCTAGATGAAAAATCCACCACGTACATCATCTCAGCTACCTTTTACTGCACGGCAGGCCAGTTTCTCCTGCCGGGTTTCTGCTTACCTGTGTGGGTGACTTAGGTCGGGCTGGTGCCGGAGACGCTGGTGCCAGCATGTGGTTGGGACTAGCAGTAGGGCTGGGCAGCGGAGAGACCTCCTCTGGTGGTGACGGCGTTTTCGCAATGCGGAGAGGACCCGAATCACTAAACAGAAGGAAAGGGATGGGAAGGACATCCATACCGTGCTGACTTACCACCTGGGCAATTCGATGCAATAGTTGACCCGCATCCCTGATGTAATGCCAGTGACCACAAAAGGCAGTACACACTGGAGATGCACTGAGACATTATATAGCGACTAGAACCAAAACTGCAATTAAATTTAATTAAAATTCAGTGATCTACAGCGTCGAAGGAAGTTTTAATTTTGAGTGGCCTTGATTTTTGGGACATCTGTTTACTTAATCATTATAACTTGTGGGAAACAGAGCACCTGCATTTTTTTTTCAGATTCTGTATTTGAAACGATGCTTTACATATACGTTTGTAACTATCATAAAATGTGAGATAGAATTATTGTCTTCATTTCACACAGTTGTCAGAATAAAAGGCTCTGAAAGACAAAAACCCCAGGGGAAGGCATAACCACGAACGACGCAAGTAATTTTGAAAGCTCAGCAATTTCAGAGAGGTTTCAACAAAACAAAACCCAACCAAGATTATCAGAAAGAAATGGCTATTTAGAGGGACAACTCACCACAACCACAAACAAGCAGTGGCCAGGTGACTTCAACAGAGCTCTGCCGATACTAAGAAAAGATCTGATGAAGTCCTGAGAAAGGATTTGCCCTTCCCGTGAAAAGGACCTGGTGCAGACACCGAGAGATGTTCAGCTACCTAGAAATGCTGAAAGCTTACAACTCGGGGAGGCTCTAAACTACAGCACTCGACAGCCACAGCACTCCAGAAGAGAAGAGCAACTCCTACACATCTCCGGGGAGAACAGAAGCACTAACTGATTGAGGAGACCACACCATAAAAAGGTTCCTAATGCCAACACAAGAATAATTCGTTCTTTGCAAAGGACAGATTTAGCTCACACTCACCACCTCTTTCTGTGGAAATATTAAAAAAAGAAAAAAAAGAAGCAATTATTATGAAATTTCTTTCCCAGGTACAATGTTTGCCTTCAGGACAGAGTATTCAGTAGCATACAATTTTTCAGATGTTTCTTTTTACACACAGTTCTTTAAAGGAAAGATTAGGTACTGCACTTATCTACTATCTACTTCTCATGCATCTAAAAAGGAAAGCTGTTTTATCTTACAAAGACCCACTCCTGAGTAGTCTTTTAGAGCATCTGAACTAATAACCAAAGTTAAAATCTATCCAGATTTTCACACAAAGCTCTGTAGAGTAAAAAAAAGTAACATGGTAACTAAAAAAAAAATATTTTAAAAAGCATTTAAAAAAAAAGTTAAGAAGACACCACATTATCTATGTCTGCTGATTTCCAGCAATAATTATTTTTTTTTTTTCTCTCATTGATGGTAGGAGTAATTCAGTGGGAATGAGCATGTGCATGCTGGACATGGTCTAGGAAACAGAGGTGGACTGTTCACTAGTATCTGTTTATTAGAAAAAATGCTTGAAGTTTTCCAACACTACATTATTTCTTATCCCTACAAATCCTTTATGGAAACATAGTCCAGCTCGTGAGTCCATCCTAAAGGGCTGGGAAGTGGTGATGCATGAGCTCACAACTCTGGAAGAAGCGTGTAAGTATACAGGAACATGGATTAACACTGAACTAATCCAAAACAAGATTTTTGAACGTGTTCGTAGTAAAGTAGTTCAAAATTTTGCACTAGGTCAGAAGGTTCTATACTTTATTCTTTGTTCTTCCAAAGTGAAATCAAAACAAACGTAGAAATATCAGCCATACGTTTGAGGCAGATGTTATGTTGTTCAGTCAGTCTTAATTATTGCTAATCTGAGTCCAACTTGAGGGCAAATTAGCAGTAGCTATAACGTTGTTCTGATTGCTGCTGATAAGCTGTGTTTGGCTTGAAATTCAGGATTTATGTATTCATTCTAAATACCATTGTGTTTTCCTAAGTCTCACTGTTTTATAATTTCAGACTCTGCACCTATGACTATTACAGTACTGAAAAATCAAATTATGGCAGAAAGGCTACATTTGTTGCAAGTAAAAAGTCAGAAATACTGCACTGGCATCCACTGACCTTAAGAAAGCACCATCTGATTTTGAACTTTTTCTCCTTTTAAGACAAGATTTCTCTTGAAAGTCATTAAAAATATGGTATTTTGTGAGATTCTTTTTACTTCAGCTTTTGTGATGCACTCCCAGATCACATTTCTTGACTTTTCCCCATGAGCAGAAGAGATAAAAGCTGACTTACAAAGGTTGGGATCCTCACTTAAATCATATGCCTTTAGGAGCTAAAAACACATCTAAACATTTCAAGGCTTTAAAAAAAATTATGAGAGTTAGCAACAGTGCTCTACACTAAGCCTCTAAGAATAAATAAGCTATATGCTTAGCTGGTGCAAAATGGTTTAACAGTCTACAATGAACTAGGCTGAATTGCAACAGCTGAAAATTTGGCCCTTATTCTTTTTTTTTTTTTTTTAAGGAAAAATAGGTGGGTGATGAAGGAAGTTTTCATCTATACTCATGTTGAAACGAATTCCAGCCAAGGTATCTTCATCCACCATCCTAAATGAGAAGACCCAGCGATGGGGTTGTGCAGCGACCGCTACACATGGTGTAGGTGTTTACTACCCGTGGTGGAACCCACAAAGCCTACGGCAACGCAATTCATTAAAAAAAAAGCAGTAAATTCACCTTGGTGCCCCTTGGATGGTGAAGGCCTTGTCTGCGTGCTGATCTCCCAGCTTCGTCATCACTTCATATAGTTTGTGACATAGCTGAGGAAACAAAACACTTGCCTGAGTTTACAGGAAGCACTACAGTCATGATTAAAAACACAGGTGATAAATACGGCCTGATAAATGATAACCTGATAATATAAAATCTGATCACTTGAAAATGGCATATAGATCCTTCCACAAATACTCTGTGCCACATATATCAGGAGCCTAAGTGGAAACCTATCAAAATCTACAGAATCAAAGATAACAGCAGTTCTTCAAAAACATAAGCTGGTTTTCAGAGAACAGATTTGTAAGTGTGACTGACTGACTGCTGCCTTTTCCCCAATGAAGGAGGTCGCCTAATGTTTAAAGCAACATGGGTAGCCGAGAAGACTCATGTTTTCCCCTCAAAAGCCTAATCCGAATTTATGATGGGACTTCAGTCAAGCAAGTTTTCCAAACAATTTGGGTTCCTGTTAGTAGGCTACTATAGACAATACACTACCGTTTACCAAGGTACATGGCAAAAGATCCTCATGGAAACTGCTCGAGTTGCCTTACAGCCATAGATAGAACGTTGCAGGGCTGACAACGCGTATCGCAGTCTTGAAGGGAATGCTTGACATGATTTTGTTGTACTGGTTAAAGCGATGCAATGCTCAGCCATTGGACATGGCAAAAAAAATACTAAAGGCAAGAGCACACTATAAAGAATGGAGAAGTCATCAAAATAGAAAGTGAATTTAGTGCTACAACTGATAATGCCCCGTAATCCCAAATTCCATGGGCTGCCCTTCCCGTAAGGAGAGTGCAAAAAAAGGCATGTAGAAATGAATACAAGGGTTACACGACACATCTGGATCTAGGGCAAATTCTCAGGGGTACCTCTGCGAGGCTTTCACAGCTGCATTACAAGATGCTTGCTTGCTGTTACGCATATCACACAACCCGTTATACACGAGATATTCATTTTTACTCACTACAGCTATTTCCTTGTGAAACTTGGCTTCGAGGCTGGATACATTTTTGAAGGTGTTCACATAGAAGCCAACTCGTCTACAGAGGATGGCACAAAGAAAGGAAAGAGAGAATAAAAGATAGGGGTGGGAGGGCCACAAAGGCAAATTGGTAATTTTTTTCCAGACTACAAGCAACATTCTTGACTATTATTCTCAACAAAGCAAATAATTGGACCGAATGTCACAATTTCAGACGTAGTTCGTTCATCATTATTTCTGCTTGTGTCAAGAACCGCCACACTTCACTCTGCACAGAGAGAACCAAGTCAAGACTACTCCACAGCGGGGGGGCTGCAGCTTGTTTTAGAGAAGGAGAAGATTGGAAAAGGGTTGTTATATGAGTATGGCACCAGCGTGGAGAAGGCAAGGTGCTCCGGGCACCCTGTCTCCCACCAGACAGCAGGGCAGCACCTGGGTGATGCAGGCACTCTCTGGAGGTGGCTTTGAGGTATTCAGCTCAGTACGACCTGGGGGTGGGTGTCTCATGCTCAGCCCTCCTTAAAGAAATCAGCCCTGAAATACATGCATACGTACATAAGAGAAAATAATTTCTAATATAGACCAGGCAATTTTGCACGTCATCAAAAATCTGCTTGCTTGGGGTGAGTGATTAAATACCTCTTGTATACTTCAAAAGTAAGTGGGGTTTTCTTAGGTTTTGATATACTCTTTTCCCCATTTAAAACTTCCATGGGTAATTTCTCCAAACTTTTATTAAAAAAAAAAAAATCATCTTTTGCATAAGAATAAGCCCTCAAAATGTCAACTCAATGGATTCTATACTCCCTGAAGAATTGTAATAACTGAAAAAAAGAGGACTCCGAAAGCAATTGCTTTCTAAATTATGCCTATTGCTCAAATGGAATTCTTCTTTTTCCTGAGACTAGTTAGTGGGCAGCACATGTATTGAAATAAAAGGGCCCTTACTCCCTTACTCTCAATCCTTCATATGCAGTTTTACTTTTAGTAAGCCCATAAAATAAATATCTTGAACCGGTAAGAGACTTTTCAACTGAAATAGGCAGAAACACAGCAGGAGAAGCCTCCACTGAGATGAAATTTAACAGGAATTAATTTAGAAGGCAAAGCAGACAAACGATGCTTCAGTGACTCACAACACATTTCCACTCCAGACTGTCATTTGTTAAAGAACATGGCACACTAATGAGATGCTTATTTTTCTACTGCTTTTGTTCTCCTGTTCATTTTGTCTTATATTTTCTATATAAGCCCAATTCATGATTAAACTTCTCGAATGAATGATCTATGCCATCAAATGCTTTTCCATCGCAGATGTATTCAGTGCAAAACTACCAAATGTGTACGCTGATCTAGTTTTAATGTTGTTTGTCCCTTCTCATACCATTTGGGTAGTCCTTATAGGAACACAGAAACACCAACTGCCATAAAATCTGTATACATTTGTAAGGTTTCTTTGTTTCGATACCTTTTACAGAAAAATGACCTATAAGCAGACTCGTTACAAATCTAGAAAAACACGTGGCTGCTCTGTACAATTACTTTTGACAGTGGAAATATCTGATCCTATTTATTACCAATTGGATTTTTTTTTTCCTTGAAAGGATCAGGTATCCCCCACCAAGGTATCAGAGAATGGTTATGGAAGCAGTGGGTCGAAGGCACGATCTGCTGTTCCGTTATTTATCCATAAAATGGGAGACTTTTTGCACCTCAGAATGAAGATATGATAACAAATCTTAAGTGCCAAGATACACTGAAAGAAATAAGCATAATACACTTGTAGTAAGTATAATTTTGGATCATTTGCGGGCATTTTCCCTTTTATTATTTAAAAAAGATAATGGATGGGATCTTCAAGGAGCCATCAAACCATTTTCTATCAGCTCATTAAAATCCCCTGGTTCCCTTTCCAAACTCCCCCTTTAGGCCTTCCAGACAGTATCTGCCCGGGCTTACCGTGACCACAGAGATGGCAACTCTTCTTGTAAATCAGTGTTAAACTCTTCAAACACTTTCTGTGCTTTTTGAAATTCTTCTTCTGCCTAAAACAAAATGAAACAGAGTGACTTCTGCGATCACTACGGCATAGGAAAACCTGCTGAAATTCATTATTTTTTTTTTCGGTGAGTCTTTTAAAATTTTTATTAACAAAGGATGTGACTCAGCCCCACACCACGAGACCAACAAAGGCCCGGCTGTCCCCTCAGTCTCACTGAAAGAGAAAGTGAGGGCTCAAACAGGACGCATTCCTGAGAGAGGCCCAGCATGTCCTCCACATGCACCAAAATGCTCAATACATATTTATGCTTAAGGCTATCATTATTTCTGAGAGAGGAAAAAGAAGAGAAACAGACTTTGGGCTCTGTCTCTGCACAAAAACAAATGCCACCAGAGCCCCTGAAATCCTCTGCCAGCATCCTTCCCGTTGTGCTACCTTGGTAATTCTGCCTTCGTCTTTTCTTTTGGAGCTCTGCAGGGCTTCTAGATGATGCCTTGCGCTGTCGTAGTCCACTAGCTTTCTGCTTCGTTTTGCAATGCGAGTCTGTACAGGGGTAGAAATGAAAGTCAGCATTAAATAGCACTTTTTTAAAAGCTATTTCACCTGCGTTGTCATTTAAGTTTTTGGCATATTTTTATTCTCCCTAATCTGCTGTTCATATCTGAATTACTGTATCATGCAGGAACATAGCATGCTAGAAGATACAAACTAATCACCTTATTTTCAATAAGGAATCCATTTACAGATGGTTTGGAAGGGTTTTTTGTGGGCATAGGGCTTAGAGGCCATGGAATTGAGATACCAATGTTATGCAAGCCTTGTCTCATTCTCCAGAATAAGTGAACCTTTTAAACTCATGGTAACACCATCTTTTCCCTTATATATAGTGTGCAAATTTAATAAATAATTAATGTAATTTTTTTCTAGAGTTGGAAAAATGCTGCAAATACACTTCTTAGTATAGTTTCTCTGACACATGACTAGGATAACTGGTGTTCAACATAAAATAGGAGTCCTGATTTACCTGATATAATTCATTTAAAACTAAACTAAAGTCCTTTGATATGCATTGACTTTACAAAGCTATATATTACACGTAAATTCCCCACGCTGAGAGAGCGTAAGGACAGTTTGATTTAAAAGTTTGAGACCCAATGTCAGTAATGTTGGGATTTTTTTTATTATTTTTTCTTTAGTCCTTGAGATAAATGACAAAGGGGATGATTGCATGATACCTACTCAGTTATAAACCATCACAAAGAACTTCTAGCTATGTCCACACAATCACATTCAAACAAGCAAGTATCTGCCTCTCACCTGTCATGATTCTTTATCCCCACACATTTCATTTAGCAACCATCTCCCTGGACCGTGCACCAGACAAAGCTCCTGGGAGAGGTTAGAATCTGCACAACAGTCTCTCCTGATGTGTATTAAAAAAATCTTTTTATAACTAATTAAAAGACAGGAACCGTGGCTTAGTCAAAAGAAAGATATTTAGATACCCACAGGTGCATCTAGCCAATAACAAAAGGCCTGCTTTTCATGTTCTAATTTGTCTGGCATTTTAACAGCTGAAGAGCTTAATGTGTCCCTCTTGAAGCTGCTGAGAATGATCTCATACCAAATAAACAAGACCAGGAAAAAAACATAAAAAGTTTTATCTACAACAGCTAATTTATTTCCAAGTACTACTGCCTGCAAAATATTTTCGTTCACCTGGAAAATCAGTGCAGCCTAATGTCAGGGATTTATTTACAGAACAACATCTTTTACACTGCAAAAGAGAATTACTTCCACCTTCCTTCCTTTCTGATTTTTCTTTGCCTGTAATCTAATTTTGTATTTATTTTATGACTCAACGGTAATTTTACAAATTGTCCTTTATAAGAAATCATTACTGTACTTTGATATCAGGAAATTGTCCTAGATATGTATCCAAGGTCAACAATGACCCATCCACCAGTTTTTGATGGAAGTCTTCCCAAAGTTCATCACATTTCTGTAAAGGAAGAAAAGAGAAAAATGTGCTTAGTTGTTTAATTCCACTCCAAACCTAGGAGGAATACAAATGTAATTGGTAAAGATTAATCTTCCTGAAGTTTTAACATGTTCTTCAGAGCAATAAATCAAAGTGTACTTACAAGGTAAATGAAAAGGAATATCTTGATATTGCAAGTTTTAAATTCACAACAAAGGAAGATTTAGCACAATAACTAGCTTGTGTTTTCATTCTTTCAAACAGTAACTGTGAAAATAAGGATATCACAGATTCAAGGTCTTCCTCAGGGTTTCGGGTCCCTGAGGGTCAACAATGCAGAATCTGAAGCTGCCCTAGTTCTTATGCCTATGTTCAGTGATGATGAACCTTCCTTACAGAGAAAAGAAGGACAACCAAAAATAGAAGAGTAAATAAAATGAAGGAAGAAACAAAGCTTGTTTCCCATCATTTACAAGGGTTTGTAAGTTTAGCTTTGCTTGGTCGCTTTTAAAATAAAAGCTGTGGAGACTCACCCTAAAAAAAGGTCTTTCCATCTCATATTTTTTGTGCTGTTAAGGTACATTTGATAAAATGATACAATGACTGTTGCACAGACGAGAGCTCTACCTCACCCTGCTAGAGAACCAGGACGCCAGATATGAAATATGCCAACATCAGAGGCAAAATAAGCAAAATGCAGCCCCTCAGAAGCTTTGCAGCACTTCCCTTCGCAGCCCTGGGGCACTCCCCAAGAGACACTCCTTAGAGTTTTTCGTTTTTTAAAACCATGTTAACGCAGCTGATGGGACCCGTGGGGAGCAGGGTGAGATTCCTTGCCAGAAGCAAACCCAGTTACATAGAGACATGGTGCTTGAGGTCCCGGGTTCTCAACTGAGCAAGTCATTAGCACACATTAAACATCCTGATCCCCTGCTTCTTTGCACGTTTCTAAAATCACTGAACCCCCTTCTTTGACAGGAGGGAGGGTAAAGGGGGCGAGCACTGCTCTGCAGGGCTGTTATCCTCACCGGCAAGCACGGAAAGCTATTCCCCAGTGTTTGATTTATCATGAGCCACTATAGGGCATATTATAAATGCTGTGTGATGCCAGCACTCAAGTTCATTCATTTCCTACCCTAACAGAGTCCCCAGTGAATTATTACAATCTATTAATCATGGTTAAAAAAAACCCCTCATTTATTAGCACAATATTTAATCACGGTGGCCTACAGAGCAGCACAGCATTAGATCAGAGGAAGGAACCACCAGCCTTGTGCATGTGCCTTTGTATCTTGCTGTTACAAATTTTGGACAAATTAAAATCACGGAGGTTCTCTGAAAGCCTATGGCCTCAAAAAGCATTAGAGAAGAGCCCTTTAAACCATCATCTTTCCTGCTATACAGAATAAGGTAATTTAGGTGGATCCGGTTTGCAATGATCATTTATACCCTGGACTGAACAAATATATAGTTCCTTTTTACTCCAGGGTTGAGGGATGCATAAATGTACGTTTGTGATTATATAGAGAAAAAAGTCAGGAGCAGAGATTTTGTAATAT
>JAHREE010000402.1:52453-71241 GCA_033628505.1 Tringa tobata | reverse complement strand
GAGAAGAGACCAGCACCAACCTCTCTACAGTGTCCTTTCAAGTAGTTGTAGAGAGTGATGAGGTCTCCCCTCAGCCTCCTCTTCCTCAAACTAAACAGTCCCAGCTCCTTCAATTGTTCTTCGTACGATTTGTTCTCCAGCCCCTTCACCAGTTTCGTTGCCTCCTCTGCACCAGCTCTAGCACCTCCAGATCTCTCTTGTATTGGGGTGCCCAAAACTGGACACAATACTCCAGGTGTGTCCTCACCAGTGCTGAGTACAGGGGGACAATCACCTCCCTACTTCTGCTGGTCACACTATTTCTAACACAAGCCACGGTGCCCAGACTGAAGCTAAGTCTTCGAAACTGATCTATCTTTGACGCACTTCTGTCTCAAAGTGGAAGTTTCTTGTCAACAGAAGTCTATGGTTTGCAGTTTATTTTTGGTCACCACCAAAAATTGTGTCTTTGGGGTAGGGTTAAAACCAGATGAAGGCTTTTCTACAGTACACACAGGTTCCTCTAACTCCAACCCTTCTTGGGGACAGGTTGAAATAAATTTTAGACACATTGTTCATCTCATTATACAGAGTACCTGGGTCTGGATTAGAGTCAGGGTCTGGTTTAGGGCTAGGGTTAGGAAAAGGCAAGCAAACAGCCCACGAGCATTAGGTTTAGGTACTAGTCAAGAGAAAATAGACTGAAAAATCCCAGGTTACTGGACAGCATCTAATGGCCCTAAAAGGTAAAATGAAGGTTGTGCTCAGGAGCAGCAAGCGCCTAACCTCCCCCCTAAGCCTCAGTTCAACCTCCCTTCTAGACAGGGATTAGATTTAGTTAACAGGAATAGCTCAGTTTATTGGTGGCCCCTGAGGACAGGAGAAGGGTAGATGGCCAGTGTTTTATAAAAGCCTTGGAGTGCTCTGCAACATGCCAAAGAAAGGAGACCTGGGCGGATAAGTGGCTAATACTTTATTTTAGGTGCATGTGGTAAGTAACCCACACTGTGGATTTGGATTCAGGCATTAGAAAGAGGAAGAGCAGAGGAACCAAAGCTGTTGCTGAACATTCAATGGCCTGTCAGGCTCAGATGAGGCCTGGACTCAGAGAGGGCAGGTGGCTAGCATTTTTTTTTTTCTTAGTACGCCCACGCAGAGAAATAATGTTTGGGATCAGGGTTAAGAACATCTACTAATATTTACAAAAAGCCTATATTGTTTAAAATAAAATAATTTTTAAAAAATTAAAGAAATAGACCTGAACTAAATCTCAATCAACGTTCTACAATCAAGTATTTTGTAGTCTTCTGAAGACTGTACAAAATAGCTGGCGAACATGATCAGTCTATCTATAAAAGAAATAGGTAAACAGCTACTCCATTTCATATAATTAGCTTAAATCAGCTTCCATTACGTTTTCTCTTAAAATGCCATAAAAAGACAAAAAATAAAATAAAATAATACAGACAGAATTTGAAACAGCTGCTTTCTTTTTCTCTTAGTTTAACTGTGGTCTCCAAACATGATATTGCGCAATTTGCTTAATGGACTGAATTACATTAATGATCTAAAATGAGTATCAGCATTGACTCTGCATGTCACTAAGAACGCATGAACTAAATAATTAAGTCCAATTAGCATTGAGAATGAAGTCAAACCTAAATTTGATCTGACGGTAAACCTAGATGCCGCCAAGTGAACATATGTAGACAAAAATTGTCTGGCAATGCGGTACTGAGATAAATAAGTGACAGAATCTACACAAACAAATAATATTTGAGTTAGGACATCAAGCATGTCTGACATCATTCATAAATGTCACCAAGAGTACGTCTAGATACAAAATGCAACAGTATTTCCATTTGGGGATGTTGCATCTTCAGTAAATCTTTTGGAAGGTGGAAAACTAAACAGTTCCCCTTTAAAGTCTTCTAAGGGGTTTCATTTACCAAATAATATATTTCAGTTCTATGAGGATCTGAAGTGTTAGGAAGACAATTTGCTGTCAGTAATTTGCTGATCTTGAATTAAAATGATCCATTTTACAATGACTGTGGTGTTAAATGTTGCTAAGTGTCTGAAACACACCAACGAGAGGAAACTAATATAATAGAAAAACTTACAGCTGAGCTTGAGTAAGCTTGATTACATTGAAAACTCAGATCTCGTGGCAAGGATGACAGTGTTAAAATAGTTTCTGATACCACCACCCTGATCATAGAATCATCTACGCTGAAAGGGACCTTTAAGATCATCTAGGCCAACCATCAACTAACTCTGACAAAAAAACCATCACTAACCCATGTCTCTAAGCACTATGGCAACCCGGCTTTTAAATCCCTCCAGGGATGGGGCCTCAACCCCTGCCCTGGGCAGCCCATTCCAAGGCTTAAGAACCCTTTCCGGGGAAACATTGGTCCTCATCTCCAATCTGAACCTCCCCTGGGGCATCTTGAGGCCATTTCCTCTTGTCCCATGGCCTGTTCCTTGGGAGAAGAGACCGACCCCCCCTGGCTACACCCTCCTTTCAGGGAGTTGGAGAGAGCCAGAAGGTCTCCCCTCAGCCTCCTTTTCTCCAGGCTGAACACCCCCAGCTCCCTCAGCCTCTCCTCACCAGAATTCTTCTCCAGACCCCTCACCACCAGTTCCGTTGCCCTTCTCTGGACCTGCTCCAGCCCCTCAAGGTCTTTTTTGTGGTGAGGGGCCCAAAACTGGACCCAGCCCTCGAGGTGGGGCCTCCCCAGTGCCCAGTACAGGGGGACGATCACCTCCCGAGTCCTACTCCCCACGCTGTTCCTGACACAGGCCAGGAGGCTGTTGGCCTTCTTGGCCACCTGGGCACACTTCTAGCTCATGTTCAGCTGACAGGCGACCAACAGCCCCAGGAAATACCAATGTATAATTATATACCTACCCATCCTCTCCTCAAAAAGTTTCTGACAGTATCGCAATTCAAGGAAAGAAAAAGAAATAAACAAACCAAGAAATTGATTCTCTGATATAAACTTTGGCCACCCAGGAACTGCTTTAAGAGCAGCTCAGGTCCCCGCAGAGTGGCAGTGGGGTGGACAGGGGTTGACAGTGACCTCACCAGACACCCCAACAGGCGTCATCCCCAGTCACGTGTCAGTTGTTCCTAAAGAACAACCAACGGGTTCAAAACCACTCGAGGCAGAAAGACAGGACTGCTCAGACAGGACTACCCAGAGCCAAGACTTTATCAGAACTTCCCAGGACTGCTAAAACAATGAAAAAGCTAAAAACTCATGTAATTCGCCCCAAGTAGCGCAGTAGCGCTACTTAAGGATGTTACAGAATAATCGCAGTAGGAAAAGCAAGACAAACACTTGCGAGAGTCCAAAAACATTGTCATGGTCTCACTGCCCAGAATCTTTTGAGAATAGCAAAGTTCTCCCAGATCTCAGCAGATGCAAACTCATGGATCTACAACACTGTTCCTCACCCCTTTTTTTCTAATACCATTCTCTGCCACAACCCATGAAAGAAATACTAGGATTGCATACCTGCAGCTTTCCAAAGGAGTTTCAGAAACTGCTTGAAATGAAAGCAGACCATTCAGGAGAAATCATTTTAGAGTTACCGATGTGCAAAATATCATACAGACTTCAGCAAAAGCTCACAAAACTGAAGGAAGTATTTGGTCAATACAAAATAGAAGCTTTGAAGGGAGCTTCTTATGACGCACAACAAGAATTCTTATCTGAAGTGAAAAAAAGAAACACAATGGGATAAGTCTGAGGAAAACATGACTGTATTTCAACTTACCCAACTTACAAAATAGGATATGACAACTCCTAAGGCAAATATACGATGACTCCAAGCTTACCACAGCCTGAGATTAATTCCAGACAGAGAGAAAACTCTACCCCACCAACCCCAAACCAACCCTTTCCCCCCTAAAAAAACTCCACACAGGCAGTGCCAAGTTTAAAGAGACATATTTTTTTTCATGTGATAGGATGCTATACAAAGCATCCAACCCGACAAAACCATAAAAAAGTGTCCAATTTGAAAAGTTAAGCATGATCCATGATCCCAGCTGGTATTTGAGAAGTACAGAAATGAAGTTTAAGAAACCCCGTTTGTCCCAGAAATTAAACCTAGCTTGGAAGACAACATATTAAGGTATGAAGCCTAGAGGAGAACTGGTTCCAGAACATACCTACTGACTCTCACTCAAGCGTGAGAGCTGGGTGTTAAACACAAGAAATAGAACAAAAACTAAAGACTCGCTGAAGCCACACGAGATGCCCACCTCCTCACCATTGGCTCCTGGGTAGCCGAAATGAGGGAGAACCCTCTACAAGGATGTTAATCAGTTGTTCCCCTGAAAAGCAGGTCAGGAAGAGATACTGAATTGGATTAAAGATACGTAAATGTAAAGCTGATGGAACTACACGTTTAGATCAACTAATAGAAAGTCTCCTCTCCAATGAGGTAACGCTCCTATCTAACTACTCCGGATCTACTTGGGGGGCATTTAAAAATGAAACAGAACAAAAATTTTTTCTACCATGACTTCAAAGTCTACAGTCTTATCCTGCCTCCGTTTCACTCCAGCACTGAAATCTCAAAATAGGGCCAGAAAAAGACGATGGGCAGAGAGGTATTTTTTCAATATTGTTATATGGTGGGATTAAAAAATGCATAATGTGGTTCATAAAAATTAGACAGAATTTCCTAATTTGAAAAATAATAAATGAAAGATTCTTTAAAAACTGGTTAAATTTTTCCCTAGTGCTGTATTTTGTTTTCTCTTTGTCTTTTGGGGTTTGGGTTTGGTTTTTTTGAGCAAAGTTATAACTGTATATAAGTAATAAGCATTTTAAAAATATAAAGTCCAAGAACCTTTTGGTACTGTATTAATTTCTGCAGAAATTAATTTACATAGAACATGACTTAAAGTCTCAGAGTACATATGCAAAGCAATTGTTACTTTCAAAGGTAGGGAAAATGAGTCATGGGGTAATCAAGGTGGGGTTTATTTAGGGTTTTTTTCAGTTTTTTTCTGCAAGAATTTCTATTTGAGAGCACTGGAGTAAGTTTCTGACTAAACAGAGCAAAAGACCAACATTCTTTTGCTTTCATGCTAATAGGTTAGGCAACTGAGCACTTTAGGGAGGAAAAAAATCCACATTATTTAACACTTCCTTTATAGGGTTAAAGCCTTGGCTTTCCAAACAAGCTCAGTTTTTTGCCCCATAGGATCCCGACCCCTAACAAACTGCATTTCAATGAATTCCTTATGTGGACTCTTTGCATTTTATAGCCCTGACAGATTTTTCTCATTGATGGATTGTCCTGCTGCTTGTGAAGCTCTGGTAAAGTATTTGCTGTTTCGAGAAACATGAAGGTTCACTTTTCTCATGGCTGTTTTAATTTTGTTCATTTTTTTTGTCAGTTTTTGCTTGCTGGTGCTTTGAATATTGTAAAATACCATGATGCATGAGAACAGTGTGCTATCAAATGAGAAGAACACTGAATAATATTCAGACAGGCATAAAATATTAGGGTAGGACAGGTTCTCTTAATCAAAATTGAAAGAGGAAATGTGGTCTTTCTACACAGCCTAAATGACAAATGTGAATGTTCTGCTATGCAAGATGATCACAATAACCTTTCTGCAAATTACAGAATCTAATTGTACATCATTGCCCAGATGATGTAAAAATGCTCCAGAGAGATCCACAGAATAAACAAGATTGTGATTCCTCCCAGAATGAAGCCACAGACTTCTACATTAATCCCCGACCATTCAGTTAAAAACAGGGAGTACTTTACAGAGATCACTGACTTCCACAATGCATTGACCATCCCTCACCCTTTCCTTGTAGCATCCAGCAAGTTTGGTCTCCTGGAAGCAGGAACCTTTGCAAAATTTAACATAATAGTTGCTGGCTATCATTGTGCGCAAGTGGGATCCTAAGAGGCCCAACAGTAAAGCTTAGCTAGGCAGCAGGAAACAAAAGACAGTGAAGGATGAGCTCTGGAGTTTGGAAGGCCTTGCTTTCCTGATGAGAAGGGAAGGTCTGATAATCATAGAATTGTCTAGGTTGGAAGGGGCCTTTAAGATCATCTAGTCCAACCATCAACCTAACTCTGATCCTGCTTGTCTCTGGGGACCTTCCCAGGGTTTAATGCTATGGGGCTCTCCCACATGGTAAGGTGGTTCATCAGACACTCTCTACGTGGATCCTGAAAGGTGCCTATCCCCAGCAGATGTGAACGCCTGGCACGGCTTCAAAGGACTGCCACGTACATCAAAAAATAAACTATGGAGAAGCAAGCTGTTATACCAGCTTTCCCCTAGTCTGTGTGACGAGCCTGTGTAACAGAGGATGGCATCCAGGTAGATTCTGGAATGATGCAACGCAGGTGATTTTCATGGGATGTGGCTTAAAGAGGAAAACAAATGGAAAGGACAAGAAACAGCATAGACCAAGCTCAAATGTAGAGGGGAAACAAAAGAGTGAGAAATCAAAGAAAGAATTAAGAGGGAGAAAAAACATTAAAAGAGAAGAACAAGCTAAAAGCAAAGAAGCCACTTTGAGAAGCCGTGGGTTTGATTCATTTGCCTTCCTGTAGGCATCTCAGATGGCACAGGATGTCTCAAACATTTCTGTGCAGGTGGCAAACGTGACACAGGACCTATGGAAGTGTCTTCTGGAATAGCAGCTTGAGGCGAGGCAGGATAAAACTCAGGCAGCCGACGTGTGGGCAGCTGAACTGAGTTATGAATATCATAGCAACATCTACAATCCTCAAACTTTTGAGTTCTCTATTCCCTCACAAAATCTCTTAATGCGGTAACAGTTCCTTCCTTGCTCACTTTACCATTAGGGGAATAGGTAAATGGGGTACAGGAAAAGCAAGTAATTTCTACACCAAGTTCAGAGGAAGACCATCACAAGCAGGGTACCAAATCTGATTATTCCAGACCAGTATCTTAACCTCTGGGCTATCCTCCTGCAAAAAGGAGATTCGTATTACAGAAATCTGCTGTGTTCAGATTATCTGCATCAGAGCTATGCAGAAGAGGAAGAGTGAAAAAAAAAAAAAAAGGCATCTTAAAGAACTGGAAAGACAATCTGTTTGCCCTTCTCTGGCTATTGTTGCTTTCACACTTCTTGAAAAGATTGATCACTCCTTTTAGTTGAACAAGAGCTAAATTTAACTGCCTGCACAATTATCAATAATATCCTTGGCTGAATTTCTGTGTCCTTTACTGTATCCCAAATAAATCAAAAAGCTACTCTGTTGAATTAATCAAAAAACCCATCAGTTGCTGTTGCTTCTGTCTCAACTTACTCATCTAGCTGCCCAGTACCTGGATATCTTTCTAATAGTGACCAAAGCATCTCAAACTTGTAGAAACTGGCTGCGCATCCAGGCTCACTTACACTCTCCTCATCACTTTATTTCCTTCCACCTTACCAGTTCCCCCGCTTTCCTATGCCCCTCTGCGCTTTCTGTTGAGCAGACACTTCCCTTAATGCTGCTCCCTCCAAAAACTAACAACAGTGGAAGAAATACGATATTTACTGCCCTGATAACGTTTCACTCTGTTCATGGGACAACTTCATTTTTCCGATCTTCTGTTCACTTTTGGCGATAGTTGGGATACAAGCTTCTCAAAGGAGAGACCATCTGACTCTTTACCCATGTACAGCACCGAAGGCAGGGGACCATCATCTTCATTTGTTTGAAGATCCTACCAAAAAGCCATGATTAACAATAATTTATCTTCTGATGTTTCAGCTGTTGACCAGATAGTTCTTTTGTTGTCTATTTACTTGATACTCCCAGTCCTTCCAAACTAGGAAAAAAAGGCTCCAGCAGCCACTTGAAAAACTTTTTGCAACATATTTTCAATGCATAAAAAGTTGCATAGAAATAACTGTAAGATAATTACCCTTCACAAAATTTTAATTATTCAAATTAGATTTGAAAATCCCTTAAGCTGGAAGCAGACACAATGTAATAAACAATCTGTCTCTTGTACAGAAGGAGCACTAAAGCTCAATCCTTGCACAAGGAATCTAATATAATTTATCCTACCAAAGTCTTCAGCAGTGACACCTGACAGGCAATCTGTTATCTCTAAATTAATGAAGTTTTTCCTGGGCCAAGAAGAGAGATATCAAATATAAAATTGTAATTTATCTGTGGCTACCATAGCTTTGCTTTCTTAATTATAATTTAAATTCTACCTGGAAAAAGGCAACTTTGTCCTTTGCAGACTGTCTCTCTGGATTTATCACAAGAAGTATGTGATATTCTTCCTGTCTGCTGGGAGTCAAATAAAAAATAATCAAGCAAAAAGCTTTTCAGTCACAAGGCCAAAATAAAGATCACATTCAAAATAAAAGACCTTGAATTTCAAATGCAGATGCATTCTCCAACTGTCTAGATCCACAGGATATATATAGCAGACTCTTGTTTACTTTATTTAGCTCTGATGATATGCTTTCAGTGGATCAAAGAACTTAAGGAAACCAGGCTTTCACTTTAAGTAATGATGCTTTTCAGGCTATTTCCCCTTGTTCACATTGTGGTATCTGATTTGTTGTACTCAGTTCTGAGATCCAGTGACAATATTTCCTATTGATCTTGATTAAACTCAAACTGAACCAATTTATAATAAAAGAAATGGATTTTGGCACTAAGTAGATTAAGAGTGTTAGTGGTAAAATATAACGTCCCCTCAGCAGAATGATATGAATTTGGTAAGGCTGATTTGATAGCGTTATAGGTATCTCTAGGCTACTTATCACAAAAGGTAATTTACAAAAGAAAGTAATTTCTTCAACACGGAGGAAGAGGCAGATAAAAGCTTTCAAAAAAAAAGCAGAACTGCTAGGGAGGAAAAAAAAACCCTGATTTAAAAGAGATACTTTGATTTAGTATAATACATTTTTCTAATGGTTGCCTGTGACATTATAATCCACATCCTTAGACCCAAGATTACAGTTCCATCAGTGACCATGCAGAGATGATAACAAGCAGAGACAAGAGTTCAGCTGCTCCTCACGTGGGTAACTAACAGAGCTCACACACATTTCTCATTGCACAGCCTCAAAGAGTTAACAGGTGAATTGACTTTCCTTCCACTTCACCGTTACATCTACGAGACAGGCTACTAGTGGTTTTGTGTCTTATCAATTTGGCTTCTAAATTAATCCATATGCTCAAAGTAGCAATACAGATGCCCAATCTTGACTGCCTCCTCCAGTCTGAGCTGTGACATTTCCACAAATACTCCTACTTGTCGAGAAAGGTCTTGGCTGAGGCTAGAGAGGGACGCCCACTATTGGTCCAGCACACCCTGGGGCACAGACTCTGCCCACCCTGGGGCTCCTTCACGTCCTTCTCTCTCCAGACTCAAGGTATCTTCATTACAAGACTGGTGTAGTAGAGCCCGAAGGAAACAAAATCCAAAGTTTCCAGCGTGGTGCGATGGCTTGCCAAAAGAATATTTCACCACCTGTTAAGACAGTCTCATGTCATGCCACACATAGCAATGCAGAACATGAAGATAACTTTGCAAAAACATTTTCCAGATTGATGTTCATCTGTGGAGGAATTTACTGTTTCTTCATAGATTATTAATATATTGCACACTAACTACTAGCAATGTGCCTGATGTGGCAACACTTGCTGATGAGCTACTCTTCACCTTTGGGGTGCTCTAGACCTTTCTCCTCCCTCTTCTTCCAGAGGAAGACATTGACACTGACATAGCACTTCCAGGTGAATTCACTCCTCTCTAGATGGAACAATAAGTTTGTTTCAAAATATTCAGGAAATAATCTCCCAACAGTATGAAAAATTGGAGAGAACAAATATACTCAGGTTCAACTAATTTAACAACTCGGGAAATCTTTGAAGCCACTCAGGTCTGTCTGTCCGTCTTAAAAATAGCTTTTTAAAATATTTACTGATCCACAAGATAATGATTTCTGACTTACTGGAAGAATTTGTGAAGGCATAATCTTGTTACAATCACAAATTCTCCAAGACCAGCTCTATAAAGGAATTTAACCAGCATAATATATAGCTAGCATTATGTGCTAGTCAGGTATTTCTGAAGAAAGTTATGAGCTTTCCTTCTCATTGCTTTCTAGAATTATTCAGCATTTTTGCATTACTGAAGGTCAAGCAGTACCTCACAACATTACAGTGTTCTAAAGCTGCTCAGCTAACATAGCATATTTCTACTTTTCTCATTAGAATCATAGAATCGTCTAGGTTGGAAGAGACCCTTGGGATCATCGAGTCCAACCATCTACCCTACTCTACAAAGTCCTCCCCTACACCATATCCCTCAGCACCACATCTAATCGTCTCTTAAACACATCCAGGGATGGGGACTCAACCCCCTCCCTGGGCAGCCTATTCCAATGCCCGACCACTCTTTCCATGAAGAATTCTTTCCTAATGTCCAGTCTAAACCTACCCTGTCGGAGCTTGAAGCCATTCCCTCTCGTTCTGTCATTAATTACCTGGGAGAAGAGACCAGCACCAACCTCTCTACAGTGTCCTTTCAAGCAGTTGTAGAGAGTGGTGAGGTCTCCCCTCAGCCTCCTCTTCCTCATACTAAACAGTCCTAGCTCTGAGACTAAGCTGAGATAAGCTTGTCAGTTCTCAGGGCTTTATGTGCATCACTTCTTCACGCTCAGCCCAGGTCATGGCCTTTTAGCTCTTGAAGAAATTATTTAGAAGTTATTTCAAAAGCAAGAAAAAAAAAACCCACCGCATTCGGGCAGACACCTGAGGTGGAGGGAACAACACAAATGAAACAGGGCTTTAGGATGGCAGACAAAAAGGAGAGAAAGCTCTGAACCAAAGCTGAGGTCAGTGAGGACTACTGGCAGCGGCAGTGGAAGCGTTCCAGCTTTGACACCCGGATTTTATGTGAGACACTGAAGGCAAATAGGGCTTCATCCTCTTCCACAGGGCCTGGGGATGAGAGTCCAGAACCAGCCCTTTGTGGGCACAGGTCAGTGCAGTTGAACATGTCAACGTGTGGTGTTGCTCACATCAGCAGGGCACAGGTTGGGTCCTCTTTTCAGGGAAGTCTCTGCCGAGCAAACAGCAGTCCCGTTCTATTCAACGTGCTTCAGTGGAAACTGAAGCTCTCTGATGGTCACAGTTTCCAGGCAAAAAGGTCTCCAGAAAAGGAGCCTATCTGCTAATGCTGGGTAAAAAAAATAATGAGACTGGCCTAAAAAGCACTGCTTTACTGTGAGAGACGGCATGTTCTTCTGGGGTCGCTGCTCATCTGGAGTCACATTCCCACACCAGTCAATGGTCCTTATGTAGACAAACACCAAATCAGAGGAATGTACCACAGTGAGGGCACAATTAACAAGGAGAAAGAGTCCAGGATCTGGACAAAGGACATTTTCTATACAGAGAGAGACTTAAGAAAAAAACGCAAGGAAATTTAGAAAACAGCACTTCCAGAACTGAGACAAAATAAAATAAGAGTGTGATGCTGTGGCCTTATGCCTGTTACCATAGTCACCAAGGCATGCTGCAGAAACAGCAGCTACAAAGACAGGCTGGAGTGACCTTCATCAGCAAGTCCTAAGCTATGAGGCCTCTCAAACTCTTCAGAAGCAAACTGTTTGCACTGAGGCTGAAACCACGTTTCTGTCAACAGCTCAACAGAAATCTTCATCACCACACCTAAGATGGAAGGAAGCACAGGATCACGGAATCATTGCATGGTTTGAGTTGGAAGGGACCCTAAAATCATCTAGTTCCAACCCCCTGCCCTGGGCAGGGACACCTCCCACCAGACCAGGTTGACCAAAGCCCCATCCAGCCTGGCCTTGAACCCCTCCGGGGATGGGGCAGCCACAGCTTCTCTGGGCAACCTCTTCCAGTGTCTCACCACCCTCACAGCAAAGAATTTCTTCCTAAGATCTAGTCTAAATCTAAGAGAAGAGGCATAGGCTAGCTACTACTGAAGACCACCAGGAATACGGTACATAGCTGAATTCAGCTGGTACAACTGGATGGAAGAGGCCACCAAGTTAACAGTCTTTCACACTTGAAGTGGCTTGGAACAGCACAGAACAGTGGCAAACAACTCTGGTCTTTCTCCTACAGATCAGCTGGGCTGGTGTCCTCCATCCAGTGGCAAAGATGGAAAAATGGATCACCATTTTCCTTAAAAATCACTTTTTTTAATAAAAAAAATAAAATTAGACAATCTAGAATTCCTGCCTTCAGTCTACTCTTTTCTCCATTGACCAAATACCATGATTTCAACCTTCCCTTGTGGTCAAGTTTTCCAGTGTTCCACTATTCTCTTGGCTTTTCTCTAGACTCTCTCCCAACTTGCAGGTAACTTTCATTTTTAGTTATATCTAAATTAGAGTTTCCTTAAATTACTCCAGGCCCTTGAATCCCCTTTTATTTTCTTTTCAGTGGCTTTGAAAAAATCAGTCACATGTAGGAAAATAGTTTGAGAAACACTTGATGTGTTTTAAACTCGGTGGTGGAAAGAAATATGTTAAGCACTGAAAATCAGCTTACATGTGAAAATGGATCTGAAAATGGCATTGAAATGAAAAAGCAGCAAAGGAGATTAAACTACAACAACTTGATATTCAGGGCTAAATCCTATGAAAAAACAAAACAAAACACTTTGCACATCTCTCATCAAAAAGATACCCATTCCTCGGTGTCTTACTACACTTGGAGCTCAAATGTACAGTTGGTCTAAATACTCTTATCAACCATGACCACCACAGCAACTGAAATCTCCCAAGAACCTCTTAGAGTCACTCCAGGATTGGATTATAACACCTCTGTTTCTAGGGGAAGGACAGGGAGGCACAGGAATTGATGAAGCAGCTGTGCCAGCCTGCAATTAATCACGTAGTATGCCAAAAGGAGAGCTTTAAACTGGACATGTAGATGGTGTGCAACACCATGCCTATACAATCCTCTCTCAACCACTACTGAGCAACAGAAAAAAACAAAAAAAGCATGTAAAACGAGAGTACAAATTGATAAAGAGGTCCAAATCTTGATTATTTCGCGCAGATAATTAATTAGATTTGTGGATCTGAATGCATGAGAAAGACAAGCAGGATTAGTTTCTCTATCACTTCCCAATATAAACATACGTATGGCAACAATTTCTTAATATTGTCTATCATACCTACTCAAGCTGACATATTTTTTGTAGCAACAGAAGCTAAAAATCAAACATACTGGTGCAAAAATAAGTAAATCAAAGGTTACCGGGAATATTTCTGTAAGCGTAAAGCCTGATTTGACTTTTTTCCTTTATACCAAATGCAGTCCCTGAAATTTCTACCTGTGTAAAATAGCTTCTGCAGCAAGTAATTTCTTAACAAAGACATTTTTTAAGTGACTTTGATTATATGCTTTCGTAAAGAATGCTTTTCATATAATGAACCATAATGGCTTTAAAAGGCAAGCAGAACTGCAGGCATTGAGAAATATAAATGTAACCTCTGGCAGCTACTTACAGATTACAAATGCACCCCAGTCATAACATTTTGCTCATTTATAGGAATATAAAGGAGCTTTTCTAGGAATACAGAAGCATTTGTCACCCAGGGGTATTGAAGGATGTTAGACAGGAGCACTTTAGGAAATACATGATGTTCTTAGATGTCACTTTAAAAAATACTGTTTTTTTTTTAAATTTAAATATATAGACATCGGTTCTAACAGAGATCACTCCATGCATTATAACAACACCGAAGTTTGTTTAACGAAATACCTACAGTTGCAGGGATAAATTGCCTGTCCAGGGATGTCTCTCTCAAGTATCTTCAGGATTCCCTTGACTGGGTAAGATCACAGCCTTAACAGTGCAAATCCCTTCAGAGCCAATGGGATTTATCTCGTAGGGGGAACTCTACTGCGGTGTTTAGGCCCACGTGCAGCAGAATCAGAGCCCGCCGGTCTCATTGGAGGGCCTCTGGAAAATCCAGCCTCACACTAAACACTTTCTAGCATTTACACTCCGGGTGAATATTCCGATTACCAGATGCCTGGTGCTGTTGCAAGACAACAGGAAAACAAGACCTAGGACTTTGAGTGCTGCAATGAAAATTGATCCGAACAACAACTCTATACAGAAGGAAGGAACTTCACTTCTAAAACCCGCGAATTACAGACTGAAACCGGACCAGGCATGTATGGCATGACTCTACAGTAACTTGGAAGTGATCCACACTTGTGACCTCCTCTGCTTTGCTTGCCTGTGTGGGGCAGAAAGCTCCCCCAGTTTGCACCCTAAAAACGCGTATGGAATCCCTGATCTCTAGAGGTTCCCCTTCAGCTGGGATGGAAGCATCGCACTTTACAAACAAGTACAATTGTGGGCTTTATCTGGTATTTCACTCTGTTAACAAAGATTAGTACCAAAAGGATTTGTGAGAAGTTTGATGAAAAGTTTCTTAAATGCCAAGGTGAAGACTGCTACCAAGTCGGTCCCGTTTTTATCCGAAATATCTATATGACATCCAACTTAGGGCAGCAAAGTATATACCATAGTTGATCGTCAGATCTGCCCCTAAAAAGCCAGCTTTCTGCTCAATGGTAGAAGGCATCGATGTTTGGCTACCAAGGTATGTAGAAGAAGGGATGGCTACAAAGGAAACAGATGTACCCTGCACCATGGTTTGCAAACCCTTGTTTTGCACAGGATTCCAAATTATTATAGTAATAATACAGGAGAGGAGTATTTACAAGCCCCCTCTTGATCCAACATACCTATGAAGAAGTACTTGTACTTCAGTCTGAGTCTTGGCACCTCCTTGTTGCTGAATTCTACCTCCCCACTCCCTTCGTACAAGATAATTAGCATGGTACTTGAAGGTAGCAGCTCCCAGAAAGACTATGGTTTCCAGGGAAATAGATTATTACTTTCAGAATCCTCTTATCTGCTATAACAGCAACAAAATACTCTAATAGAAAGATTTAATGCATTCCAGCAAAAAGTCCCATAATAGCTGACATACAGAAGTTGTGGAAGTTGGTCAATACTTTGCTTCTTTTATAATTTATCTCTGGGTATTAGATTACATACTATAAGATGCAGTCTATTAAATTTTGCCCAATGCTTGTCTCTGCACAGACAGTGAGGTTGCTGATAGAGCTGAAATAACTCCAGTTCTCTGCAGGGACTATGGGAGGAAAACAAAAAAGAATGCTACCTACATCTATGAATTTTAAGAAACAAAAGTCTTTAAAGGCCTTCCCCAGTCCATCAATCAATGGGACCATGGCATACCCTTTGCTCAATGCTGTTTAGGGGGGAAAAAAGTCCCTCCAGGTATTTGCAGTGCTCCTCTGCAAGCACTTTACACCCTTAGACCAGAGATCTATAAAAGCTGTCAGGCCAGCTTTTGCCCCATGAAGGAAAAGGTACCAATTCCCTAGTGCTGTAGTCAGATTCCCAAATTAACTAACCTCTGTCTTGTTCACAAAATGCAGCTATTGCAGCAGTACTCTGGCACACTGTTTCCTTCCATTTAGAAGGAAAAGCAGCATTTTCTGCCTTCCAGCAAAGAGCACGTCATTTTCTCCTCAGCAAAACAAGAAGGTAGCTAAATATTTGCAAACTTTAGAATGGGGCCATTACACTGATTGCCTGTCACAGGAGCGGCTCAATAGTAAACAGTCAATTTCATACTTCACTACAAGTCCTTACTCTAGAGTAAGTTTCTGGGATGGTCACTGCTCCGAGCTTGTCCGGGGGATGCCCGCTGCAATCACAAGGCTATAAACCTGAGGACTGCAGGGAATGAGGCATCCAGGGGTAAATATAAATACATATATACACACTACCATATATATATGGTACACAAACACACACACGTGTGTGTTCCAATGATGCAAATATATATTATTTTTTAATTTAATATACACACACACATTCACACCTGTATATATACTCTCCAATAGACTCCAGCCTCAAACAAGCATTAAATCCATGGTACTAGAGTTAATCTGAGTTAAAATTGTGGACTCACATAGAATGCCAAGTCCTCAATACCTACTGGGTTTATCTAGAGATAAACGGTTACCAGTTCACTTTCCTTGGGAACTCAGACCCAGCCCACATATCCTGGACTCCAGGGAACTGATAAAGACAAAAGCAATTCCACTGTGCACCATTTTATCCCAGATGGGAGAGTTTTGGGGCCAATCTCTCCTTAAGGTGGGGACATCTGGGTGTTCTGGCATAAATTAACACCAGCTTACATAGCATCTCTGCTAGAAATAGGTGGTACAGCCCCATCTAAGTCTCATGTACTCCAGGAACGTCTAATTTTGGGTTTTTAAAAAAAAAATCACAAATGAGGGCAGACCATATAACCATAATTATGCTGTTCACCTGTTTTCAAGGATTCTATAGAAGACTATTTTTTTACTCATCTTTTATTGTCATGATATGAAATAGTTTAAATAGTTTTATTTAAATAGGAAATAGTTTTATTGAAATAGTTTAAATAAAAATCTAAATATTAAATTAGCATAATTATAAAATAATTAAAATCTTAAAACTACTCTTTCAAGTCTCCTTGAAGTATATTATTTCTAAAACAATTCCATTAATATATACATAAAGTGCAAGTCAATATACTAAATGGAGCAAAACTTTTTTTTTTTCATATATCTGTCGTGTTTACCAGACTTCCTTCTACAATGCAAAAAAGTCCATTTGTACTGAAATCCAAACCATGACATTAAGGAAATGTAACATCAAGTACCACACACAAACCTCTTCTGACTCCATTAATAAATTAGAACGCTGTGGTAAAATAAAGCAGGAAAAGCTTTATTTAATGCACATTATAAACTCAAGGAACCAGCTATTAGTGAGTGTTATTTTACAGATGTAGTGTCCTAATCCTTAATGATGATCCCAGAGCTAAGAGACAGAAACCTTGAATTGACTTACGACCTACCCTGTTTTGATGTAAACTACAAACACACATTAAAATCTGATGCCTACTTTAGACTTCATGTCATGCTGAGTGATAAAACTTCAGAACAAGACTTCTACATCAGCACTCCTGCTCTATTTATGGCCCCTCCTCTCCCCCCCCCCATTGTAATTTCGATGTGTCTCATGTTAATTTAGTCTGTGCGATGCTCTTGGCTGCAGTGATTCCTGGAGCCCTGCAGGGAAACTGGTGAAAGTAGAGGCAGGCGATTACGTGAGGCATTCCCAAACTGTGACGCAGTGTCAAGGCAACGAAAGTTAACGAGATGCCTCAATAACGATGCTACTCCTCTGAGGGCAGCTCTTCCCAAGTCACCCACGTGCTTCTGTTTATAAAGACCAAGGGCTCTACATCAAAAGCTCATAATACGCAAAGTCATAACAAGACGTCGTTATAATTCTTAGCTTTGTGCCTTTTTATACTTTTCTTTCGGAGCTGAGTTTTATGCTTTAGATATCACAGAATCACATGGGGTTGGAAGGGACCTCTGGAGAGCATCTAGTCCAATCCCCTGCCAAAGAAGGTCCACCCAGAGCAGGTCCCACAGGAACGTGTCCAGGCAGATTTGGAATGTCTCCAGAGAATGAGACTCCACCACCTCTCTGGGCAGTCTGTTCCAGGGCTCTGCCACCCTCAAAGAAAAGAAGTTCCTCCTCATATTTAGGTGGAATTTCTTATGTTCAAGTTTGTGCCCATTTCCTCTTGTCCTGTCCCTGGGCACCACTGAAAAAAGCCTGGCCCCATCCTCCTGACACCCACCCTTGAAGTATTTATAGGTCTTGATCAGATTCCCCCTCAGCCTTCTCTTCTCCAGACTAAAAGCCCCAAGTCCCTCAGCCTCTCCTCTTAGGGAGATACTCCAGGCCACTAATCATACATACCAAGATTGATAACCACAATGGAAATCCTGAATGTTGCAAGAAATCATACCCGTTATTCAGTAGATGCCATTGCTTCCTCAAATTTCAATTAATCCCAGCACCTCAGCAGGTTGCTAGGAGGCCATCAGAGATGCCTTCACTACTTCCGTAAGAGTAGCGAAGCTCAGTCTTGTTAGCTGCAGGTATTGATCACAGCAGCAAGAATAAAACCGTTCCAGTTGTTAACGTTCTCCCTTTCTTAACTCTCTCCTTCGTTTCCTCGTGTGGGGTGTTCTCCCCTTCCCATCCTCAGCCGCTGGCAGCACAGTGAGACGTTCACCACGTCCTCCAAAAGGGAGCTGCGTTTGGGTAACGCCCGAGAGGGTTGCTGCAAAGAACACCCCGGCCCTCACGGCTGAGAAAACAGCATCGGTGCAAAGCTGTGTGAGTAACGTCAGGCTGTGCGACGCAGTGTCATTAACAGGGCTACAACATACCAGCCCGCTGCCTTCTCTTCCCATAATTAATGGATTCTAAATCTGCCCCGCAATCAGGATGACGCTATCTAAAGTAAAGGTTTTGGGATTCAAAGCAGCGCGTTGGCACGGCGTTTCTCTCACTCTAACCTTCAGCTATTTGCTGTTCTGTTTCAGAACAAACACGCGGCCGGGAATGCCTCAACATCTCTCTTGGTGTCACGACCCGCAGATTCCCAGGGAAATCACTGCGCATGGATTACAACACTGCTCTAAATAGAAACATTTCTGAGGTTTCAGGGTCATCTTTGGGTAAGAATAAAATAGAGAGTTTTACCACAGCGATACAAGACTGCCCATGAACATGGACAAGGCAGTTTTTTTTATCATCAGCTACGAAAGTAGTATATCAAAGTATATGAAATCCATTAAAAATTCACAGACTT
>JAHREE010000402.1:24134-38714 GCA_033628505.1 Tringa tobata | reverse complement strand
GAGTCCAACCATCTACCCTACTCTACAAAGTCCTCCCCTACACCATATCCCTCAGCACCACATCTAATCGTCTCTTAAACACATCCAGGGATGGGGACTCAACCACCTCCCTGGGCAGCCTATTCCAATGCCCGAAAATTCTGTTCACTCTCTCCCCTCCAAAACCAGGATTTTCTGACATACCTGGATTTACCCTCCTCCCTGTAACACACTTCTCTATCAGTTCAGTAACCATCACAATTTCATCTCTCTTTTTAGGATTCCATTTCACAGGATGGAAATAGTTTTTTTTTTGTTTCTCTTGTGTATTTACACAAACCCAACTTCCTGGTTAACTGTTTTGAGATATTTTCAATACTTCCCTACGCAGGTGGATTTCAGAGATGGAGTGACTATCAAGGCTCCTTTCCCCTCCACCACCCCACCTGTCCCCCATAACTCATAAACTCAAGTAATTTAAAGTCTTAGGAGCATTCATGGCAAAAGTGCTCTAGAAGAAGCATGTGCATTTGCCCAAGACACCTTATCTAAGCTATGTGCCATCCAGCCCAGCATACATTAAGACATTTTTTTGATTCACAGTGTTGCAGCTCAGCATATGGTTAATCTTTTCTTCTGCTTGAAACTCCTTCATCATATCTACCCCTTTTATGAACTTCCCTTGAGGCTGTAGCTGGATTCCTCTACAGGGCAGCTGGGATAAGCAAGTCTCCTGTCTGAAAACTACTGATAGCAACCTCCCCAGCCAAGCACTACAGGCTCTTGTTGGAAATGTCACACAACAGTAAAGACCAAAGAGGTGACAAAATCACACAAGAAAAATGGAAATTTTGTTTTAAAAAAAAAAAAAAATCACTAGGGGCAGAATGGCAGACCTTGTTTCACAGTACCACATAAGAGAGCAAAGAAGGGAGAGCTACTTATATTTTGAAGCAGTCATTTCTTGAGCTTCTAGCACTTACCTAAAAATCTATCTTATTTGAAAAAAATCAGAAGCTTTCCCCCAAAACTTTCTGACGTAATAGGGAAAAAAAAAATATTTTTCTTAGTTTTGAAAACAGGGGTTATTCTAGTTTTATGTCAAACAAAATACTTTGACAACCTAATTAATTCATAGAAGTTAAACAGAAAATGAACTTTCCGAAAATGAACTTTCCGCAGAAACGTTTAATAAATTTTTAAAAAATGAAATGCCCTGACTATGCTAGAAACTGACTTTTAAAATAAGGGGCTCACAGAACGACAAGAAGTAAAATTAGTTTTGCTGATTTTTGCTATGAATTAAAAGCATAATGAAAATAATTCCACAACGATGAAAGTAATTGACAAACAAAGTATACTCAATTATTTTATCCACTGAGGGGCACTTTTCAATGCTTTTCACTTTGTTCTCAATGTAGAAAAGAGATTCAATAGGAACATTGCCACCACCCACAATAATTATATTCATGTTCATCACAATTTATACCGGAGGAATCACTTGCAGAATATTCAAATTACTTTGTCACTGTGCTGTGATTTGCAAATGCAATTAAAAATAACACAGAAAAGTTTCCCGCATCCCCAAAGATGACCTAGAGAACACTACAAAAATAAAGCTCAGGGTCAGGAAAACTGGAGAAGTGATAAAGATGAAAGTCTTTTTAAAGTTGGCAAGATCTAAAGATTTCCTGACATCTTTCCACTGTAAGGATGGAATTGCTGACACAAGCATTTTATCATCAAGGCTGCGTAAGGTTAACAGTCTTCTGTTGCCTCTTTTGTTCTGTCCATAGGGAAAAACAATCACCCCTAATGAAAAATGCATGCAAATACACATCAGAGGTATTTTCTGACTGTCACTGGACTCAACTTGAGCTTTTCATATGAAATTTTACTCAACAGAAGAGGTAAAAGAGGTTTGAAACATTGTTTTCTGAGCTGCCCTGGCCTTAAGGGTCTTGTGCCCACTCTCTCCCATCCCCATGTACTTTGGAGGTGGAGAAAAAACAGAAGATAAATATGACCTGTCCAGGAAAAAGAAAAGAAATGCTATGTTCTGTGTCGTGCTTTGGTCAAAGGGGAAAAAAATATACTGCATGCCCTTAATATTGCAACTTGGATCTCACAAATCTTCAGAACAGTTTCAGAGATGACGTACAGATGTTTTTATTTGCAGACATCCTAAAGGCAAAAGGATGCTACAGACTGCTGAATGCAGATCTCTAGATCTCTAGCCTGCAGCAGAACAGAGCTTTACCAGTGGATTTACAGTTGGCCTGCATTTTGGCATTATGTCAACTATATATTAAACACAGACCAAAAACTGCAAAATACACATGGCCTGGAAAATCAGTTAGTAAAAACTTATTAGGTAAAGAGCATATGGGGTCTATCCTGTGCTTCAGAGTATATGGTCTGTCAGGAAAAATAAATAAAATAAACAGAATTGAGAGCAAAATATGCTGCAAAACATGAATATATTACAAATCTAAACATATAGATAGTCAAAAATCTATGAAGGGCTATTAAACATAGAATCACAGAATGGTCAGAGTTGGAAGGGACCTTAAAGATCATCCAGTTCCAACCCCCCTGCCCTGGGCAGGGACACCTCCCACCAGACCAGGTTGCTCCAAGCCCCATCCAGCCTGGCCTTGAACCCCTCCAGGGATGGGGCAGCCACAGCTTCTCTGGGCAACCTGGGCCAGTGGCTCACCACCCTCACAGCAAAGAAGTTCTTTCTGGTATCTAATCTAAATCTCCCCTCTATTCAATTTAAAACCATTACCCCTTGTCTTATCTCTACACTCCCTGATAAAGAGTCCCTCCCCACATTAAGTTATACTTTCTGGCAAGTGGAATGGTAGACGGGGAAATACAAGCCTTCTACTGCCCTCAGCACATGTTGGCTCAGGCAGCAAGATCCTCTGAAAGACACACATACATTGTGAGCCACAAGATCTTGGTTCAGACAAACACTTCATTTTGTGCTTAGCTTTAAACTAATCAGATGTGAGCACAGAATAATTGCCCCTTATTTTTGTTTAGTTTTTTTGGTTTATTATTCCTAAGTGGAGATAGAATCGTAGAATCATCTAGGTTGGAAGGGACCTTTAAGATCATCTAGTCCAACCATCAACCTAATTCTGACAGGAAAAAAAAAAAACCACAAAGAAATAAGCAATAAAGATCACCAAGCCACATTCCTGAGGACCATGTCAACCTGTCTTTTGAACACCTCCAGGGATGGGGCCTCAACCACTTCCCTGGGCAGCCCTTTCCAATGCCCGATAACCCTTTCCATGAAGAAATATTTCCCAATCTCCAATCTGAACCTCCCCTGGGGCAACTTGAGGCCATTTCCCCTTGTCCTATCTCCCGTGACCTGGGAGATGAGACCGACCCCTGCCTCTCTGCACCTCTGGGTGTAGAGCTGGGAGGCTGAAACAAGGTCCTGGGCCCCACAGGCAGGCATGGGGGAAAGCTGGGAAGGGACAGTCATTCCTGACAGCTGGAATGACACTGAAACACCATTTTAAAAAAAATAATTAAAAAAAAAAATCTAGTTTTGACAGCTACTTTTTGCATTTCCCATTTCTTCACCCAATGCTTTTAGAATCACAGACAGCTCTCACCTCAAATAACTGAACATCTTTGTCTACCCCTCAAGGTAGCATAATCCTCAAAAACCAGGTAAGCTCTGTTGTATGTATACTGGCTATATACATGTCTAATATATACGTATATATATGTATAATGGTACATATATAATGTGTGTACACTGGCTATATTTGCATGTGTGATGCTCAAATACATTTTCCACAAGGCTCCACACATACATGGGACTCTCCCAGGGCACGGCTGCTGCTGCAGCAGCAAGAACATTACATTTAATGTAGGTAGAGACACCAGCAATCGGCCAGGTTTTCACCTGGTGTAAGATAATCAACATAAAGGCAGCAGGCTGATGTGAGCTTCCAGCACCTGAGAATATATATTTCCACTTCAAGTTATACCATGTTACCTTCAAATTAGTAATTTTGATGTGTATCACATACAGGAGAAGTTTACACAGCATAAGCCTGGCATCAAAACGGGTAAGGGCCAAGATGTGAGGAGACAACTCTCAATCCTCCTGGGTCCAGGGTTCCCAGGCAGGAAGGTACGTGTTCCTGCATTGAATACATCCATACAGCTCACACCTATCAATCATAGAATCATCAAGGTTGGAAGAGACCCTTGGGATCATCGAGTCCAACCACCTACCCTACTCTACAAAGTCCTCCCCTACACCATATCCCTCAGCACCACATCTAATCGTCTCTTAAACACATCCAGGGATGGGGACTCAACCCCCTCCCTGGGCAGCCTATTCCAATGCCCGACCACTCTTTCCGTGAAGAATTCTTTCCTAATGTTCAGTCTAAACCTACCCTGTTGGAGCTTGAAGCCATTCCCTCTCGTTCTGTCATTAATTACCTGTGAGAAGAGACCAGCAGCATGCACCACACGTGGAAAAAAGTCTAACCTGAAACTACTCCCACACAGCAAAGGCATCCAGGAGATGTCAAATAAAATGTAAAAGAAAAAAAAATAAATCTCCAGCTCACTTTGTGAAGTATGTCTGATCTGTGTGGAAAAGGGAGGGTGTCTGGGGAGAGCCTTTCCTCCCTGCGATGGGGAACAATAACACTTCCACCTGGTGTATCAGATGCACAAAGATGTTATTTCTTGTTACTGGACTCTACAGAAACACTATGAAAGCAGGTTAACAGCAGAACACAGACACCAGGCAGTGAATAGGTGTTGCAGTCCAATAATTATGATGTTTTTGCTGGTGTATACAAAACCATTTTACAGTGACAGAAGGGCATTCTTGAGGGCATCACATCACTAGGCTGAAGCTAAATATGTTGAAGTAATTCCTAAGTTTCCTAGTCAGTGTGCAAAGCAGGGTTGCTCTATTTACTGACCCACTTCATATGGTCCCTCCACTTGGCAATTTGACCCACAGGCTGACTAACAGGTGGTCTGGGTCCGAATCCTGACCACCTTCACAGAGGTATCACCATTGCCTTGCTGCTCAACCGAACTGCTCATGGGGCCATGTAATAAAGAAGGAGCAACTCAGGCCCTCATGAAGCAAAAGTTGTTGTGGAGATGAATCAACACATTAAAAAAAAAAAAAAAAACAGCCAAAAAACCACAAAGTAAAAACAAACCCCACAAACATTCTCAGCTAAGCCAGATATATTTCAATTGATTCCAGAGAACTCGCATAATGTGAGCCAAAAACTGGCAAAGGGGCAGAGCAGCCCTTGAGTTTCACATACATTTCAGGGACCTGTCTCAGAAAGTCAGCCCTAAAACCATGAATGACAAGACTTATTGAGGCAACGAGGAGTTTTTTCCCTCCTCCCAGTTCCTCTCTACATAACTCTCAGTTCTTCCAACCAAAGAAAACTGCTGCTGATCTCCACTGCTGAGGACCTGTGCCCCGAGAGCCAAGTGCTCCCTCACAGGGATGAAGGCCAGGACTGCAGCATAGATATGGGTCAAGGACAACGCTGCTTCTTCACTGTTTGGAGTTCATGATGCTACACAGTGGAAGAAAGATGTGGGAAAACTAGAAAAAGGCCAGTGGAGGACCACCAAGATGCTCAGATGGCTGGAGCACTGGGCATAAGAAGGGATCTGGGTTTGTTCAGCCAGGAAAAGACAGACCTAAGAGAATCACAGAATCACATGGGGTTGGAAGGGACATCTGGAGATCATCTAGTCCAGCCCCCTGCCAAAGCAGGTCCACCCAGAGCAGCTCGCACAGAAACATGTCCAGGTGGGTTTTGAACATCTCCAGCGAAGGAGACTCCACCATCTCTTTGGGCAGCCTCTTCCAGGGCTCTGCCACACTCACAGGAAAGAAGTTCCTCCTTGTGTTTAGATGGAACTTCTTATGTTCAGTTTTGTGCCCGTTCCCTCTTGTCCTGTCCCTGGGCGCCACTGAAAAAAGACTGGCCCCTTCCTCCTGACACCCAGCCTTGAAGTATTTATAGGTGTTGATCAGTTCCCCCCCTCAGCCTTCTCTTCTCCAAACTAAAAAGACCCAAGTCCTTCAGCCTTTCCTCATCAGAGAGATGCTCCAGGCCCCTCATCTTTGTAGTCCTAGTAGAAGAGTATTTTCTGTCTCCAAATACCTAACTAGTCATTACAGAGAAGATCAAGCCAAGCGTTACTCAGAGGTGCTCAGGGAAAGGGACAGAGCAATCATCACAAGGTGTGACAAGGGAAATTCTGAGAAGATACGTAGGATGAAAAACCACCATGAGCTGGTACAGCACTGCAACAGGCTGCCCAGTGAGGCTGAGCAATCCCCAACCTTGGAGATATTCAAGACACAACTGGACACAGAACTGAGCAACCTGACCTGGTGTTGAAGTTGTCCCTGCTCTGAGCTGGAGGTCAATGGGTACGTTGTTCTACAATTTTGAATTTCAACTTCAATGAAGAATCAGTGGCTAGCCTGACAGAGAGAGGAAGAGGCAGGGATGGGAATGGGGACTGTACAGGCTGTATATGTGATTGGGAACTGCACTGAGAAATGCTCAGAGGGAAAGGACAGGTAAACATTTGCTCCCATTTTTAATAAACTAGTGTTAGGTCTTTTCCTGTTATAACGTAAAAAACCCCAACCCTATCCTTCTTCCAAAATAGGAAGAAGGCAGCCTGGTACACCATCTTTTCCTGTTTCTTGTGACAAAGCTGTATTGTTGGGGTTCTTTTTTTTGGGGGGGAGAGGAGGGGATGGGAGGTGTTTGCTTTTAATGAAACAAATCCACATAAACAGTTTGCATTTATTCTGCAAAAAATCAGAGGGGAAGGAGGACTGCTCTTTTAGACCACGTAATTGTTTGGGTCTAGCCTACACATTGCACACCTTCAGCCAGGCCTCAAGTGAAGTGAAAACACCTAAAATAAGATGTTGACGCGCACAAAGAGAAGAGGGAGCAATCAAACTGATCAGTACACACAGGCAAGGAAAAATTAGCAAGATTAAAAAACGGTGACAGACGGCCCTCTGTATTTGTGCGTGGGTGGTCATTGCGTGGGGAGCAAGCACACGGCTGGAGCAAGGGAGGCTGCAGGAACCCTCACAAAGCATCAGCACAGAGTCAGGATATTCCCATATTCCCCTGTTGGCTCTAGCAGCTGTGCAGGTTGACTCAAATTTGCTGAAACAATTAGCCGCAAAACTCGCAGCATCAGCAAATCGGAAGTATTGATTTATGCAGGTCTCAGCCTGGTCAACCAGGAAAGGTCAGGGAGGAATTTTATGATCCCCGGAGAGATTTGCTGCTGTGTAGCCAGGCAAACTCCCTCTGAGCAAGGAGAAATCCCAGCTTATAACCACTCAAGACTTCACAACTTGGCTTCCTGTATCAAAGGGATCCTCCAAGTAGAAATTCCTCTTACCTAAAAACACACATATACACGCTGCCACACCTGTAAGAACTGGTGTGATTCGCAGGAAGCGGTGCCACCAGCTAGGACTTAAATCCAGTCCCATGCAGAGCCAGCACAAACAGCCCACGTACCATCAAGTGTTGTGCCAGCACAGAGAACCGGATTATATTTAACCCCCACAACCTCATCCCGCTGCGAATAAAATCAGCACGAGCAGAACCGAATCTTTAAAGGAGAGCTGCCACGGGGATTTGATATCAAGTTCATCACAATTTGTAATAGGCATAAAGCCTAAATAGTATCACGGATGTAATCTGTGTTCCTCAACGTGTGGCTCTGATCTGAATTCTTTTATGCTGACTGAACTCCCACACAATTCAATTCAAGATCAAGTTTTGTATTTAAACAACTCAAAACATTAAAAAAAAAAAAAAAGAGACAAAGGGAACAAAAGAGGCCCAGGTGGAAAGCCGGTTGACACTGTATTTTTGCACATTTATTCCTGCTCTATGTCCACGGGAGTAATCTCTGTAGTCCACTATATTTCCATAAAATCACTGATGGAGTAAAATACCTCTTGGTGCGAGTATGAATCACAGAAACGCTCACATTGATGAAGGACCATTCCCCTGATTTATCCCACACTAATCAAGCACTGCCTTTTTTGATGAGGGGGGGTGAGGAAGGAAGAGCTCTATCACTCCTACGTCACCAGAGACCACAGCATCAATTGGATCCCAGATGGGAGTACAGGCATTTTCTCCTATCTCTGGTAAAATTAGCTACTGCAGATTCTGTGCAGCAAGCAACAATACACACCCACACATCCAGGATTAGAAAGCAACTCATTGTTTTGAAATTATTATGCTCTTTACTACAGCTCAGGTTTACATAACAGAAAGAGTAACGGGATTTGATATTCTACAACGCATACGCTTTTCTGGAAAATGAAATATTAATTGTAAGTCTTAACAATTTGTCATTTGTTTCTAATGCAGCTATAAAAACATTTTAGGCCAGACACATCAGTGTTAATTTTTTGTCCATATATGAACACCTAAGTCTCTCTCTCCTTATTTTTTAGTATGTGGAAAGATAGTAAGAAGTTACCGATTCTCCCTTTAATTTTAGGCAGGTAGCCCCACTAAAAATTCTCACGTGGAGATGCTGGCCTTTGTTAACCATTGTGTCACTGTAGCTCTGTATCAACACCATCTTGTGGTTATCAGACCCACTCCTGCATTGTTTGCTAAACTAAAAATGTTTTAAGGCTCAGTTCTTTAATTGTCACAGCATCATACTTTATCTAAAGTTATCCAGCCATCTGTTTGGGTTCAATTCACATTAACATGAGTGTGCTTGCTCTCCATATCTACATAAAGTTATGACCAAATTCTGTTAAGCCTGCATAGGTGAAAGACAATTTCTTATCTTTGTTCCCAAATAACACAGAAAAGAACATTGCAGAGAAAATACGATGTTTTCCTAAAACTTTGGATAGGAATTGCATTTTGTTCTAGAATAAGATCTACAAAGAAAATCTACTTCTGTCCCCTTCAGGACAGACAGAGATAACTCCTTTGCCTAGGCACGGGGCTTTACACATTCAGGTGAGACCTTGCCTCATCCTACACCAAATGAACGCTTGGAGACCTCCCGTTTTGCTAGGGGAGACACTGGATGGAGATGAGGATGCAGACAACGCATTGAGCTTTCACAGAGAAACCTACAACTGTACACTCTGCATCTCCCCAGAGCCACCGTTTGTAGAGAGGTACAAGGTGGAAACCCTCCATGGAAGGTGGAAACACCTAAGCAGGTTCTAGCAGCGCAGAAAGGTGCATTAACAAATAAGGAACCAAGTTATCAACAACCCTAAATTAAACGGGGAAGGTCAGTGGGAACTGAGCTCTTTTGAAAGTCCCAGAGCTAAAAACCTTGGATGAAACACACTCTCTATTTAAACACTTTACAGTAGTAAAGCGGGTCATTTTGGCCTGACAGGAAACCACCTACTCATAACTGGTATCGCTGAAGCTGGTTTAGATGTCAACCTGTCAGCTTATGTAGCTTAGAGTGGAAAGGTGTTTGTGACTCTTCAGAAAGCCTTTTCCAACCTTTCTGCTATTTCCACTTTTTTTAAAAAAAATTTATACAAATAAAAAAAGACAAAAATCCATCACAATCCACCAGAAGTGGACTTATTTATATCTTTTTTTAATGATGACACCTTCCTTGAAGCAGAACTGGAAATACCCTGAGCTTCAGAGAGAGAGAGAGGAAGAATAACAAGTGCTTTGCATTTGAGACTAAATTTTCACAGCCTTTTTTTTTTTTTCAGATTCATTAAGTGTTCAAATATTCTAAGATGCATTAATGTGTAATAAAATTTTCTTGATTGGCAACAGCTTTCATGCAAGTAAGGAATCTTTCTGTATAATACGGGGTAAAAAAAAAAACAAAGTCCTTGAAGCCAGAGGGGGGAAAAGTCTAGGATAGGTTTATATCACTACTTCAATCCCACAAATGCTCCTGATAACAGCTACTACCGAGCAATTCAACACCACTATTAATCAGTGTGCTTCGTGGTAAGCCTTTGGTAGGATGGGCTACTGATGGGCATTAGAAAACAGATATTGGTACGAGTGCTTTGAGTCAAAGTGGAAATGGGATACTAGAGGGGAAAAAAAATAAATATATATTTATTGCTCACAAAAATAGATCCTTCAGAAAAGTGACTGGCAACCTCCAGTCACTCCAGATACTGCACAGTCCCTCCTTAAAAAAAAAAAATATAATTTTTTTTTTGGGTTCAATTTTTTAAATTCTTTCCCAGATAAACACTGCCTATAGAAAAGATCCCTGACCACAGAAACCAGAATGGAACAGCACAATCTGAGTTGAGACACTGAGCAAAACGCACCGTACTCAAACTTGCACTCATCCTGCAGTCTGCAAACATGTTCTTGACCCAAAACGTACATCAGTCCACATCTGAACCACATTTGACAGGGCTTGCTCCTCCCAGTCCCACCATGATGCTATGTCATGACTCTTGGAGACGTGACTCATTAAGGAGTTAAGATGCCATTCAAATGGCACACGTGTTTGTCAGCTAACAGTTGCCTAAATGTCCTCCCAATTTTGCTTCTCAGCTTGGCTGTCAAATCAACCTAGATTCTCAGCCAACTTCTGAATTACCATTTATTTTTACTCTAATACAAAACTTTACACAAAAGATGCTGCCACTATGCTTGCAACAAATATGTTCTTGGACTGGTGCTACAGGAAAACACAATGCCAGGATGGTATAAAAAAAACCCTCTTCAGCTCTGCAAAACATCAGTGAGGGTTACCTTCTCTGGAACATGCTCTTCAGACCCTGCAAGCACAGATTTCATAGGAGGAGGGTTTTGGGTTTTTTTTTCAGTACAAGAACAGAGAGCAGAAGTAAGTTCAAAAGCCCAGGGGTACACATAGCACCTTGACTTCACTGAATCTGGAGTGACAGCACTTCTGGGCTAAACCCTAAGGCGACCAGTTGGGTGAAGCTCCTGTGGGCTCAGCTGGAGCTCCTGACAGCAACAAAGCTTATGAACGTAGCCCATTGCAGACTCCCTCAGCTTCCACGTTTGCTCTTTATGCACTGCTGTCTTAATTACTAGGCAATGCTGCTCTCCCTTTCACCTCCCCTGTCTTTCAGCATTTTCCCCAGGTACTCAGCGCTGCCTACGCGGGGTGCTGCCTCTTTATTCCCAGCTTCCCACCACACGGGGAGGACCTTGGTCAGCCCTGCAGACCCTGAGGGAATAGTCCTGTTCCAGCAGTACCATCTGTCCCTCCACTCATGCACGGCAGGAGGCAAATAAAACAAAATGAACATTCAGTGCCCTCTGAAAGCCTGCATCGTTCGGAGGCTCAGCACTGATTTTCAAACTCACAATCATCTCTGAAGTCCACAGCTGTGCTCACCTATCCAGTAACCAGATGGCCCAACAGAAGTCAAATCCTTTTCTAAATGGCTTCAGTGGTTAAGTTTCCAACAACTTGCTGGTTAGACACACAAGAAGAGAGGAAGGGAAAGAGAAAGCAGCAAGGAGAGGATGACAGGAGAAGAGAGGGACAAAGAAGGGAGAGAGGAGATGAGCAAATATGAAGGAAGATATGACTGTTCTGATCCTAACTCTGCTCACACGTTTTTGCTGAGATTTAATTAGGACACCATTTGGAGATGTGTTATCAAGAAAGTTACACCTTGGCAGTTTGCAAGACTGTCACATCATAAAGAATATATTCATTTCTTTACTAATTAATCCAGAAACTATTTGAGAATATAGAAGGAGGACTGTACTTTTTTTTTTTTAAATCAAAGACATTTCCCTGCGCTGTAATACTTCCACATTTCTTGCAATCCAAATTCCGTATTTCAAACACATATCTCATCTTCAACTCTCCAGCTCATTTTTTGACCTCAGCCAGCCATCTTCTCACCTGGACATGAACTTCATTCTGTTGTGGTTGTTTTCCACATATAACAAATCTGTTCCTTTACTGCTTCCTGAAGGTGGTCCCGCAGTGAGGGTGCTGTGGTTGCACCAGCTGGCCATCCCCTGCCTGCCTGGGGTCTCTTTGGCACTTTTCTCCCAACACATTTCTTCCCTGATCAAGGTCAGCTGCAGGGACATCTGCCCTCAGCCTGAACCAGACCAACCTGTGTCTGGACTCAGCTGTGCTCCTGCCTCTCTTCAGGCCTGACTACATCCAAGAGTTTTTTCTTTTCCTTTGTTCTGCTTTTGATCCTAGCGCCTCTGCTCCCCCTGAGATGAAAGTGTGGTTAGCACAGATCTGAAAAACAGGAGGCAATCAGTTAAATTCTTTCTCTTCTGATTAGCCTCATTATCCATTCCTTATGTGTTTTTTTTTTTTTTAACAGGCCTAAAATGTGTCCTATACTTACTGACAATTTTATTTTGAAAAAATTATTTCATGCTTACAGCAGATCCATTTGAGCAGTGTGCCCTATATATCTAAAAAGTTCATCCAAACTGCATAGAGTGGCTACCCCGGTGTGAAAAGCTAACACCCACATAAACCAACACTGATTTAGGTGATAATGGCAAGTCCAACATCTGGAAGCCTAGTTTAAGTACAAGTAACAGTGTCCACACACTCGTCTGTGAAGGTTTAATAAGAGCCACATTTTTATATATTCCTCTACATGTTCTGCATACAAATAAGTCTTTAAAGAACTTCCTGGATCTAAACCTAATATATGCAATTCATGTGAAAAAATAACCTAATTTCTCAGATCTCAAAGACTATTCTCCATCAAAAATGGATCGCCTTTATTCAGTCAAACTTCTCTGCATGCAATGCTTTATCTGCTTAACGTGCATTAGCCCCCGTGCATGTGGGTCACTTAACTGGGCTTTGCTGAGACAGAAAGTGTGAATCATCAGTAGAAATAACCGCGTTCCCATGGCACTGCAGACCATCACCTACCTCCACGACACACCGCTAACGCCTTACACAAGGGGACACAAGCAAATGCTTCCTGCTGATCACAGCCTAGAGAAGAAATCCAGATTCTCGGTGTTCCTCAGGCAGCTTTTAGTGTCTCATACCCCTATTTTGTTAGAAGACATCAGTGTATACCTATAGTGTTTTTAAATTAAAAATCTGGGAAAAGTAGGATTGACAGTTTCTTAAAAGCATGTGCAGGCACATGCGTATACAATATAAAGACGTGAAATGTTTCTAGAAAAATAATAGGGATTTCTTTGCTAATCTAGGCTAAAAACTGCTTTTCAAATAGCTTGTTTTAGTGACAGCCCAAGACTTTGGCAGGTCTTCCTCTCCTCTTTTGTATCACAGATAAAAAGGATTGATTGCAGTTCATGGATGGTAGCGCTGGTCTCTGTATCACTACAAAGCACAAATTTAAGTCTTGTGGGTACAAAAAAATGGGGTAAAAGTCACTCCAAACTGAGACTTCAACAGAGCATCAAAGGAATTAATCTGCTACAGAGACACAGAGAACAAAGCAAATCAGAGGATCTTATCTGGGAGTAAGCAGGAGCTTTTGTTAGAAAAGAGGTGGTAAGAAAAAGAAGGAACAACAGAAACAACTGAGAAATAGCAACAGGGCACTGGGAGTCCAAAACTAGAGATTTGAAGCGTGGTCCAGCCACTAGAAACTTCTCTGTGCCCCCATCCATACAAAGGCCACTGACCTCCTTTCCCATTGCCCCATCAACCGTCTTAGAAAAATATCTAAACAAAATTTTGCCATTTAAGTGATTATTCACACCAGTCCCCAATTCTGCAGAGTGGTCCTGTCCTACAGATAATGAAGAATAATCACTAAGAAAAAGAAAGAAAGGTAGAGCAGCCATGAAGAGGAACAGGCTATTTCCAGCATTAAGCTTTCTCACAGCACAAAGGGACGCTTCAGAAAGGGTGTATGTGTCTTTACCCCAGGCCTTACCCTCTCTTAAGCAGATTGATAAACTCCAATTAGCAGAGACTCAACATGACAAAGTGACACAATTGCTTTTCCAAGTTGATCACTGGTTTATGATTCTGGCAGCTATTGACTAACTAGATACTCATTAGGTCAGGAACAAATTATGTTATATTCGAGAACAGCAAAGGCTCAGTGATGCACAGCACTGATGCTGCTGAACATTTTGGGAAGAGTGACCCAGCTCTTGAAACACTTTGGACTGGAGGCTCCAAGCAGCTGAGCTTGCAGCAGAGCCCCATGAACTAAACCGAACAACAGTTCCCCAGGGAAAATGCTCTCCGTGTTCAAGCTGTAGAGCCATCTGCTACCCCTTCTCCCCCCATTTTGCAGTCTCCAAGGTGAGCAGGAGGACCAGCGGGGCAGGCAGTGACTGCTGCCTGATCACAGGTTTTGGTAGGCATGAATCCCACTGTGCGTATTTAAGGCAGGTGAATAAATCCCCCTGCCATCTCCAGGTGAGTTCAGGAAGCTACTTCACTCCATTGTGTGCCTGTAAAGTCACAGAATCACAGAACTGTCAGAGTTGGAAGGGACCCCTAGAGATCAAGTCCAACTCCCCTGCCAAAGCAGGGTTGCCCAGAGCACAACACTCAGGAGCATCCAGGAGGGGC
>JAHREE010000402.1:0-14334 GCA_033628505.1 Tringa tobata | reverse complement strand
AATCCTTAGGGTTAGCAGGTGGGGTTAGGAGGGAATGATTAAGTATCATAGAATCATAGAATTGTCTAGGTCGGAAGGGACCTTTAACATCCAACCATCAACCTAACTGATAAAAAACCATCACTAAAAGCCATCACTTACTTAATACCTGGCATTTTTACTTTTTACACAGTTGGAACATTAATAAAATACATACTTGAGGAAAAGACCAGGGTGATGAGATGGACAAGTTTTCTTGAGATCCATGAATGAGTTTCTGCATGGCCAGGGCTGCAGGGATCCTCAGCTCCCTCCCCTGGTGAGGACAACTGGCCCCATTGCAAAAGGGGCTGCACAAAGAACTTGGCTTTAAGTGATATCATTTAGGTACCAACAGTGTGTATATATAAATATTGCTTTTGAAAAATCTAGGCATAGATGTGCTTGACACATTTCATCTTCTTCAGTCAGAAGGTCACAGGCCAGAACCAGAAATATCTGCCCTTTTAAGTGGCAGCTAAAAAGGAACGAAAGTCTTTCAGTAGCACATCCTTTGAATCTCTCCTGAAAGAAAAGCCAAAGATTATGCTTAAAAAGCATAATCATCCACATGCAAGTTTTCATAGCTCTTCCCTCCCCCATCAGATAGATTTATGATATTCCTAGTATTTACAGTATGAATCTAGAAAATCACACCTTTCATTTGCATAACAATAAAAATGAATATTGTGACAATATCTCTTTTTCTTTTTTAAAAGCCACTCCACCACAATCTTGCCTTCATTGGGAAATTCCTCACCAGTGGTGAGTTCCTCTCACAAGTTGGGCACTTGTAATGGGAAAAGCTGCATGACATCAATTTGATTCCATAAATGACTCTTTGCTCATTAATTGGCTGATAATATGCATTATGAGCACATATAGCATCATCTAACCTCTCTGGTTTTATTCCTGGTGCACATTTACACAATGCTGTTGCCTCCACTGTTCATGCGTTCTAAGAGAGGAGCTGTGATGAATGATGCATAATCCTAATCCTGAAATGTTTAAAATTTGGAGAAGGATGACTAGCCCTAAGTATCCTGATTGAGTGTGTCTGTAATTTAGGAAGGCCGTGAAATGCCAGGTAATATATACATGCAAAATCATAAAAACATTTATTTTTTTACAAAGGTCATAGGATTTGTTTTTCTTCAAGAAGACAGATGTGTATAAACCATTGTGGACTAATCATGCTGGTTTCATATCTGACACAGCGTTTTCTAAGTATCAGTAGATTTTTCCTCCCAGTCACCTGGAGCTGGGCTATGGAGGTTTGAAGCCCCCTCTCCTGCAGCAGATCTTCTTGTCCTGATACTCACTGATTTCAAGGAAGCAATAACAACTCAGAGCAACCAGGGATCTTCTTCCAGGCCTACAGAAGATTGTGTGCATGAGGAGCTCTGCCCAGCTGTTGCTACTAGCCTTTGACCCACCAGGCTTGTCCTAAAAAGCCAGAGTCTGCAGGGAATGGTGTGGCCTCTGGCCATAGGAGAGGCACTTTAATAATGAAAACCATAGACCATAGCAAAGGATTAATCCAAACGTCAAAGAGGCACACCCTCTCAAGACTTGGTAGCATCAGTTGCTTTAAATTGTGGAGTCTAAGGACAGGTTTTAAACCTATGGACTCTCTGAAGATACCCTTAGCTTCTGATTATCAAGGATCCTTATGCAAATCTCTCCACTCCTCTTCTTAATATAGGGTTTGCTCTTAACTGAGCTAGATTGGTCCTGACTTCTTTTCGGTTTCTTGACATAATCCCTAAATTGTTCCAAGGTATTCCAAACTGATCTGAGCTTTGGGGATGCCAGTGCTTCTCTCATCAAAATTAGTAAGATCAGCACACTGAAAATGTGGAACATGCATTTCTATTTGCAGGAAGAATATCTCATTTCCAATGGTTCCAGTTGTATTATTAATCATCCCAAAGGTGTCCTGGACAGATGGAGGGGCAAGCAGCCCCTGGAGTGAATTAAAACAGTTCTACCTGTAGCTGGCCTGACTGACTTAAGAGATTGATATTTAGCTGGGGCTAATGTATGCTTCAGCATATATGAAAAGTTGTGTTCCAGGTTTGTTTATTTATTAATTTAACATATCTCTGCAGCATTTAAAAGAGCTAAATGCAAACAGCAGGGACTGGAGACAAGTTAGCCTGTGTATTTAGACCCTGGCAAAATTTTCTCTGGCCCTACCCCAGACTCCATTTCTGATCTGTATCACCTTATTATAGATGTAAAGCTTGATAATAAGCACTCCACTCATCCGGCAACTGTCTCTGAAAGGAGATGCTTTTTTTTTTAACTATTTCAATCATTAGATGAAAAGCACTTTGGATGCTAACAGTTGCTCTAACAGTCACTATAGGAACCAGACTCTCTAACTGTTGCAGGCTTCCTAGTCCTTGGCATGTGAGACAGTGATTTTTTCACACTGTGGGGAAAAAAAAAAAAAAGTCTTTAACTAATAACGTTATGCTAGTCTTATTTTGGAAGCAGCTTTTTGCAGCTTTTTTGCATCTTTTATCAGAAGCAGCCTTGGTAAAATAAGTTATACATCACCCAAATTAAATTTTAACACCTTCTCCCTTCCCTCTCCCCTCTTCAGAACGGTATTGAGAAATGTTCACGCGTTGCTACTCTCCCTGCTGTATCTCAGAAACGGCACGCAGCGAGAGGAGAGAGCTAGCCACGCGGTGATGGTACATTCTAACGTCTCTTAAAAACAGTGCTTTTAGAGGGAAAACCTTCAGTAAATCTTAATCAGCAATGAATTGACTATTACCTGTCGATTAAAATTTAAAAACCTGCAAACGCAGGTTTAGATGAGCACATGGGGTATAATCAATAATGAATGCCTTGCTTCGTAGAGAGAGGTCGTGGACTTCATATACTTCTCTGTATTCCCTGAACACCTGTAAAACAGGGAGACAAAATGAAATCTGTCCTACTAAGGAAAATGAGGAACAGGGACAGAGAGCAGACTGGAGGCTCAGGCCCCTTGGCACTGTACTGGAATAAAGATTTTCAGTGGATGGGGCAAGGAGAAAGCATGAGTAGAACCTGGTGGTGAATATTTTTCACTGTGCGCTGATTTCTCTTCACCTCACCATTCAAAACCAATTTTTTTTCAGGTACCCTTTTACTTTTCTTTGGAAGTAGGAGATCTCGTCCTGTCCCCTTCAACGTCAAGGGAAGAATTTCTGATGAAGGTTAATGGAATAGTTGATGAGCGTTAAAGAAATTTCAGAGTGTTAGCAGAGTGAGTGCGGGTGTCAATAGTTTCTCTATGCCAGCGCTGACGTGCACCGTAACGAGGAGCTCAAAGGGGCTGCTGAGAAGTGACGCGGAGGCACGGGTCAGGGCAATGATACGCACAAAGCTAATTATTTCAGTATAGTTGATATCTACCCGTGAACAAATCTTTGAAGCCTCCCCTGCTTCTGTACGTCAAGCGTGAAACAAGTTTCTTCTGATCCTTTGCGTCTGCCAGGAAAAAAAAAACCAACCCCTTTCTGCTGTTTGCCAGCATCTGCTAAAATGCTCCTAAAATCCTCAAACAAGATTAAAAGATACGGGCGTTTTGGGGAAGGAAGAAGAGGAGTCTTCTTAGAAAGTCTTTTTTTCTCATTGCACCACCTCAGAGTTGGAGCAAGGTTGACTTCATCTCAGCAGCAGGGAGAGGTGAGATGTCTGGGGCTCTGCCTCACAGGTGGAAGTCCACCTCTGTGCCTGACCCTGCCACGACACCCGTGTTGGAGGTGGTGTTTGTGGGAGCAGACCCACAGCATGAGCAGGCACGCGATTTCTGCCCCTTCAGTTTAACCTCTGCAGAAGGAATGGGATGAAAAACTCGGAGGAGATAACATGATGTCTCAAGGGTTCCTGGGGAGGCTGGGAATACTAGCTTGCTTCACGAGGACCAGACCTGTTAACCTTTTGGATGGAGTTTTCCCCGACACGATGCCTCCATCCCTTGTCAAAAAGACTGGGGTGCCAACAGACCTGGATTTCTGAGGCAAACTGTAAAACCTGAGAGATTCCAGCCCGGCTGCATATTTTTGGTCTGTTTGCAGGATTTCACTGGGACTGTGGGGAAGTAAGGTCCATCTGATGCCAGGAGACTCCCTTGTAGCCTCCATGGTAGCCTCGTAGAGAGCTTGTGCTGAGGTGTGGGCTGCTGCAACGCCTTTCCTGAGCTCTGCTGGGGCAGCCCTGCGTGGGCAGGCATCTGCTGCTGCAAAGCCAGGAACGGCTGCTGCCACCCACTGCAGACTGACTGCCTTCTAGCCCGGGGCTCACACAGCTCTCGGGGGGATCTCATCAACGCTTAGAAATACCTAAAGGGTGGTAATAGCCAAGGGGATGGGGCCGGATTCTTCTCAGCAATGCCCAGCAACAGGAAGAGGGGCAAGGGGCACAAGTTGGAACGCAGGAAATTCCACCTGAGAATGGGGAAAACCTTCTTTCCTGTGAGGGTGGCAGAGCCCTGGAAGAGGCTGCCCAGAGAGGGTGTGGAGTCTCCTTCTCTGGAGATATTCCAAACCCGCCTGGACACGTTTCTGTCCAACCTACTCTAGGTGAACCTGCTCTGGCATTGGGGTTGGACTAGATGATCTCTGGAGGTCCCTTCCAACCCCTACCGTTCCGTGATTCTGTGATTTGGGAGACGAGGCGGTAGGTGCTCAAAATGCCAGACCATTACTAGACGAGTGGGTGGTAACAATCTCACCTCCTACCCTTCCCTTCCCACCCAGGGAAGAAAAACAAGAAAAAAATCATGATTTAAGGCATCAGGCGCCAAGTCCCCGCCGTTTCACAAAGCCGCCTAGCTACACCCACGGTCACGTGAGGAAAGCATCCCTGCCTTCAGCATTTCATGGCAACTGGCAGAGGTGAGCCTGTGGTCGGAGTTCGCTCCAAGGAGCCCCTTCACAACCCTCCTCCCCAGGTTACGGCCAGGCGTGAGCCAGGGGCTGGTTTTGGTTCAGCCCAGCTGCATGACTCTGGCTCAGGATGCGGAGATAAGGGCTGAGGCGCGAGGAGACGCTGTGAGAAAGCACCTTGGCTAAAGATGCGCAAAGCGGGGAGAAGAAAACAGCAGGCAGAGGAAAACAGCAGGCAGAGACAAGTGTGTTGAGACTGGGATCGACAGCAAACCGAGGGAACTGCACAGGAAAAACCGTGGCCTGAAAAGGTGTTAAAATACAAGGGAAAAACAAGGACTTGGAAGAGCAACGCGAAGGTTCAGCCCTGTGGCAAGAAGAGATGGAGGCCAGTCCTTGGTCTGCCAAGAGTTGTCCATTGCCTTGCTGGAGCGGTGGCATGTTAGCTCAGCAACTCAGCAGGCTATAGCGAGCTGCTTTGCCAATGTATGTGGGATATACTGCATGGACCCTGCTGCTTTCCATCCGCTCCTGGTAAAAGTTGCCAGAACAAAGTGACTGAGGGAGCCTGGGCGGAGCAGTTAATGAGTCTTTTCTCCCTCTTCCGTGCCTCAGCGCTCAGGAAACTTTTTGCAAACTCTCTCAGCCCCTCCACAGCCAACTTTGCTTTGCAGGACTGAGCTGCTGAGCTTTTTATTCGCATCTAGACCTAATGACCTGGGTGGGAGAGGAAAGGTGATGGCGACATATGGAGATGCAGGGGTGAGCAGGGAGCAACGGGACGTGATAAAGATGAGTGGAAGCAGACCGAACCAGATTGGTGGAGTGTAGATGTGAAAAGATATTTTAAGTCATGCTTTATAGTACTTGACTCATCAAAATATTGCTTAACATGTCGAGTTTACATGACACATTTCCGCATGCTCTGAGATATAACTCAAAACCTTGATCCAAAAGCACAGCGCTGCCAATTCCCGGGCTCCAAAATTAGCCTGCAGATGTCAGAAGGGCAGTAGGATGGGATCGTTCGACAGCAGGACCCGCAAGACCCCTCTGCTGACATCATCTTTTGCACCATTCATTATTTTGAAAAACTCCCTTATGTAAAGAATTTGGAAAAGTCAAACAGCACTCGGCAGGAGAGAGGGAGAAGTTGTCTATGCTCACATTGAAGTGTATCACGATGCAAACGAACAGATCCTGCTTTCCATATTGATTATCATCTTTATAACCCAGATGGAACACATTTAACTTAGGTACACTATCGAAATGGTTTTAGCAGGACACAAAAAGAGAGGGAAATACTTTGCACAAAATCTTTCAGCCTGTTAGGGCAACGAGAATTAAAGGACCACACAAATGAGTATAACGATATCAAAACCTATTGCCTGGTTCCCACAAACAGGTCACTGCCCAATTAATGTTGGTCTCCCTCGTCACCTGATACAATCAAGAAACAGCCCTTGGTAGAGCACCAGGTGGAATTGCTTACATTTTTCATGGACTTTTAACAAGAGGACTACAGAGCTCCTTTGAAGCTCTGGAGTTGTGAAGCCCATCCCAGCTACTATCAAAGTCAATAAAAATTTCTGTTTGACTTGAATAAGCTTTGGCTTATTCATACTCTGCGGCAGAAGATGCATCTCTCCATGTATTTTGGCACTGTGCAACACAAACCAACTTTAATCGTAACGTAGGCTTTGGTACTACCCAGCCCTAACGTGCAATTGCCTATGCAAAGACAAGGAACAGTTTTGCTCTTAATTTTCAGTGCAGCTGTTACTTTTAATCAGTTTTTAACGTGAGTTTCAAGGCACACATTATTCTCAGTGAGCCAGTGTCATTAGGTGAGAGTGAAAACATTCTCCTTTTGAAATGGAAAAACTCCAAGCCTTATCCCTCTAATTGTGTTGCATCCTAGAGGGAACAAAATTAAAGCAGGAGGCCAGCATTTAAGATTGCTGAGGAAATCAAATTCCTTTGTAAGCCTTAAGTGTAATTGTTAAGGGTGGGTTTCATCTCCCTTCCCTGTAGCCCTCTACAAGTTAGACCTCTGAATAGAAATTAGGCTCTACTTAGACAAATGGATGGACACACTCTCCTCCTGAGGCAAATGACAGCTGTTGCCTATGGCCTACACGCTATGAACTTTAAAGCTAACATTTTAAAATGGATCAGGTTTGGACTGATGAATCGAAGTCATCACCGAGAAAAGCCACCGGGAAGATTAAAGTAAATGTCTAGCCAGGTAGGTGCTGCTCAGTGCCTGAAAGGCCAGAGGCTGGAAAGGGGAGAAGGAGAAGAGGTTGGGATACATATCAAATGATGCTGTGGTATCTAGTTCAGCCAGCGTGGTTCAGACAGATGGCCACCATGAATATTTAAAGAGATGTGGCAGGTGAATTGTAATGGAAGCAGAAACGATGCTGGTGTCAACATGGAACCATAACAAATGTTGCTCAAGACCATCAGTTCAGAACTTTTAAATTTTTAAAATATTTTTTACCCTTCCAGGATCACAACATCATTTTGGTGCCACAATTTTTACCCTGGTGATCTGTCGTGTACGTGACAGTTACACCACTGCATTTATAAACTCCAGCTGTACGTCCCTTGTGAGGTATTCACAGCAGCAGTCCCAATATTTTACTGTAATATCTTAATAAATCAGCTCATGCACTTTATGACTGGACTGGAACATCAGTCATGAGAGGAACATATTAGGAACAGCCATTTATTAATCCTAAGAGAGGCTGGGCATAACTCACCCCAGAGCAAGCTGCTCGAGAGCTGACACAATTTCAAAACAGACAGGACGACAAAAGGCAGCACGCAGAACGCCCCCAGTTTTTTTCTCACACCTAGAGAGATCCTTCTGAAGAGCGTAATTAACTTCATTAGGAAAATCCTCTTACCAGTCTTTGCTGTATCATCTACCTACGGAGAAACTGAAGAGACGAACGATGAAAGATTTTTCTGAGCTGGCCAGAACGGCATGAATTTGGTCTGAGTTTTTCTGGAGAGCAATGAGGCTCCTTCAACGGTCTTGCACGAGCGACGTGTCAAAGTCTACAACCCCGTGAGGTTTCTGGGGAACGTGCAGATTGAGGACACTGGGGCACGTGCTGATGGGAGCTAGGGATGGGAATATATTTAGTGCGTCGCAGCGCTGGTCAGCAGGTGACAGAGGAGGGACTGCTAATGACAGGATAAGCTGGAGAAAACAGGCCCACTTTGGAACAAACCCTTTGCTCTAAAAAGGGTGCTCGTTAGTGGTCGCAGCTAAAACTGCAGAAGTTGGATGTGTCATTTGAGGGAGGATCTCCAGGTTTCGACATTCGGTTTCACCCTGAATTTTACTGAGCGTTGAGAGAGATACGAGATGAAATTAAAACTCTGGCTACAAACATCATGCCTGTGCTATAAATTCTTCTTACCCATTTCTGCTTTATTTATGCACTTAAAAGGCAACTAAATGAAAAATGGATTTATGTGCAAATAAGACCATATCATATGAAAGATGCCTAACCAGAACATTTTTACTCCTTTGGTTTTTTTGTGTTTTTTTTTTTTTCTCCAAGATGCTCTCTGAAATATTCAAGTGAGACCGATTTAGGGTGCCAAACAGGGCTGTTTGCACACTCTGACAGAATTCTTACCGACAGCTTGAGGCATAAGTCTATTGCAGACACAAAGAAGCAATCTTATAAACAGATTAATGCAACACTAAGAGGAGGTTCTGTGCCTGGTTACGCACCACCCTTTTGCTTCTTAAAATACGTAACTGAGAACAAACAACCAGAATATATGTTGGATAAGATAGCACCATTTTTTTTTCTGCTGCTATTCATAGTTAAATTAGAGTTCAATATTGTGTTGAAAAGAAGGTTGAGCATAATTAAAATTACTGCTGGGATTTCAAATATGACTGTGCTGAGGTTCTGCTTTCATAATTCTTCATTTGGATCAACTGTGTAAAGTGAGTCAAGAATAACAAACAATGGCAGACACAAAATTGAATATATCTGAGGGATAGCATCTGTAAAAACCAATTTAACTATGTTATCACATATAGTATAAATCTACAGTTACCTTTTTGTTCACAAACAGCGTTAAAAATTTACCAAACCAAGTTTCCATGCAATTCTGGCTGAGTTTTGTTATCCTGTGCTCACGGGTGGAGATCCCAACCACAGAGTGTCACCCACCTGTGTTGGCCCCGTGGTTCAGGCCATCCTTGAGCCATCCCCACTCGCTGTGCTTTGATTCACCCCCAGGAGCAGTCACAACATGCAAACTGCATTCCTTTTGTTTGTAGCTAAACCAGAAAACGTTGGTCTCTTCTCCCAAGTTCCAGGCCATGGGACAAGAGGAAATGGCCTCAAGTTGCCCCAGGGGAGGTTCAGATTGGAGATGAGGAACAGTGTTTCCCCGGAAAGGGTTCTTAAGCCTTGGAATGGGCTGCCCAGGGCAGGGGTTGAGGCCCCATCCCTGGAGGGATTTCAAAGCCGGGTTGCCATAGTGCTTAGAGACATGGGTTAGTGATGGGTTTTATCAGAGTGAGGTTGATGGTTGGACTAGATGAAGGTCCCTTCCAACCTAGACAATTCTACGATTCTATGAAATGGGGTTGTCTCGGTGATCTTTTGAGGCAATGAGCTGGAGTGGTTTCCAGCCAGACACTTCTATCTACAGTGTTGTCTTACTTGGTTTTAACTCTCTGATTCTCTCTCAGTTTTTGCCTTAGGTATTATTTGCGTGATCATGGTTTTATGTATAAAACCTTATCTGCACTTCCTTTTTTATTTTTCCTTTGATGCAAACTAGTTTTACTTATTGCAGATCTAGGAGTCTCTCTTCAGGGATGTGAAATGTGCTGTGTGTAAATGATGCAAGCACATTGCTGGCCCTGCTTTGCTGAAGTTACGAGCTGTGAGAAAGAGTACGTCAGAGACCCATGAGCCTTTGGAAGGTGTGATGTGATGATCACCGAAGGGAGAGAAAAGGATGCTAGAAAAAGTGTCATTCTAACCTTACATTAAAATCATTAATATGTTTCAGTAAGAAACCAAGGAAGAGAGGAAAGATGCCAACACCATATAAAATCTAGTTGGATTTACTGTCACTGCTAATTCTGTAATTATAGTTCTTACCATACATATCAGATAATAACACTTTTTGCCACATGCAAATCTTTGTTCTAAGGAAGTAAAAAGGGGATAAAGAATTTCCCAGTTACCAATATTTTCAGACCCTGTTAAGCACGGTCCAGTGCAGCGTATAAATCGCAAAAACCCATGATATTTGAAACAATTCACTCTTATTATTGCTCTAGAGAAATTATAAACCCAGAGGGAAGAAATAATGTTATTTTTTTATGAGTAAGCCCCTTTTATTCAAGTGCATTATAGCAAATGTTTAATAAAATGAACTGAAAGTATGAATGTTCCCTGTTTTCCTCTAGAGGGAGCACGACAGTCAATAAATGTGCAGCATCCAGAAATACCAAAGAGCTGGTACTTTGTAGTTTAACTTCGAACTGGAGAGAAAAAAGACTGTCAGCTGTGTTTATAGCATATTATGATGTATTAGTATTATTCATACCTTCATTCCCCTGAAGTGTCTGGTTGGTGATTCACTTACCTCTACCCTGACATTCATTGTCCTTATTCTAATCTTCATAGTAATCCAGCTGAAATAATTTGAGAGTGGAAGGAAAAGTTAATTCCTACTTACATCTTTAGCTGCAGCTGTATCTTATGCATTTTCAGTTTTGATTTCCAATTATGAAAGTCTTTATTGGTGAACAGTTGTCGTCACAGGAGTGCTGTGAATCTTGAGTTTGCTTTCTGCTTCCAAATTGGAACCAGACATGGCATTGTTTCTGGCATACCAGCCCTGCCAGTTTTCTGCTACTAATAACTTGTTGGTGATCAGTTTAGTAGTTTTGATAACTGCACAAAATGTTTTTCAACTACACACAGATTCTGTAACTGCTCATGGTAATTAGCCTTCAGGTCTTTCAACCACATTTATAAGAAATGCTTCCTTCTTTCATATTAGTGCTAATTTATTTTTGTATTGTCTTCTTGGAGGTCACTGGTGCAAAATTTGGAGGGCACTCTCTACCTCCCAAAACCATTCTGGTTACCCTGAGGAGTTCTACAGTCTTGTGTTATGAATGAATGTCAAGCAGACCTCCATCACTAGAGATCTCATAAATCCAGCCACAGGAAGCGAGTCTTGACAGCAGATAACTTTAATGCTTTTGGATTAACCAACTTTTGGAAGCAGAAGAAGTTGCCAGTAGATGTGAAGATAGAGATTTGCATAATCCAGACTGAAATACTTGTCCTGTTCCCAGATTTATTTAATCTTGGAGAAAAATAAAAAAAAAGTTGCCACGAAGTTTCTCCTCTTAATTAATGCCTAAGGACCTAACAGTGCAGATTAAGGGAGCTGTATTCCTGTCAAGATAAGCAATGCAACTTCATGGGAAAATATCTTTAAGCCTCTTGCAGCATTTGTGATCAATAAAATATCATGTTACATGGTTCCCTGTATTCTCTTTCCCTCTTCCCTTCCCTTAAATTCAAGGCTCTTGAGATCTGCCAACAGAGGAACTTTGTAGAAGAGACAGTCTATCTTCTGAGTAAGTAATGCTCACGGTGATAAATTACAACATGCTTTTAATCTTGTTATAAAGTTTATGCTGCAAAAATATATGATGTATTGTCTAATATCATTTAACACGCTTCCCCAGAAACAAAATTGGTATGCAGTCAGTAGAACCAAATAACACGATTTAGAAAATCAAAGCAAGCACGGGTTATTCATACGATGTCTTAACTGCACATATTGTGTTACCGCATTTCTATTTTGGTGTTTTTCTGGGGCTTTGGAGGTGTTGGGGGGGCTGTGGGGAGCAGGTTGGGGGGGTGCTATTTTTGAGACAATCTCCAAGAGAAGAGTAAAACTGTCAGTTTGAAGAGAGGGGAGAAATGTTTTGTGGACCTTTGGAGAGCAGAGTAGGATTTAATCATGGATTTATTTAAAGAATAGTTCAGCATTTCTACTTTTTCTTACTGGATGTAAACAGCCCTGTATTTACTACAAATTAAAAGTGTCCACGAGGGCTCTTTATTTCATGTCAGCACATGCTCCCCCTCATGTTAGATGTTGCTGCAGTTCATAACCCTTAATATGACCCAACACATTCTTAAGAAAGACTCCACATCCCAGTCCAGCAACAGGCTCCAAGGGCTTGTTCAGGTTATACTGATTGCTCTGGGATTTGCATCCCTCCATCAGATTAGATTAGATTTGATCTTGGTTGGGTTCGTCTGAGGCAACTTCACAGTTATAAAATTCATACTGAAAGAGCTTCTTAAAGCACTGAGCATTGATAAGCATTTAGGATTTATTGTCTCTTTACATATTTTTTTCCTTCTAGGCAGAATGGGTAATAGCCGCAGTGCCTTGAAGATGATAATGGAAGAGTTGCAAGATGTAGATAAAGCTATTGAATTTGCCAAGGAACAAGATGATGGAGAGCTTTGGGAGGACCTCATTTTATATTCTATCGACAAACCACGTAAGCGGGATAGTTTCTCAGAAGCCTTGTATGTTTATTTTTTTATTATTTTTTTGTGTGGAATGCTGTTGCAGTTAAAGGATTGAATTATCCATGTGCATGCTAAGGTGGTGTTTATGGATGGCCAGGGAGGTGTTCTGGTTTGTGGAGCACAACACATCTGTCCCACTGTGCATAAAACCTTCCGGTAAGGCAGCATGTGGGCATGCTGCAGAATGAGTACTTAGGGTTTTAGCAGTTGGCTAAGCTCTGCATAGTCATGTCCTTAATGACAAATAAAGAGGAGAATGGTGCTTTTAATTTGGCAGAATGAGGCTTTATTTTTAGACAGCCTCAAAACACTGTCTGCAGAGTTGATGAGGATGTTGTGTAGCGTGTTTATTGGAGCTGCTTCCCTTTGAAATTCTGAAAATGAAGAACCTACACCTTTTTACCCCTCAGTAGAATAACTGATTTTTTTGTTTCTCTGATACAAAGGTGAGACCTGTAATGATGAGTGCATTTTGCCTTTCATCCATTATATGATTAGCTACTCAAGTTCAAAGTTTAGATGGAATCTGAAACTGGCAGAATTTCATAAGCAACATCAGTTTTGTTCAGGAGGCAGATTCAGAGGAGAAATAGAGACTTACTTTAACTATCTACTCCATTAGTTTTGCAACTTCTTATGGAGCTTAAATCAAGGCTTTAAAGTCTCTCTTGGGATCCCTTTTCCAAAGGATTGAATGTCATGTAGAATTAGTGTCAGAATACATACCTTTTCATCCCTTGGCTGCTAATTCTGACAGGAAGAAGCAACCAAAATTTCTGTTACTCCTTCAAGAGAATGATGTTCTCAAGTTACCCATACTTAAATGCGGTCCATCACTAAAAGGGATGCTACAATTAGTGACATCTGTTGAGGAAAAGAGATTCAAAGCATAAAAAATTCTCTCATATGCAGAGCATCTGCCCACGTGCAGAGCAACTCCAATGATACTGGAGTTTTGGGAGTTGAGGAAAAAACACAGCCTTGAGATTCATCCTTCTAGTGTTTTGTTTTAGCCAGGTGCACTTCAATAAGCAAAGGACTTCTTTTGTGTTACTCTCAGCAGTGTTTAGAAACACTTTGGAATTAGGTTAAGTGCTTGAAAATGTGTTTTTAAGCTCTGGAACTGGGAATGGAATAGTCACATGACGTAGTTAATTTTCTGGCTCTCTTTGCTCGAGTGCCCATTTTATTGAATTGAAATGCATTATTTACTTGTGGGTTTGTGCTGAATACTGTTTACCTTTTCTGAATACCCTAGAAATTCTGTGAATTGCCAAACTGTAGCTTCCTCTCTTACCCAAAGGCCTGTATTCAAGTAAATACAGCTGCCAGAAACATATGAAGGCTATATAAAAGAGGCTTAGTGTTATCTCTTACAGAGAACTGTCCTAGAAGCAGCTGGAGCCTGTAGCTTGTCACCAAAGCATCCTTTCATTGGGTATTTTCCCAGATTTTTTTCTTAATTTCTTTGCCTCTCGGTTTTCACAGCTTTTATTACCGGATTGTTGAACAATATTGGAACCCATGTTGATCCCATTCTTTTGATCCACCGCATTAAGGAAGGCATGGAGATTCCTAATTTGAGAGACTCACTGGTGAAAATTCTTCAGGACTACAACTTGCAGGTAGATGTTGCATTTTTCCTGTGATACTCATTTTCAGAGAGACAGCAAAACCACTTTGCAGCTGAACAGCACAGGAAACGGCTATCAGGAAGGTTTGTTCGTTTTGTTCAGATGTCTGTCATTGACACTGTGGGTTGATGGAATACTATGACAAAAAGGGTAGGAATTTGTCAAAGC